>QJPP01002595.1:0-349083 GCA_003996215.1 Jaltomata sinuosa | reverse complement strand
TATTGATTACCGGCAGCTGAATAGGGTGACAGTGAAGAATAGGTATCCGTTGCCAAGGATTGATGATTTGTTTGACCAACTTCAGGGTTCAGTTGTGTTTTCGAAGATTGATTTAAGGTCCGGCTACCATCAGTTGAGGATTAGGGCGGAGGACATCCCTAAGACAGCATTCAGGACACGTTATGGCCATTATGAGTTCCTGGGGATGTCTTTTGGGTTGACTAATGCCCCCGCAGCCTTTATGAACTTGATGCACAGGGTTCTTGGCTCGTATTTGGACTCATTCGTGATAGTTTTTATAGACGACATCTTGGTATACTCGCGTAGTAGAGATGAGCATGAGCAGCACTTGAGGGTTCTACTCCAGACTTTGAGAGATCATCGGCTTTATGCCAAGTTCTCAAAGTGCGAGTTTTGGCTTGAGTCAGTTGCATTCCTAGGGCACGTGGTGTCTAAGGATGGGATTAGGGTTGATCCCGGAAAGATTTCAGCGGTTTGTGAGTGGCCTAGACCTACTACTGTTACTGAGGTTCGCAGCTTTATTGGGTTAGCGGGTTACTACAGACGGTTCATTGAGGGATTTTCTTCCATAGCAGCACCCTTGACTATGCTGACTAGGAAGGATGTCCCATTTCAGTGTGAGGATAGCTTCCAGAGGCTTAAGGCCTTATTGACTTCAACTCCAGTTTTGACTTTGCCGGTTGAGGGTCAGAGCTTCTCCGTGTATTGTGATGCTTCTGGGTTTGGTCTTGGTTGTGTGTTGATGCAGCAGGGTCGAGTAATAGCATATGCGTCGAGGCAGCTGAAGGTTCATGAGCGCAACTACCCCACTCATGACTTAGAGTTGGCGGCGGTAGTTTTCGCGGTCAAGATCTGGAGGCATTACTTATATGGAGTTCACTGTGATATCTTCACGCGATCAAGCCGTAGTCTTCAGTATATCACGAGTCAGCGGGAGTTGAACTCGAAACAGATGAGATGGGTCGATTTACTGAAGGACTATGACTTTACTATTCTGTATCATCCGGGCAAGGCAAACGTGGTAGCGGATGCCTTGAGTCGGAAGACAGTGAGTATGGGTAGCCTAGCTTCTCTTTCAGTTTCAGAGCGACCGTTGGCCTTGGACATTCAGTCCTTGGCTAACCGTCTGGTTAGGCTTGACTTGTCGGATCCTAGCAGAGTTCTCGCCAGTGTTGAGGTTCGTTCCACTTTGATTGATCAGATTCAGGGCCGTCAGTTTGAGGATCAGCAGTTGTGTGACCTTCGTGATCGGGTTGTTCAGGGTAAGACCTGTTGGGCTACTCTAGATTCAGATGGGGTTCTGAGGTATGATAGCCGCCTTTGTGTTCCGAGGGTTGGTGATTTGATTCAGTTGATACTTCGTGAGGCACATTGTACTAGATATTCCATTCACCCTGGCACAGCGAAGATGTATAGAGACTTGAGGCAGCTTTACTGGTGGAGTGGTATGAAGCGGGATATAGCGGAGTTTGTATCTCGGTGCTTGAACTGTCAGCAGGTTAAGTTCGAGCACATGAAACCTGGTGGTTTGATGCAGCGACTTCCCATCCCTGAGTGGAAGTGGGAAGGGATTACTATGGACTTCGTTGTTGGTTTGCCCCGTACTTCTCGTGGGTTTGATTCCATATGGGTGATTGTTGATAGGCTGACTAAGTCAGCACATTTCTTGCCGGTTCAGACTTCTTATGGTGCAGAGAGGCTAGCTCAGATCTACCTTCGTGAGATTGTTCGGTTGCACGGGGTCCCAGCTTCTATCATTTCAGACCGCAGCACTCAGTTCACATCTCAGTTTTGGAGGGCTATTCAGCGAGATTTGGGTACAGAGGTTCATCTTAGTACCGCTTTCCACCCTCAGACAGATGGCCAGTCCGAGAGGACCATCCAGATTTTGGAGGACATGCTTCGAGC
Source organism: Jaltomata sinuosa (assembly GCA_003996215.1). NCBI lineage: Eukaryota > Viridiplantae > Streptophyta > Magnoliopsida > Solanales > Solanaceae > Jaltomata > Jaltomata sinuosa. Next base: position 347,154 of record QJPP01002595.1, on the reverse strand, counting down.
CTGTGTTCTGACTTTGGAGGTTCTTGGGATCAGTTTGTTCCCTTGGCAGAGTTTGCTTATAATAACAGCTTCCATTCAAGTATCGGCATGGCACCTTTTGAGGCTTTGTATGGCAGGCGTTGCAGATCACCGGTAGGTTGGTTTGATGGTTTTAGTGCTGGGCCACAGAGCACAGATTTGCTTCAAGATTCCTTAGACCGAGTCCGAGTGATTCAGGACAGACTTCGGGCAGCTCAGAGCAGGCAGAAGAGTTATGCTGATCGTAGGCTTCGTGCCTTGGAGTTTAGTGTCGGTGACTTGGTGTTTCTCCGGGTATCGCCCATGAAAGGCGTGATGAGATTTGGTAGGCGGGGCAAGCTTAGCCCCAGGTACATTGGGCCGTTTGAGATTCTGCAGAGGGTTGGTAGCGTTGCCTATCAGTTAGCCTTACCTCCGATGTTTTCAGCTATACATCCTGTATTTCATGTTTCGATGCTGCGTCGGTATGTACCAGATGAGTCTCATGTGTTGCGGTGGGATTCAGTTCAGTTGGATGAGGGTTTAGCCTTTGTTGAGGAGCCGTCAGCTATTTTGGCCAGAGATGTCAGGAGATTGAGGTCTCGAGAGATCCCGGTTGTTAAGGTTCAGTGGAGGCACCGTCCAGTCGAGGAGGCTACCTGGGAGACCGAGAGAGATATGCGGGATCAGTATCCGCAGCTATTTTAGCCTTCAGGTACCCCCTTGACCTTGACTTTCGAGGACGAAAGCCCTTTTTAGTAGTGGATGATGTAATGACCCTTCCGGTCATTTCCACGTTTGAGTTTTGAAGTCAAGCAAATCGACAAAAGATATCGTAAGACCTTTAACAAATTTTCTGAACTTGGGTCAAATGTATCAGGGCTTTTCTCCCAATATATAAAGAGTTAGAAGTCCCCCAAAATACCAAATCGAAGGTCTACGAGTCTAGTTTCCAACGCACAAAACCTCACATCCAACTGATCTCGGAGTAAAAGTTATGACTGTTTTACCGCGGACTGTCTGGCAGAAAACGGGTTGCGAACCGGGTCGCGAACCGGGTCGGGTTAAACGCGATTTAAGCCTCGACTTCACGTTTTAAAATGCCATTTCAGTTCCGAAACAGTTATAAAAAATAAGGGAGGATCCCGAGAGAATTCTTGAGTATCGAAATCGTGCGTAGGCGAATTACGAGCCTAAACTTAAGAATTTTATTAGCCTCGTGCGTGTATTTGAAAATACGTTATTTAAAAGTTGAATTTGGTACAAATTATATTATTATTGCCTTTTCAAAATATTTTAAAGGTTTATGAAAAATATACTTGATACGATATAAGTGTATACGTATTTATTTTATAAAGTTTTTATACTCCATAATATATTAACGGAGATAGTAAATTTAGCTATGTTGAAAATTATTATTATAATATAGTAGGTTTTATTGGAAATGATTTTCTATTAATTATGGTATATTTAAAATATCATATTTATTTTACCACGAATTTATGCAATACCCGAATATATAAATAACGGGACGAAAATATTGTTTTGTCACCTTGTAAGTGCCACCTCCACTCCACGTGTAGGTGGAGGGAGTGGCCAGCAATCACCAAGTGAAATGGTGGCACCTTTTGGGAAGTTGGCAGTATATGACTAAATTGCATGTTGGGATAATATTAAAGTGAGCATTTTGACTTTGCTGAAGTTTGATATACATATATGTATATTACTGTTGCATACAACTATGCACAGTATTAAATACTCATTCACGTGAGAGGTTTTGTTGTGAGAAAAATATATTTGATAAAGTAAGTCAATTATTTACATCAAGTTATTCCGTCTCAAATCCGAATCCGATTCCGATTTAGTTTTGGATTTTCTCGGAGTGGTTCGAGCTTGGACATCGTTGTTCCAGCAGCTTGTCGTCGGACGACAGGTAGGTTACGGTTTATTTTCCCTAGACTCCGTATATATAAAATAAAATTGTATTAATGGGCATCCTTGGGTTGGTTTATTAGGTTGGTACCACAGACCTCGACCGCTTTATTCATGTCCGCCTACTTTTATTCCTCCGTTGCTTGTAGTATTTGCCGTTATATTTTATTTACCCTTGTGGTCCTGTGAGGCCTTGTTGACTCTGGAACATAGAAGGTGGGATTTTGGGAATGTCCGCGAGTCCCGGGCATAGAATTATCCTTCTAGGCTGGTTATGCTTGCTGAGTAGCTGTGGGCCTGTGCAGGGTCGATAGGTTGTTTGTGAGCTGCGGGGCAGCTATTGTGTGTGATCATACCATTTCCATGCATATAAAGAGGTTTTATCCATGTTTTACTGTGGTTTGGCTTCGGCCTACTGGCACTATTTTCTAAACCTTGCATGGCCCGGGGGCCCCTTTTTGATGGAATGATTTGGAAATGGTTGATTTCAACTTGTGGAGATTTTTGGGCAAGAAAGTAAAATTATGTTAAATCATCAGTTTTATGATTAACGCTAGACTCGGCAGGGCCGGGGTGCTAGTTGAGTTTTCTTGCTACTTGAGATAATTTTAGCCTCGGTCGGACCGAGCACCTGAGATGACTTTCTACCGTTTAGACCCGGTTATGCCCGGGCACCCTTGGAGGGGTTTTTTAAGATATTTCCTACTACTTTAGTCCTGGACAGGGTCTGGGCATGCATATTTGAGACTGGGTCTCTATCTTGATATCGAGACTGGGTCTCTATCTTGATACATGTTCTGATACTGAGATTTAGTATGGGGTCTGGGACCTCCATGGACCTTGCTATCTGGGCCAGGGGCTACGAGCTGCGTGTGCCGGAGGAGGGGTATACGGTGGAGTAGAGGTATACGGGCAGAGTCCTTCCATGGAACCTACCTGCTGGGCCGGATCGGCGCCGGAGGAGGTACATACAGAGATACTATGGCACTTGAGATCTTCACAGGAGATCTATAGTTCCCACTTATACTCAACCACGAACAAAGTCACCCTTCATGCTCAAATTCTATCTAGGCCAGTTCTTGACTTTCAGCTCCATTTGAGTGAAGAAAAGACTCCAAATCCCCTCCGGTGGTCATTTTTCTTGGATTGGGTGTTGAATCTCTATACTTAGCTATATCTTACTATCCTTTGACATCTTAAATTCTAACCCAAAGCACATACTCAAAAACTATAGTAGTTTTACCCCGACTGACCGTCAACCAACGGACGAACACTTTTACTAAGACCAACCTCGTTACCTGAACTGGACTGAAGCTTGCACACTAGGGTTGGGAAAGTCATGTATGAACACCCTATGTCAATAGAGAAATCTCCCAACTATCGAATGAAACAACCTCACTGAACAGTGCCAAGTATGAATCAACTGAGAGTGAATGAACCTGGGAAACCTACCCAAAAGACCCAAACCAAAACAAAGACCCTGCAAGGAGTGTGGTAAGCCTACCACGAAGTCCGTAGCCATCAACTAAGCTTCAAACTCTAGAAACACCACTTCTACTCAGACTACTAGAACACCTTTCAAAAATTAGGATCACCTTACTAACCTCACCTTAGAAAGAAGTCCACCGTGCTGCAAATATCAAGACAAAACACCCTGTAGGCAAAGGAAAGGGTGTCTAAAGTCCAAGGTTGCCGCTTAGCTATTGGAAAATTCTTAACCTTGTAACTCACCCTTTGCTTGAAACAACTGCTCTAATGCATCTGCACACAAACCAATAACTCTGAAGCATACCACATACCAAACTCATGACCCATACTGGCAGAGCCCAAACAACACTGGAATTGCATACAATAGATGACCTCTCAGAGAACCAACCCATTCAAACCTCTAACTCCCAAAATCACCAAGGTGACCATCAACCTCAAAGTACTATTAGAACCTAAAGTAGCCCTGCGAGCTTCAACCCTCACAAACTGATCACATATAATACACCACCACTGAGTCTGTCCAATTGAAGTAGAATGAACCTCGTATTGATAAGAACACCACTGAGATCTAGAATTTCCAGCCTAATCTGATGGTTAGCCATGGACTAGATGTCCAAGGCCAATGGCCAATCTGAAATCTAAGTAAAGAAGCTAAGTTTCCCGTATCCACAACCTTCCAGCACAAAGATGTTACAACCAAATGGAAACTTCCACGAACCATCCAATGCAACCTGCTAGCCCACAATTCTGAAATTCAACTTCAATTGCCAATCCATTCCTCTGTTGAACCCATGAGTAGACCCATATGTTGTCAATGAATGTTTAGGAACCGGAGCAAACTAGGCTCTGAATATACAAGTTGCCCAATCCGTAGATACTACTGAAACTTGGGTCCTCCAAAGAATATAACTAAGAAACCACAGTCGATGCAACAAGTAGCCAAAGGTAGTACTAGAAAAGGCCACTACCTCGATCTCTTACTAGAGAAAAAATCTGACCTCAGAACCTATTGAAGGAAATGCCACTACAATATGTACTCAGTCGACGTAAGTCACCAACATACAAGCCCAAGAAAACCCTCAGTCATCACCTCAGTCAGCGATTAGAACACATAAGTACGCAGAAGGAGTCATCTCCATCCTTTTTCAAGTAACAAAACTCTTCCTTAGAACACACTAAACTCTACCATCTCTTTCAAAGGTACAACCAACCTGATAGACTCCTTATCAAATAAACTTGGAGCTATTTCCTTAGCTCCCACATCCATATTATAATCACTTAGTAAGGCAGGACAAGAATGGGATGAATGCCCAACTTACCCAAAATGTGATGATTATAACACAATCATGATGCTACAGTTAACACTTAGCCAAAATGCTTATAGCAAAAACTCAATCATAATGCCATAACCAAAAACTCAACCAGAGTACTACGATCAAAACTCAACCCGACCAAAATACTACAATCACAACTCATCCCGATAGGGACTGGGGAGAACAATGAGAATATCTCAAACCTAGCTTGAAGAAGAAGAAAACAAGGAAAGCAACCCAAACCTGCTCCCCTCCTAAACCAACCAAACAAACAGGGTCGACTTTAACCACCCGAGAAAAGCAAAACCAACCAATTCTTACTAGCATAACCAACACCACACCACTAAGGACAGAACCTCAATCTCCGGCAGAAAACCACTGATATCACATCAAATTGACACAAAGACATCTAGCAAATGCTAAATAACAACCTAGGCAACAACCATCTAGGACCGCTAGAAAAAAGATACTCAAACCAATTCTAGAACCACAATGGAAACTGGAAATGAGGCTAACAAGACCTACCCATGAGTCACAACTCTAGGTAATCACCTCCCAAGAATAACTCAACCCATCCACTACTAAAGAATAACCTACCGGGAAAAATTACACGCATAAATACTAACAACTCAAGTAGTAAAATGACTAAACAAAGAAAATAGGTAGGCATAAACATGAAAAGGGGATAAATGCAATGCGAACAATATTGTCCTTAACCGAAGGTAACAAAAGTCTTACCTGGAGCAACGGTATCAGGAATCTCAACCTCAGACCCATAAAGAGAGGCATCGTATTGACGAGATCTATCTCTGGGCTAAGTAATCGATGTTGAAGACTCAAACATCCCACGCTAGGGACAATCTCTAACAAAGTGACCAACCACTCCATAATCATAACACCCATGCTTACTGGGATATGCAAACGTGGGGCAATCCTTAGCAAAGTGCCCACTCTCACCGCATTGAAAGCAAATTCCACTAAATGAAGTCGGACGAGAAGATCTCATTAAACTTGATAGGCCACCACGACCTACACACCCTAAATGCAAACCTCAAAGAATCGCACCCGTACCATGCCTACTCTACTCGACATTCTCTATACAACCACCCTCTAGAACCTTTGGAGCAACAAAAACTGGTCTACTAGATAAGAATCAATGGAACCAATCCCAAGCAGAGAATCCCCTACCTCAAGTCTGGGATCCTCAGAAATTAACCTAGCAACGATGACTCTTAGCACTACCTCCATAAGCCTCAGGTCATAATCCCTCAATAGCCCAAGCCTACTCGACCACCTGAAGAAAGCTAGTCCCAACTATAACCAAGTGCTCGATAGCCAAATGGAGCAGTGAAATCAATCCTCCAACAAAGCTCTGAACTCTTTCAAACTCTGAAGACATAGCCCTAGAAGTATGCCTAACTATGTCGTAAAACCTTGCCTCATACTACAACACCAACATACTACCCTGCTGAAGAACTGGAAGCTCAACCCCAATTGAAACACTTCTCGAAAAACCGGGTACTAAAACACCCACCGAAGGACTCAGAGTCCTATTCACAGTGCCCCGAATAACTGGAGTAGCATGAAACCTTATCGGAGGCTGGGCTGGCCCCACACCCCCTATCTGATGTGGCAAACTCTCACCTTGAAATCCTGGCGCTGACAAAAGCACTGAAGCAACAGGCATAGAAGCCTCGACATCACCCGCTGTCATACTCGTCTTAGGCATCTGAGATGGAATGAAACAATCGAAGTTTAGAAGTCAATAGAGCAAAGGAACGCACGATAAGGAGCAAAGAAAATGGAACTTTTCCTAACAATGCCTTGTTGCCTCCCGCAAATAGGAAACAGATGTAATTGTACTAATCCACGAGACTCTACTTAGACACTTGCTTCTGTACCATGACACTGATAAACCTAGAGCTCTAATACCAAGCTATCATGACTCGATTTCTCAAGTCATAAAGGCACCTACAACTACCCAATAGGCGAACCAATCCCTGTAGCCCAGAATGATTAGTAATATGCTATTACCTAACCAATACGCATAATAAGAAGAAATAGGCAGAAGAAAATATAAGATAAATATAACGCGAAAGCAAATAACCTGAATATATATACATAATGAAACTACATGAACCCCAAGACTTGGTATCGATAGTACATGCTTCTAAATAGAATACAAGTGCTAGAAGTAACAAAATAATAAGTACAACTATCTCCGAATATACAAAGAGTAACAGTGCCAAAAGATGAGATATGGTCAAGCCTCGGTCTACAGGCGGTCACCCTAGTCTCGAATATCCAAAAGATACACGAGTCTCTACATGATCAATAATGAAAGCTCACACTAATATCTGCACTAAAAGATGTTGAAGTGTAGTATGAGCACTAATTGCTAAGCAACGGGTACCAAGTAGGCATCATCGGCCGACTGAGCACATATAAGGTATAAAAATAGTAATTAGCAGATAGCAAGAAAAGCAGTCACCAAAGCAAGAGAAAGAGCACATGGAAACTATCAAGGATAATAGTCAACAAAGAATTATAAGCATAAAATACTGGCACAGATGATATACACACAGAAACACAGGTGAAGAAAAGAAGAACACACCTGGAATTCTTGCAACAACACTATATATAAAAAGAGAGTTTAAGGAGAAGGGAGGTGTACCTGTAACCTCAAGTTAACAAGAGAAAGAAGGGAATCAATTAACATACTCAACTAGAAGCATTAAACTTAACGAAATCATACTAAAAACACAACTTTAAAATAAGCATAGACATCAAACAATCTCTCAGCGTAACCCTAGGATGGAATAACTAAGCCACAAAGAACTGAGATCCACTAATTAATAACCACGATAGAGAATAGAATCTGATAACCCACCATTGATCAGAAGTCTATAAAGACAATGCCTTAACAATATAGGATCCATTATCCCCTCAATAAACACAGTCCCAAAACAAGGCCTCAACAGGCTAGAACCACTAATTGATTAATACCCAAAGTCCAAAACAAGATCTATAGTACATAAGGAGTAATATAATCTACCTACAGTCCCAATGGCCACCCATATAAATGAGAAACACAATCAAGTGAAAACAAACCCTCCGGCCGCCCATACAACCAGAGCGTACATTGAGCACACAACAAACAAGGGTGGAATCGAAATACAATATGCATGATGATGATAATAGAGCCATTGTGATAGTGGTGTCATATACTACCCTCCTTTGGTGCCCCACAGGCCCAATAGAGGAAGGATCCATGAAAGAAATTCTCCCGAGTACCTCTACTCTGCCGTACATCTACCCTGCGGTCACCCTTGGCCCGTTGCACTTGGTCCAGAATAATAAAGGTCCATAGAGGTCTACTCATAGACCACATACCAAAACTGTTAAATCTTAAAGAATCAGAACCTCAAAATACGTCTCCAAAATTAAACCGGGTCTAAAATAATAGTAGTGATATCAACAACCCTTATAAAGGGTGCCCGAAGAGTATCCGGATCTAAATCAGTAATCAAGTCTCAAAATCCCTAAATAGGGTGCCCAACATGTATCCGAGTCTAAACACGTAGATAACCATATATAGCACTATGACATAGCCGAGCCTAATATCAGTATGAAAAACCAGTGATAAAATCATCGTAATATCCCCTCAACTCCAAGAGATTTCACAAAAGTTAGTACCAAAACCCTTTCCATAATCATTTTACTGAAAATGGGCCCTAGGGGCCATGCAAAGTTTAGAAAGTCGTTATAGTAGGCCCAAACCCAAAACAGTAGTAAAACAAGCAGAAAATCCTTTGCATAAATGATATGCTCGCAAATAATAGATTAGCCAAAAATGGCACACAAACATTCCTATCGACCCTAGACAGGCACAATCAGCTCTACAACATAGATAACCATCCTAAAGTAATATCATGATGTCTGGGACTTGCAGAAAATTCCCAAATATCCCACCATTTATGGGCCAGAGGCATATACAAAGGACACACGGGGACAGAAGGGTAATATAGCAATACTACACAAATACTACAATCAATGTAAGAAATAAATAGACAAAAAAGGCAGACAAGGTCTTAGGGTACCAACCTAGAACACCAACCCAAGGAAGCTAATTAATGGAGTTATAACCTATATATGCGGATTCAAGGTAGGGAAAGCCATAACCTACCTGTCGTCCAATGACTATCTGCGAAGAAGAGAATAATTTGTTAAGGGGTTGCGGCACCCGTGCAACACGTGTAAGGCTTGGTGAGAACCGAAACCCACTTCACATGAAGCTACAAGTATGAGCCAAGTCTATGGTCCTCTAAAGTAAAGTTGTGCGACGTGCACAACAAGACGTGCGAACCGCACATTGCTGCGCAAAGCTCCTAAGGGGCAACTTTTGTCCACTTTTTTATGACAAATTAGGAATATTCTAAAACCCAATTTAGGCATAGTTTTTCATAGTTTTGGATAGTTTTCAGTTTTTGAAGCAAATTTCTCTCCCAAGGCAAGATAGAGGGTTTCAATCCAATCTATCAATCTTCAACTTTGGACTTGTAAATTTTACCTTGGATAGTGGATTCTTGCAACAATTAATGAAAAGGAATTTGAATTTTCCTATAGGTATACTTTCTTCTTCCTTTAGCATGAGTGGCTAAGTTTTATTGTCTAGGGATGTGTTGATGATGTGTGCTTGATAAAAAGGTATGGGTCTTGCTTATTTGTGTTTATAATTGCTAATATGACATGGGTATAGTGATTTCACCATATTTTAACTATAAAATTGGTGGTTGCTAACATTGATTTAATTTACTTGATTGTGTTCTTACTTGAGAAAGGGGTTCATAATTTTGGATGTGAAATTTCTAGTGGGTACTTGGGATTCTACTTAGATTGAGGCTAGAAATAGCTCAACTCACCGGAAACACCCATTTAAGGGTCTAAGCTAGTACTAGTGTGACCTCCTAAAGCCTATCTTTGTTGGTTTATGCCTAAACAAAGGTGCTTGAACAAAGACTATTGGATAGATGATTGTGTGAGTGAAAGATTAACATTCATGCCTAAAACCAATGCTACCTATGTTATTTATTAAGATTTTACGTAATTGAGCAAGTACCTTGACCCATGTTTGAGCCCCATTAGAATTGAATTGTGACAGATTCCCAATTCCCCTTCTATTTTTTACATTATTTGTTTTTTTAGACAATCTACTCTCGTTGTGAGGTCCTTTCTACAAACACATTAGCTAAGCTACTATTCCCTGTGGAATTGACTCCAACACTTGTCGGGTAATATAAATTTTATTTTGCTTAATGATTGATGTTACCTCTATCTTGAAGAGTACATTTGAGCATTTATAAAAAAATGGCACCATTATCGGGGAATGGTGTTTGAATAGCCTTTTTGATTGTGAATTGAAATTACCTTGTAGAGTGTTTTTTTTTATATTTTGTTTGTTGTTGGTGATTGGTTGCAGGCAGACATTCCTCAAGCACCAAATGCCCAGTACTTCTCACTCAACCCATATGCACTTAAGAATGTGACCTTATTAGACTGTGGGTTGAATATTTAGGGAGACGAGGGAGCAATGGGTGTGACCTTGGCTTGAGAGATTGAGGATTGGGTAAAGAGTGGTGCACGAAGGGATAGAGAGCTATCAATCGCCACCACACTTCTTGAATTCATGACAATGAGCGCAGTGAATCACCAGTTTGAAACAATCAATACCATTGGTGTTGTTGGGGCCTTGAGGCTTGGGGAAGATGTAGATGGTTTGAATGAAGGTAGTGAAGAGGTATTTATGGCAGTCCACGAGATGGGTTCCCATGGAAGTTTACAAAGTTTTGGAAGCCATGATCATGGGAATCAAGGTTGGAACAAACAAAATGGTGGCTCTAAAATTGAAATTATGCTCGCGAGAGTGTTAGAGAAAGTAGAGTCCACTGACGGAGTCATAAAGGAGCTGAGATATGATCTTGGGAGTCTTTCCCACACTATGCACTCACACTCCTTTGCTATCGAACGTCTTGAACAAAGAATGGTATGGCTCACTTCTCAATTCGAGTCTAAGCAAATCAAGGGAGATGAAGTCATATGTCATATGAAAGACCTAACTGACCCCATGGAGATTGCAAGCCCAATTACGAGTAAGCCTAGAAACAGGAGGCCTTGGGGAAATAGTGTGTCAAAAACACTAAATCATGAGAACATGGTGCCTAAAGTTTGCAAACCTTTCCCTACATGTCCACTTCCTTTCCCTCAATGTTTATTGCAAAAAAAGAGGGCGAGAATCCAAGAGACTTTGAATTTATGTTGAATAGAATCACCATCAACGTTCCAGCGAGTAGTGCTTTCAACAGAATGCCCGAGTATGCCAAGTTCGTGAAAGAAATGTGCACTACATGAAACTTTGAAGAATATGGGGTCGTTCACATGTTCCCTCAAAATAGTACAACGCTATCAGGAGACTTTGTTAATGATGAGGTGACTCAGGGTGTGTACACTGTTTGTCATGCAAATGGAGTGCACAAGTCTACAAAATTAGTGTGTGATAAAAATGTAAGTGTAAACCTGATGTCGCAAGCCACTTTTAGAAAGTTGGAGCTTGGGCAACCTATCATCACAGATATGAAGTTTCTCACAATGGAGCAGTCGATAAAGCACCCCATTGGGGTTGGATATGATATTTTGGTGAAGGTGGGTTGACTTGTGTTCCCTATGGATTTTGTTGTGTTTGATTGAAAAAGGGGCTTCGATATACCAATTGTCTTGGGGCAACCAAGTCTAAAAACAGGGCAAACTTTGAGCGAAATAGACTCGAGAAAATTAAAATTTTCCATGAATGAGGAAGAGGCAACCATTGATTTATGTAGTTCTATAAGACAACCAAATGACTATCAAATGTCTTTTGCAATTGGTAAAATTGAGGAAAGCATTGACCTACACGTAAAAGAGGAGTTTGTCGATGAAGCACTAGAAGCGGTGTTGTTGAATTATGATTGTGAAGGAGTAGAAGAATAGGACGAGATTTGTTGTGCTTTAGCAGGAATGGGTTCCTACTCCTTCCCCCTAAAGAAGCTCGATCTTGACTTGAATAATAGGTAAACACCTCCCTCCAAACCTTTAATTATTGAACCACCTATATTGGAGCTCAAACCGTTACCATATCACTTGAAGTATTCCTACTTGGGTGCTAATGAGACCTTGCCGGTCATCATCTCCAACAAGTTGAGTGATAAACAAGTAGAGGCATTGCTCAGAGTGTTGAAGAAGCACATTCGTTCCCTGGGGTAGACTATTGATGACATCATTTGCATACCCCCCAGGGATATGCACGCACAAGATAAATCTCTAAGAGGAAAGCACCCATTTTATTGAGCATTAATGAAGGCTGAACTCTCCTATGCAAGAGGTGATGAAGAAGAAGATTATTAAGTGGTTATATGCTGGGGTGGTCTTTCCTATCTCTGATAGTACCTGGGTAAATCCAGTGTAGTGTGTGCCAAAGAAGCATGGAATTACTATCATGCCGAATGAAAAAGATGAAATGATAGCCCTCAGACCCGTGACTGGATAGAGGGTGTGTATGTATTACCAAAAATTGAACCCATGGACAGAGAAGGATCACTTCTCTCTCCCATTCATGTATCAGATGCTAGATATATTAGTTGGCCGTGGTTTTTATTGCTTTCTTGATGGTTATTCTGGCTACAACCAGATCTCAATTGCCACAAAATATCAAGAGAAGACGACCTTTACATGCCCATATGGTACTTTTGCATTCAAAAAAATTCCCTTTGGACTGTGCAATGCCTCAGCTACCTTCTAATGGTGCATGATGTAATAAGATATGGTTGAAGATACTATAGAGATCATCATGGATGATTTTTTAGTTGTTGGGGATGAGTTTGGTGAATGTTTAGAACACTTAGAAGAAGTGCTAAAACGATGTGAGAAAATAAACTTGGTACTAAATTGGGAGAAGTGCCATTTTATAGTAAACGAGGGGATAGTATTGGGGCAAAAAATATCTGAAAAGGGCTTGAAGTTGGCCAAGCCAAAATTGAAGTTATATCCAAGCTACCCCCTCTGAAAACCGTAAAAGGGATAAGGAGCTTTATAGGTCATGTCGGGTTCTATAGGTGCTTCATAAAGGATTGCTCGAAGATGACTTATCCTTTGTGTAAGTTGCTTGAAAAAGAAGCCAAATTCAACTTTTATAGTTGCTGCATGAATGCCTTCCTCACAGTGAAAGAGAATTTAACATCAACCCCCATCATCATTACACTGGATTGGACAAAGCCATTCAAGATTATGTGCGACGCTAATGGTGTAGCTTTGGGGGTTGTACTTAGTCAACAAAGAGAGAAACTATTTCACCCAATCTACTATGCGAGCAAAACATTGAATATGGCTCAAACAAATTACACTGTGATGGAACAAGAGTTGTTGCCATAGTCTTTTCCTTTGAAAAGTTCTAGGCATATCTTTTGGGGACCAAAGTCGTAGTGCATACTGACCATGCGACAATCAAATACTTGATGACTAAGAAAGATGCCAAGCCCTGGCTAATTCATTGGGTATTACTCCTCCAAGAATTCAATTTTTAAGTAAAAGATTGGAGGGAATTTAAGAATCAAGAAGCTGACTACTTATCAAAACTAGAAGAAGAGGGAAAGCCCGTAGGGGAACTTGAGATAAATGATTCATTCCCCGACGAGCGTATTTTGCTGCCTCACATGATCTTACACCTTGGTTCACTGATTTCGCTAACTTTTTAGCAAGTGATTTACTTCCGGATGGTTTGAATTCACTCCAGAAAAAGAAGTTCTTACCTATTTAATATTTGTGCCGATGGAATGATTCAGAGGTGCATCCCTGAAATTGAGATGATGCCTATTCTTAAGGCGTGCCACTCTTACCCGATTGATGGTCACCATAGGGGTATGCACATGGCTTTCAAAGTGTTACAATATGGATTTTATTGGCCGAATCTCTTTCAAGATGCCCAAGATTTGGTGACGAAATGTGACAAATTCTAATGTGAAGGGTGCGTGTCTAGGTGTCTTGAGCTCCCATTAACACCAATCCATGAAGTGAAATTATTTGGCGTGTGGGGCATTGATTTCATGGGTCCGTTTGTGAGTTCATATGGAAATACCTTCATTCTTGTGGCTATGGACTATGTTTCCAATTGGGTTGAAGCTGTGGCATTCCCAAACAATAAAGGAAAGAGCATCAGAACTTTTCTAAAGAAGTATATATTCACCCGGTTTGGCACCCCCGTGACATCATTAGTGATGGTGGTAAACATTTCTACAATAAGTTGTTTAGTTCTCTTTGAAAAGTATGGAGTCAAGCATAAAGTTGCTACCCCCTACAACCCACAAACGAGCGGCCAAGTTGAGGTATCCAATAGGGAGATCAAGTCTATTTTTACAAAGTCAGTAAATGTCCATAGAATGGATTGGACCCGGAAGTTTGATGATGCCCTATGGGCCTGTCAAACAACGTACAAGACCCCGATTGGTATGTCTCCCTATCAAATGGTCTTTTGCAAAGCTTGCCATCTCCCAGTAGAACATGAGTATAAAGCTATATGGGCTTTGAAGAGGTTAAACTTGTATTGGGAAAAGGCCGCTCATGCTAGAGTTGAAGGCTTCAACGAGATGGATGAGTTCCCAATTAGGGCATATGAGAGTGCTTCAATTTATAAAGCACGCATGAAGCACTATCATGATCAATAAATTCTCAAGTGATAATTCTCCACCAGAGATTGGGTCCTCTTGTTCAACTCTAGACTCCGACTCTTTTCGAGAAAGTTGAAGTCCAAATGGTCTGGCCCTTTCAAAGTGTATCAAGTATTTCCAAATGGTGCAATAGAGCTCAAAGCTGAAAATGGCTCAGCTTTTTAAGTGAATGGGAAGCGAGTGAAGAAGTACTTAGGCATACTGGAGGAAGTCACACTCTTCGAAACCATTTACCGTGACGAGCCTTGAATGGAAGGTACCATCGTCGAGACGTGACATTAAACTAAGCGCTTCTTGGGAGGCAACCCAAGCATTTGATTTTACTTTTTGTATTTTTGCTTTTTGGTATTATTTTATGTGTTTTATTTGTTGGCTTTGTAGTTAGGAAACAAGCAAAGGGTATGCAGCAATCATGAGGCCGTGCACCGTAATGTGCGATCATATGTCGCATTGTGCGTATCGCACAACACTTTGCATAAGGGCGACAGAACACTGGCAAAAAATTATATGTTTGAAGACTTGGCATGCGATAGGCGTGTGGTTCGCTGCCTTAATTGTGTGTGTTGCACGTCAGTTTTGCACCACCAACCAGAACACTAAAAATTTTACCAAAAAATTAAGCCCACTATGCATGTCTCTCGCACAGCAGCGGCCAGAATACTGGCACAAATATTCCATATGTTGGTGCAATTGATGATGCAGTTCACCCCAAACCCGATGCATTTTGCACAGAGTCCCCAGGGGGTACTCTCTTTTCCTACACTCTAATATCATTGAGGACAATGCTCCATTTGTATTTGGGGGTGCTTTAATAGTAATCACCTTGTTAATATTAGTTTAGCAATAAACTCCGAGGGTTTTCTTAATACCACGGTTCTTTCCCAAGGAGTAAATATTTTCTTTATTTCCTTTTTCTTTTGTTTTTGTATCGAACCGGGTTGGTGTTTCCTTATGATGGATTGAGAGGCGACTTTCTTAAGGTAAAATGCCAAGTTTTTAGTTTTAATTTGAGTCTGTGCTTTGCCTGTCTCGAAATAGACCCACCGAAAATATTTCTTGGCAAAACGTTTTTGAAAAGGAAAGGAAAGAGGGAAAATGAATTTTTGAAGAAAGCATTCTATTGTCATGACTTGCACACTCTCAGTTTGGCTTGATCGATTCCCAAATGAGTGTGTAATTAACTAGGAATAGCTTGTCAAAAGTCATTTGTCCCAATTGATTTTGAGACCAATGTTATAAGTTCTTGAGAGGTGATGTCATGTGTGGTGAGGTTATACCTTGATTCTCATGTATGCGTGTCATCTAAAACTTTCCCTGAATGTGATTCAAGGCAAAATTCTAGATGTGACCGAGTTTGGAAGATGATCTTAGGCCCTTTTTGAATAACCACTTCACCCAAATGACTTTCCTTGACATCAATCCTAGTAAACTTCTTTTAAGATTGTGACTATTCTTTTGCACCTTGTTTGACACCTTGACCTTTTTGAAACCTTTATATTTGCACCCATCCTTCCTAATGTCTTGAAAGTGAAACGTAGGCAAAAAGCCTAAGTTTGGGGGATAAATAAAATAAAATGCCAACATAGGCAAAAGCCTAAGTTTGGGGGTGTATGTGCTTAATGTGGAGAAGAAAAAGAATGCACTTCAAGTGCAAGGTAGCACCTTATGTTGAATTGAAAATTGCTCCAAAAGTTCCATCCAATGAGCAAAATGAAAATTAAGGAATTGGTGCTACCAACTAAAGGCGTTACAAGGAGGTTGAATGATCAAGATTGAAAGGGAAAAGCTTGGGTTATGTGAGGGAGAAATAAGGTAAAGGTAAAGTCAAAGTTCAAAAATATGAGCGGTGTTCAAAATGATAAGAAAGAGCATTAGGGAGGCTTAGTCACTTTATCCAAATGCAATCCTCACCTTAGCCCTAGCCAACGTCAAACCCGCAAGTCCTTAGTGATTCCGAGCTTGGCCACTCTACATTAGTGGTGATTTACAAGAAGGGAAAGCCTATGATTCGACATGCATGCACTTAAACATCCTTGAGAGAGTGAGAGTCTTTTCAGTTCTCTTCTAATCCCTTATATTGTGAATTACATGATTGTGAGTGGGATTCTTTTTTGTGGTGAGTGGCATCGCGCACTAGAATTGAAATATGAAGTCTCTCTATCCATTGAGAGTAATGAATGAGACAAGTTGTGTGGCAAATCTCGAGGAAAACCTTGATGGTCCATGCCAATGACATGAGAAGCTTTATATCTTATTTTGAATGACAAATTCCCTTGATTTTGAATGAGAATTGAAGTCCTTTTGAAAAGGTTTTGAAATGATCAATTGCCTTGATAATTTGGTGCTTCAAATTGAGATGAGCATTGTAGTTGAGTCTTTTTGTTTATTATTTTCCTTAGTTTTTAGAATAGATTAATTTTTTGTGCCTTGATTGAGTCTTAGATCATAATGCATTCCTTACCTTATGAGTATCTTGCTTGAGGACAAGCAATAGTTCAAGTTTGGAGGTTTGATAAGTCAGTAATCCACCAACTTATTGAGCTTTTAATCATGAATTATTCCATGTTTTGATAATATTTAGAGGTTCTTATGGCCTTTATTTAAATGAATGCAGGTATTCTTGGTCAAAGATAGAAAATAAGGAATTGGACCCCAAGGAACTCAAAAGGAGTTGAAATGTGAAGTGACCAAGTGAGATTAAGATTCTTCCATGAGGTGAGGACCTTATGCGACACACACAACCCTTGGTGCGGTCTGCACCTCCCTCTACATGAATTCTCAGAAGAAGAGAAGAATCGGTTAAGGGGGTGCGGTGCCCGTGCGACATACACAAGGCTTGGTGCGAATCGCACCCCACTTCACACAAAGCTGCAAGTATGAGCCAAGTCTTGGTCTACTGAAGAAGAGCTGTGCGATGCGCACAACAAGATGTGTGAACCGCACATTGCAGCGCATAGCTCTCGAGGGGAGGTTTTGTCCACTTTTGTATGACGAATTGGGAATATTCTAAAATCCAATTTAGGCATAGGTTTTCATAGTTTTGGATAGTTTTCAATTTTTGAAGCACGTTTCTCTCCCAAGGCAAGATAGAGAGTTTCAATCCAATCTCTCAATCTTCAACCTTGGACTTGTAAATTTAAGCTTGGATATTGAATTCTTACTACAATTAATGAAAAGGAATTTCAATTTCCCTATGGGTATACTTTTTTCTTCCTTTAGCATGAGTGGCTAAATTTTCTTTTTTAAGGATGTGTTGATGATGGGTGCTTGATAAAAGGGCATGGGTATTGCTTATTTGTGTTTATAATTGCTAATATGACATGGGTCTAGTGATTTCACCATATTTTAACTATAAAATTGGTGGTTGCAAACATTGATTGAATTTACTTGATTGTGTTCTTGCTTGAGAAAGCGGTTCATAATTTTGAATGTGAAATTGCTAGTGGGTACTTGGGATTCCACTTAGATTGACGCTAGAAATAGCCTAACTCACCGGAAACACCCATTTAAGGGTCTAAGCTAGCAATAGTGTGACCTCCCCAAACTTATCTTGGTTGGTTTATGCCTAAACAAAGGTGCTTCAACAAATACTGTTGGATAGATGATTGTGTGATTGAAAGATTAACATTCATGCCTAAAACCAATGCTACCTATGTTTTTTAGTAAGATTTTACACAATTGAGCAAGTACCTTGACCCATTTTCGAGTCCCATCGGAAGCACATCCCTACTCATTTTCTCTCTTGTTTACACCTCACATTTACTTTATTGTTTGGTTTGGAATTGAATTGTGATAGATTCCCAATTCCACTCCCCTTTTTACATTAATTGTTGTTTAGAAAATCTACTCTCATTGTGAGGTCCTTTCTACAAACTCATTAGCTAAGCTACCATTTCCTGTGGAATCGACCTCAACTCTCGTCAGGTAATATAATTTTTTTTGCTTAATGATCATCGTTACCTCTGTCTTAGATAGTACATTTGAGCATTTATAGATTCCCAATCCCCCCTTTTTACATTATTTATTATTTGGACAATCTACTCTCGTTGTGAGGTCCTTTCTACAAATTCATTGGCTAAGCTACCATTCTCTGTGGGATCGACCCCGACTCCCGTCGAGCAATATAAATTTTATTTTTCTTAACAATCAACGTTACCACCATCTTGGAGAGTACATTTGAGCATTTATCAAAAAATAGCATCATTGCCAGAGATCAAACCCAGGTTACCCGCGTGACAGGCGAGAATACTACCATTGTTTGTTATGATGGAAATAACAGAGGGATAAGTGTATTCCCAATAGAAATAGTTATGAATTATTGATTAAACTGAGGATAAATATTGATTTGTGTATCTAGGGGAAATGTTAATGAGTAGGTATATGGACCTGGCGAGTCCATATAGGTCCTATCTCATGGTATGCCACTATAGAGCATGTGTATACTGGTAGGATTATTGGCCACTGTATTATATTTCTTTACTCTGCTTTACTTTGGTACTTCTTGATTATCTGTCTTGATTGTGCTTGTTGCCTCCCATAGCATATGCAGGTGTATGCGGTCTTCAAATAATATAATAACTTAGAGAGCCAAATGTCGAACCCACATGGATTTATAATTAACTATTTACTAAAATAAACTAGTTATAACTATTTACTCAAGTTATTATATTCTCAAGTGGTGGTTGATTGTTGATTAAACTAATTATTCTACTAAAGCAAGAAAGTAATTAAGAATAACTAATGTGGAGGTTGATCACAAAGGAGTTAAGACCTAGGGTTATATCCCTTGCATAATTTGGTCATATCTTTATATAGTTGATAAGCTTATTTAATATATCTACCAAATTGTTTAATCACAGGGTCGATAGTATGGTCATGGCTCTCGCTCCTCAAACCTTCTACCTAAATTGGACACCTAACTACATCATTGAGTAGGGATAGATGAACCAATTCAAATACATTAAGTTATTTTCATGTATTTAATCCAGTTAGAGAGATCTAGGTACGTCTCTATCCTAGCTGCAAATTCGTCAGTTGATGCATCCTACTCCCCTTAAGCTACATTTTATTCCTAATCTCCATCTCTTGAGTTTCTCTAGGAATTATCCATTTATCCTATTGATAGCTAAGCAACAAAATAGTAAGTAGAAAATTAAGACAACACATTATAATGGTAGATTCCTCAATAATAAAAGATTAAGACAACACATTATAATGGTAGATTCCTCAATAATAAACTTATATAAAGATAATGACGTTCATACTATAGTCATAACCCTAGAAAGAGGATTGTAGTTACTCAAAGTTAGATTAAAAAGCTTTAATATGAATAAGAACAATAAATAATGTAAAGAGATAAAGATGTAACCCTAGGTAATGTGGCCTTAGCCCTTGCTATGTGCCTCCATAATATTCTCCAAACCATAATTGATCTCCTCTGAAAAGCATCTAGGGATGGGGTATTTATAATACTTAAAATACCTAAAAGACCCCATCCCAGTTGGATTTGGAAAGGGGCAAAAATTTCCTCTGTTGTGCCTGGCTCACGCAGTGAGCTCCTCCGCTTTTTGTGAAATTACTACAATTAATAGAAATTATGGGTTTCCTCCCGAGAATTGATTGATTTAATGTTATGGCATGATAAAATTAACTTTTTCTTCCACCTTGAACTTATGAATTGTTCCCTTAATTTTACATCAAGCTTTCAACTATGCTCTAGTGGTTGAGGTACAAACAGAATTAAGCCAAGTAACCAGTAGCAATTTTGGGCTTTAGGATGGGAGAATGTAATTATGTCAATTTACCACAACAACATCGAGGATGTAATCACTTTGTTCCTCATCCATTGACTCCTCCATTATTTGTGGTGGAGTGTCACTTTCCTCCCATAATGTGAACATTAATACTGGTGGATTGTCACTATCCACCCATAATGTTGAAATGTAATTTGAATGAGCTCCAGTGCGCTCCAAACCTGAAATTGGTCTCATCTTTAAGCCCCCATATTTATGCACGCTAGAGTCTTTATAAATATTTCTATCTATATCCTCACATAACACTAATGCACCTTTTTTAATATTGTCATCTTCTACAAAATATGGTTGAATGATTGAGTTTATTCTATTTACCCCATAATCTGATCAATATCCACAACAATAAGTGATTGGGCATCAAAAGCCTCAACCTTCTTATTCAAGTGAGCTTGCATGTCATTAGATATCTGAGACAAATTTCTCTACCTTTTGTCTGAGCTTTATTCTCTCTTCACTGAATTATTTTGTCGTGTTAGAAAGACAATCTCGGATGAACCCATAATTTGTTACTCGAGCAAAGATTGAGTCATTATTTCTTCTTCATCACAACTTTCTACCTGCGAAAACTCATTTTTTATTTATTTGTTGTTCGTCCTGGATATTAGCTAAGTCTATAACTTGATGATAAACACAAGTTTAGGCTCATTATAACGACCTGTTTAGTCGTTATTAAAAGGATACCTCATTGCAAGTTACGGGAACTTGTGGAATATGTTCTCAAATTAAATTAGAGTGACGCGATGGAAAATTTTGGAATTTGATATTTCACTGGGGCTGATGTCATCCCGCTATTGCTGGAATTTTCCCTCTATAGCACCGCCACATTAGCGGCTGGTAGGCTGCTATAGTAGGCTGATGAGACCTGTAACCCATAACACGGGTTTTATATTTTGGTTTTCTCCTCTTCAGCTACAAAAAAATGAGTTTTGTTCTAAACACCCTCCTAGGGTGCCTCATGGCTTGGAAGTAATGAAGAGGAGGGATTTTCACTCAGATGGGGAAAAACCCACAGATTATATGTTGATTTCTCATTAGGATTCGCCTCCATGGAGACAAAGTTCACCTTCAGACTTCTGTAGTAGCTGCTTGGCATCCAAGTAGGCTAGGTTTAATTTAGTAGATTAGACCCGGATTGAAATGCATGAAATAATATGGATTGACAAGAGATGGTATGCTTAGGCCCTCGGACACAGTGCTTGGATGGATAAAATGTATTTAACCTTACTGGTTGGGGTGAAAATTTACTGTTATGAGTAATGTTGACCCTTTACTTGATTGATTGTTGAAGTTATGATTGTTAATCCTCAAATGATTGTATTATGGGTGAATTCACAGAACTAGTACTGATTAATTGTAAAGGTTGCTAGGTTATAGCAGATTCCCTTGGAATTGTGTAATAAGGGAAATATGGTGAGCAATGAAGTATTGGGTTCATGGTATTAGGGGATTGACTTCTTGTGGATGCATGTGTATTCCTTAATGAGCCTAGGATTCGAGGTATATGAATTAATGTGCTTAATTGAATAAGCCGGGGGTTAGTTTTTTGACAGGTCATCAAGGCTAGAACAATGAATCATATATATTTGTGGTAGGTGATGGATGTGTATTCATCAAGACTTCTTTTTGGATGTTATGAGTAGCTTTTTTAAATGTGATTCATAGCTGGTTTTATGATAACGTGTTGCTAAGGTCTTGTTTATGTATTGCTGGGATAAGTCTTGAGGTTATATTAAGGTCATAATGTGATTTCAGGTATTAAAATTATATAACAGGGAATGGAAATGAGGAAACTTTGTAGAATCTGATGAATTCTAGACTGCTGCCGTCGGGGCTACCATAGTAGGACTGACCCACTACGGCGATCCCTCTATAGCGGGAATTTTTCTGATATAGCAACATCGCGGTAGTAGTATGCAAGCAGCTATAGCAGGATCGGTGTGACAGAATCCCTGCCCTATTTTCCCCTATTTTGCTTTTCACTCTCGGGATGTTTTAAATTGATAGTTAAGCTCTGAGCTACTACGTGAAGCATAGAAATTGCTTATAAAACTAACATAGCATGAATTCGATAGTAACATTGTTAAAACTAGCGTCCATGTGCGATAACTAAAGGGAAAATAAAGGGGAGAACATTGTCTAATACATGTCCCAAACGGGGGCAAACCCAAAAGCAGTAAATAATATTATTTAAGAGGGGAGGGGGAGCAGGAACGATATGCACCAAGGGGGCCCTAGTCGGATACCTCATCACCATCATGGGTTGTGGGGGCAGGGTCCTCTGCCTCTCTTTCACTCAGGAAAGGGAACTCTCGCATGTCCTCGAGCTTTAGTTGGGGAAGTTCCTGTAAGGGATAGTACAACTAAACATGACTTTCATGGTCTTCCACAGCCATGAAAGCATACGAGCCTAGGAGCGGCTTTTCTTGTTATCCTCATCAAGATCTCTGTAGAGTGTTGCATAGTCCTGGGCATGAAGAGGTAGGGTTGCGACTCCAGCATGGCCGTTCTCCATGAATCTCATGACTGCGGCCAAGTTTGCCTCCAGGCGACTGCTAGTGATCGGGGGCTGGGACATGGAGGGAGGGGAAGGATCGTAATCATCATTATTAATACCCTCTGCAGCCTGGCTGCTCTCGGCCTCACACCCCTTCCTTTTCTTCTTTCCTTTGGAAGTGATCACCTTTACTCGAAGGGGCTGGAAGTTAGGGTCCATATCCAGCTCCTTGTTAGTCTCCTCCCCGGTCACCTGAACTCGCCTACACAGTGTAGACACCAGACCGGGAAGGAAGAGACCCTTCTTATTTCCTTGGTAGAAGTCCCTTTGCTCAGACATAATCTGCATCCCCACGTTCAGTTATATGCCCTATATGGCGTAGGACACCACCAAAGCCTAAGGGTATGTCATGTCAATAAGGTTATGTGATGGACGAATCCTCCAGGACACCAAGTTCAGCCACCTCCTAGCATCAGATGTGAAGTAAGTGCTCATGATGCCCTCAGTAAAAGGTCAGTAGACCTGGTTCCTGAGCTCCTCCTCTATCAGAGTGTCCCACAACCATTTCATATCCATATCCCGAATTTTGGCATCATATACAACATTCGAGATGTAAGGCACTCCTAGTATCTCGTTGATGGTCTGGATATCCTGTAATGACTCTTCCGGTCATCTCCACGTATACATTTTTCTTGTACCGTTAGAGCTTGTTTGTAGAGGCCCAAAGTCATTTAAGGCTTGTCGGGACCGGTATTTTGGTGTTGGTTCCATTTGTTTGGTCGTATGATAAGTTTTGAAGTCAAGCAAGTCGGCAAAAGTTATCGTAAGTTTCTTTGATAAATTTTCTGAACTTTGGGTACAATGTCTCAGAGCCTTTCTCTCAATATATAAAGAGTTAGAAGTCTCCCAAAATATCAAATCGAAGGTATACGAGTCTAGTTTCCAATGCACAAAACCTCACATCCAACTGATCTCGGAGTAACAAGTTATGACTGGTTTACCGCGGACTGTCTGGTAGAAACCGGGTCGCGAACCGGGTCGGGTCAAAATCGATTTAAGCCTC
Source organism: Jaltomata sinuosa (assembly GCA_003996215.1). Taxonomy (NCBI): domain Eukaryota; kingdom Viridiplantae; phylum Streptophyta; class Magnoliopsida; order Solanales; family Solanaceae; genus Jaltomata; species Jaltomata sinuosa. The sequence goes on along the minus strand of QJPP01002595.1, from coordinate 323,302 downwards.
AACTTCACGTTTTAAAACGCCATTTTAGTTCTGAAACAGTGAGAAAACATAAGGGAGGGTTCCAAGAGAGTTCTTGAATATCAAAATCGTGCGATGGTGAATTGCGAACCTAAATTTAAGAATTTTATTAGCATCGCGCGTATATTTAAAAATATTTTATTTTAAAGTTATATTTTTATTACCTTTTTAAAGTATTTTAATTTGTATGAAAAATACTTTTGTTATGACATAATTGTGTATGTATTTATTTTATAAGGTTTTTATACATTGTATTATTTTAACGGAGATAGTAAATTTAGTTATGTTAAAAATTATTATTATAATATAGTAGGTTTTGTTTGAAATAATTTTTTATGAATTATGATATATTCAAAAAGTTATATTTATTTTACCATGAACTTATGCAGTACCCGAGTACATACATAACGGAATAGAAATATTTTTGGTATTGACACCTCCACTCCACGTGGAGGTGGATGGAGTGGACAACATTTTTTTAAACCAACTGTGAGGCTGCCACCTTGCTACTTATGTAGCACTTGAATTGGTTTAGTTGGCATTAAATGTTCAACTCTATCTACATATATCTTTCTGCCAATTTCAAGAGAAATAAAAACGTTTCAAACATTTCAATTGGGTTACAATATTTCCCTTCAACAATTTTACTTTATACGTATGTATATAATAGTTGTTGTTACTAGTTTACTAAGTACGTTGCTGAAGTTTAGGGGAGAAAAAATGTTTTAATGCAATATTTGTGTATCAAAAGAAAATCGATTATCTACGTCAAGTTATTCAAGCCTAAGTTCGAGTTTGATTTCATTTTGGAGCTTTTCAAAGCGGTTCGGGCTTGGACATTGTCATCCTAGCAGCTTGTTGTCGGACGACAGGTAGGTTATGGTTTAAAATCTCTAGACTTAGCATATATCGAATAAAATTGTACTAGCTGGCATCCTTGGGTTGTATTATTAGGTTGGCACCATAGACCTCGACTGCTTTATTCATGTCCGCCTACTTTTATTCCTCCGTTGCTTGTAGTACGTGCCGATATATTTTATTTACCCTTGTGGTCCTGTGAGGACTTGTTGACTCTGGAACATAGAAGGTGGGATTTTGGGAATGTCCGCGAGTCCCGGGCATAGAATTATCCTTCTAGGCTGGTCATGCTTGCTGAGTAGCTATTGGCCTGTGCAGGATCGATAGGTTGATTCTGAGCTGCTGGACAGCTATTGTGTTTGATCATACCATTTCCATGCATTTAAAGAGGTTTTATCCATGTTTTACTACGGTTTGGCTTCGGGCCTACTGGCACTATTTTCTAAACCTTGCATGGCCTCGGGGGCTTGTTTTTGATGGAAATGATTTGAAAATGGTTTGATTTAACTTGTGAATATTCCTGGGTAAAAGAAAGTAAAATTATGTTTTAAATCACCAGTTTTATGATTAACGCTAGACTAGGCAGGGCCGGGGTGCTAGTTGAGTTTTCTTGCTACTTGAGATAATTTTAGCCTCGGTCGGACCGAGCACCTGAGATGACTTTCTACTGTTTAGACCCGATTATGCCCGGGCACCCTTGGAGGGGTTTTTGAGATATTTTCCTACTACTTTAGTCCTGTACAGGGTTTGGGCATGCATATTAGAAACTGGGTCTCTATCTTGAACCTGGACTTGCTTCCGGATGACATGTTTTGATACTGAGTTTTAGTATGGGGTCAGGGACCTCCATGGACCTTGTCATCCGGGCCTGGGGCTGCGGGCTGCTTGTGCCGGAGGAAGGGTATACGGTGGAGTAGAGGTATACGGGCAGTGTCCTTCCATGGAACCTACCTGCTGGGCCGGATCGGCACTGGAGGAGGTTCATACAGAGATACCATTTCACTTGAGATCTTCATGCATCATATCATTCAGTGTTTGAGGTTCCACCATTGTTTGTTGTTTATTGATTGTACGCTCCGGTAGTATGGGATGCCGGAGGGTTTGTTTTCACTTGTTTGTGTTCCTCGGTTGTATGGGCGGCCGGGGGACTGTAGGTAGACTCTTGCTATTTACTTACAGAATTGTTCCCTGTTACGGTTAAGTATGAAATTGGTTACTGGTAGACTGTTAGTTTCTGGATTTGAGATTAATATGATTGGTTGAGTTTGATTCATGTCTCTAAGCATGCCTACCATTACTCTTTCTCTCTTCTTCTTACACTTGAGGTTACCGGTATACCATCCATTTCGTAAACTTATTATGTATACACTGTTATTGCAAGGACCCCAGGTGCGTTGTTTCTTACTTTCACCTGTGCCTATGGTGTATATATTTTGCTAGCTGGCCTCACATGTGGTTCTGTTGACTTCCCTCTGGGCTAGTTCCTGTGTACCTTTTGTTGATTTCTGTTACTACTTGCTTCTATTCTGTCTGTTACTACGCTTTTATCTTATATGTGCCCAGTCGGCCTATGATACTTACTGGGTACCTTATGCTTCGCATTTGGTGCTCACCCTACCCCCTACATCTTTGGGTGCAGATCCTAGCGTGGGTCATCGCCGTTAGATCATTGTAAGTCGTGCTTGGAGATCTGTTGGGGATTACTTCAGACTGAGGGTGAGCTCTTGGCGATCGAAGCTTAGCTTTAGTTTATCTTTTGCTTTATGTACTCTATTACCATTCATAGACATCTGTATATATTATTTTGGATCGTTTGCACTCCATGTATGTAGTTTTGGCTCTATACTATGATACCAGGTCTTGGGGTTTGGTTTAGTTTCCGCATATGTATATATATATATTCCTGTTATCTATTCTCTTCATCTTGTTCCCTTACTTTTGCTTATTAAACTACCCTTCCGCTTATTTGTTATATAGTAGCCCATTACTAACTGTCCTGGGCTACGGGAATTTGTTCGCCTACTGGGGGGGTTGTAGGTGCCATCATGATCGAGAAATCAGGTTATGACAACTTGGTATCAGAGCTTTAGATTCACCGGTGTCATCGGTATAGGAGCCAATGTCTAGTAGAGTCATGCGGATCGGGGCGGAGACGTCCGTACTCAATCTTTGGGAGGCTTAAGTGACATTTTAGGAAATTTGACTCTTTCATTGCTTCTGTGTCGTGTGTGGAACCCTTGAAATTTCTGGAAATCTCATTTGTTCTACTTCATTCTTCCGCAGATGGTTCGTACGAGATCATCGGCATCACGCGGAGATGAGCCTCCCACTCCCGCTAAGGGTCGAGGACGCCCTCGAGCAGTGGCACCTCCTAGAGCTGCTAGTGTAGAGATAGAGCCCGAGCAGCATGTGGATCAGGGGGAAGCCCAGGTACCACCAGCTCCAGCACCAGCTCTAATACCAGCTCCAGCGCCAGCTCCAGTACCAGCTCCAGTGCCCACTTCTGTGCCAGCTCCAGCCGCAGCTCAGTCTCCAGATATTCGGGGATTACTATTACACCTTTTGGGAATGATTGGAGAGCGGCCTTCTGAGGTAGCGCAGACATCCGCTCAGGGGGCAGCCCTGGGTTCACAGAGCTTAGGAGTGCAACCTGCTACTATGGCTCCCCGTGCGGAGGTCATTCCGGTTCCATCAGTTGCACAGCCTCTTGCTCCTCGCCCAGCTATGACAGAGTCAGAGCAGAAGGCGTTGGGTAGGTTTTTGAGGTTAGCACCTCCGAGGTTTGCTGGTACTTCTGGACAGGATCCACATGACTTTATTACTACCTGTGAGGAGATGTTGCATCATTTGGGTTTGTTGGAGACTCACGGGGTTGGATATACTACCTATCAGTTAGAGGGCCCAGCGAAGTTATGGTGGAGGGCTCATGTTGCTTGTAGACCACCATCGACACCTCATTTGACCTGGTCTGAGTTTTATGAGGCCTTTATGGCCAAGTTCCTACCTCAGAGTGATCGTAGCGTCGCAGGGAGCAGTTTACTCACCTTATGCAGGGTCTACGACTGTCTCGGAGTATGAGACTCGTTTTCATCAGCTAGCACCATTTGGAGCTATCATCATTCCTACCGAGGCAGATAGGATTCACAGATTTGTATGGGGTTTGAGGCCAGAGATCAGGCAGCCAACTGAGATATTAATTGCCGGTGGTCGGTCATTTCAGGCTATCGTAGACTATGCCCGTACTGTGGAGGACTTATAGCGACATGATCAGGGGTCCAGAGATAAGAGGCCTCGACATCAGGGTGTCTACAGGGGTTCCAGATATGGTGGTAGAGATTCTGGCCAGTGGAGCCGGAGATATCAGCCACAGCAGAACCAAGGTAAGTCCAGCCGACCGGTTCAGGCTTCCCTTCAGACTTTCGGTAGTACCCAGTTTGAGCAGGGGTAGAGCAGCCATCAGGGCTATAGTGGCCAGTCTTCGAGGGGTACAGTTTCTGGGGCATTAGGTCGTGGTGGTCATACGGGATCTGCTGGTTCATCTCGACTGAGTAGGCCGTCAGGGGCTTGTTTTACTTGTAGTGTGATTGGTTAATTTGCTAGAGATTGCCCTTAGCAGGGTACAGTTCAGCTGGCCGAGCCTTTACGAGCAGTTCAGCCTCTGGCTAGAGGGGGTGGTCGTCAGAGTAGAGGTGGTTCTCCACGCGGCAGAACAGGTGGTAGGGATGGTGGTCGGGTAGGTGGAGGTCGTCGTCAGTTTTACGCGGTCCCTAGGAGACCAGAGGCAGAGGCCTCAGATGCTGTGATTACAGGTATAATTTCTGTGTGCCATCAGTCTGCTATGGCTTTATTTGATCCTGGATCCACTTGTTCATATGTATCTGCCTACTTTGTGCCTTGTTTGGGGTTGGCTAGTGAGCCATTATCTGTTCGTGTTTCTGTTTCGACCCCAGTAGGAGATTCTTTAGTAGTGGATCGGATTGTGAGATCTTGTATGTTATCTGTTGGTGATTCAGAGACTTGGGGTGATTTGATGATTCTTGATATGCTAGATTTTGATGTGATACTGGGCATGGACTGGTTATCCCCTCACCGTGTGGTTTTGGATTGTTATACCAAGACCATTACCATAGCTGTGCCCGGTGTATCCCCGGTTGTGTGGCAGGGTTCTGTTAGCCATGCACCATCTGGGATCATCTCTTGTCTTCGAGCTAGGAAGTTGATTTCCCATGGGTGTTTAGCTTATCTAGCATATGTCTGAGATGTTAGTGCTGACCCTACTTCTCCTGAGTCTGTTCCTGTGGTTAGAGACTTCCTCGATGTGTTTCCTACCGACCTGCCAGGCCTTCCACCTGAGTGTCTTAGTATACTCGCGTAGTAAAGATGAGCATGAGCAGCACTTGAGTGTTATACTCCAGACTTTGAGAGATCATCGGCTTTACGTCAAGTTCTCAAAGTGCGAGTTTTGACTTGAGTCAGTTGCATTCCTAGGGCACGTGGTGTCTAAGGATGGGATTAGGGTTGACCCGGGAAAGATTTCTGCGGTTTGTGATTGGCCTAGACTTACTACTGCTACTGAGGTCCGCAGCTTTATTGGGTTAGCAGGTTACTACAGACAGTTCGTTGAGGGATTTTCTTCCATAGCAGCACCCTTAACTATGCTGACTAGGAAGGATGTCCATTTCAGAGGTCGGATCAGTGTGAGGATAGATTCCAGAGGCTTAAGGCCTTATTGACTTCAGCTCCAGTTTTAACTTTGCCGGTTGAGGGTCAGAGCTTCTCTGTGTACTGTGATGCTTCTGGGGTTGGTCTTGGTTGTGTGTTAATGCAGCAGGGTCGAGTAATAGCATATGCGTCGAGGCAGCTGAAGGTTCACGAGCGCAACTACCCCACTCATTACTTAGAGTTGGCAGCGGTAGTTTTCGTGCTCAAGATCTGGAGGCATTACCTATATGGAGTTCACTGTGAGATCTTCACTGATCATCGTAGTCTTCTGTATATCACGAGTCAGCGATAGTTGAACTCGAGACAGAGGAGATGGGTCGAGTTACTGAAAGACTATGACTTCACTATTCTATATCATCCGGGCAAGGCAAACGTGGTAGTGGATGCCTTGAGCCGGAAGGCAGTGAGTATGGGTAGCCTAGCTTCTCTTTCAGTTTTAGAGAAACCATTGGCCTTGGACATCTAGTCCTTGGCTAACCGTTTGGTTAGGCTTGACTTGGCTGATCCTAGCAGAGTTCTCGCCAGTATTGAGGTTCATTCTTATTTGATTGATCAGATTCAGAGCCGTCAGTTTGAGGATTAGCAGTTTTGTGACCTTCGTGATCGGGTTGTTTAGGGTGAGACCAGCCAGGCTAATCTAGATTCAGATGGGATTCTGAGGTTTGATAGTCGCCTTTGTGTTCCGAAGATTAGCGATTTGATTCAGTTGATACTTCATGAGGCACATTGTACTAGATACTCCATTCACCCTGGCACAACAAAGATGTATAGAGACTTGAGACAGCTTTACTGGTGGAGTGGTATGAAGCGGGATATAGCGGAGTTCATATCTCGGTGCTTGAACTGTCAGCAGGTTAAGTTCGAGCACATGAGACCTGGTGGTTTGATGCAGTGACTTCCCATTCCTGAGTGGAAGTGGGAAGGGATTACTATGGACTTCGTTGTTGGTTTGCCTCGTACTTATCATGGGTTTGATTCCATATGGGTGATTGTTGATAGGTTGACTAAGTCAGCACATTTCTTGTCGGTTCAGACTTCTTATGGTGCAGAGATGTTAGCTTAGATCTACCTTCGTGAGATTGTTTGATTGCATGGGGTCCCAGCTTCTATTATTTTAGACCGCGGCACTCAGTTCACATCTCAGTTCTGGAGGGCTATTCAGCGAGATTTGGGTACAGAAGTTTATCTTAGTACCGCCTTCCACCCTCATACAGATGGCCAGTCCGCGAGGACTATTTAGATTCTGGAGGACATGCTTCGTGCCTGTGTTCTTGACTTTGGAGGTTCTTGGGATCAGTTTGTTTTATGGCAGAGTTTGCTTATAATAACAGCTTCCATTCGAGTATCGGCATGGCACCTTTTGAGGCTTTATATGGAAGGCGTTGCAGATCACCGGTAGGTTGGTTTGATGGTTTTAGTTCTAGGACACAAAGCACAGATTTGCTTCGAGATTCCTTAGATCAGGTTAGAGCAATTCAGGACAGACTTCGGGCAGCTCAGAGCAGGCAGAAGAGTTATGCTGATCGTAGGCTTCGTGCCTTGGAGTTTAGTGTCAGTGTGACTTGGTGTTTCTCCGTGTATCGCCCATGAAGGGCGTGATGAGATTTGGTAGGCGGGGCAAGCTTAGCCCCAGGTACATTGGGCCGTTTGAGATCCTTCAGAGGGTTGGTAGCGTTGCCTATCAGCTATCCTTGCCTCCGATGTTTTCATCTATACATCCTGTATTTCATGTTTCGATGTTGCGTCTGTATGTCCCAGATGAGTCTCATGTGTTGCAGTGGGATTCAGTTCAGTTGGGTGAGGGTTTAGCCTTTGTTGAGGAGCCGACAGCTATTTTGGCCAGAGATGTCAGGAAATTGAGGTCTCGAGAGATCCCGATTGTTAAGGTTCAGTGGAGGCACCGTCCAGTCGAGGAGGCTACCTGGGAGACCGAGAGAGATATGCGGGCTCAGTATCCGCAGTTGTTTGAGCCTTTAGGTACCCCCTTGACCTTGACTTTCGAGGACGAAAGTCCTTTTTAGTAGTGGATGATGTAATGACTCTTCCGGTCATTTCCACGTATACATTTTTCTTGTACCGTTAGAGCTTGTTTGTAGCGGCCCCAAGTCATTTAAGGCTTGTCGGGACAGGTATTTCAGTGCCGGGTAAATTTTTTTGGTCGTATGATAAGTTTTGAAGTCAAGCAAGTCGGCAAAAGTTATCGTAAGTTTCTTTAATAAATTTTCTGAACTTTGGGTAAAATGTCTCAGAGCCTTTCTCTCAATATATAAAGAGTTAGAAGTCCCCCGAAATACCAAATCGAAGGTCTACGAGTCTAGTTTCCAAAGCACAAAACCTCACGTCCAACTGATCTCGGAGTAAAGAGTTATGACTGTTTTACCAAAGACTGTCTGGCAAAAACCGGGTCGCAAACCGGGTCGGGTCAAAATCGATTTAAGCCTCAACTTCACGTTTTAAAACGCCATTTCAGTTTTGAAACAGTGAGAAAACATAAGGGAGGGTTCCAAGAGAGTTCTTGAGTTATATTTTTGAAAATATTTTATTTTAAAGTTATATTTTTATTACCTTTTTAAAATATTTTAATGTGTATGAAAAATACTTTTGTTATGACATAATTGTGTATGTATTTATTTTATAAGATTTTTATACATTGTATTATTTTAACGGAGATAGTAAATTTAGTTATGTTAAAAAATAATATTATAATATAGTAGGGTTTGTTTGAAATAATTTTCTATGAATTATGATATATTCAAAAAGTTATATTTATTTTACCATGAACTTATGCAATACCCGAGTACATACATAACGGAATAGAAATATTTTTGGTATTGACACCTCCACTCCACGTGGAGGTGGATGGAGTGGACAACATTTTTTTAAACCAACTGTGAGGCTGCCACCTTGCTACTTATGTAGCACTTCAATTGGTTTGGTTGGCATTAAATGTTCAACTCTATCTACATATATCTTTCTGCCAATTTCACGAGAAATAAAAACGTTTCAAACATTTCAATTAGGTTACAATATTTCCCTTCAACAATTTTACTTCATACGTATGTATATAATAGTTGTTGTTACTAGTTTACTGAGTACGTTGCTGAAGTTTAGGGGAGAAAAAATGTTTTAATGCAATATTTGTGTTTCAAAAGAAAATCGATTATCTACGTCAAGTTATTCAAGCCTAAGTTCGAGTTTGATTTTGTTTTGGAGCTTTTCAAAGCGGTTCGGGCTTGGACATTGTCATCCTAGCAGCTTGTTGTCGGACGACAGGTAGGTTATGGTTTAAAATCCCTAGACTTAGCATATATCGGATAAAATTGTACTAGTTGGCATCCTTGGGTTGGATTATTAGGTTGGCACCACAGACCTCGACCGCCTTATTCATGTCCGCCTACTTTTGTTCCTCCGTTGCTTGTAGTACTTGCCGATATATTTTATTTACCCTTGTGGTCCTGTGAGGCCTTGTTGACTCTGGAACATAGAAGGTGGGATTTTGGGAATGTCGGCGAGTCCCGGGCATAGAATTATCCTTCTAGGTTGGTTATGCTTGCTGAGTAGCTATGGGCCTGTGCAGGGTCGATAGGTTGATTGTGAGCTGCTGGACAGCTATTGTGTGTGATCATACCATTTCCATGCATATAAAGAGGTTTTATCCATGTTTTACTATGGTTTTGGCTTCGGGCCTACTGGCACTATTTTCTAACCTTGCATGGCCCCGGGGGCCTGTTTTTAATGGAAATGATTTGGAAATAGTTTGATTTAACTTGTGAATATTCCTGGGTAAAAGAAAGTAAAATTATGTTTTAGATCACCAGTTTTACGATTAACGCTAGACTCGGCAGGGCCGGGGTGCTAGTTGAGTTTTCTTGCTACTTGAGATAATTTTAGCCTCGGGTGGACCGAGCACCTGAGACGACTTTCTACTGTTTAGACCCAGTTATGCCCGGGCACCCTTGGAGGGGTTTTTGAGATATTTTCCTACTACTTTAGTCCTGGACAGGGTTTGGGCATGTATATTAGAGACTGGGTCTCTATCTTGAACCCAGACTTGTTTCCGGATGACATGTTTTGATACTGAGTTTTAGTATGGGGTCAGGGACCTCCATGGACCTTGCCATCCGGGCCTGGGGCTGCGGGATGCGTGTGCCGGAGGAAGGGTATACGGTGGAGTAGAGGTATACGGGCAATATCCTTCCATGGAACCTACCTGTTGGGCCGGATCGGCACCGAAGGAGGTACATACAGAGATACCATTTCACTTGAGATCTTCATGCATCATATCATTCAGTGTTTGAGGTTCAACCATTGTTTGTTGTTTATTGATTGTACGCTCCGGTAGTATGGGATATCGGAGGGTTTGTTTTCACTTGTTTGTGTTCCTCGGTTGTATGGGCGGCCGGGGGACTGTAGGTAGACTCTTGCTATTTACTTACAGAATTGTTCCCTGTTACGGTTAAGTATGAAATTGCTTACTGCTAGACTGTTAGTTTCTGGATTTGAGATTAATATGATTGGTTGAGTTTGATTCATGTCTCTAAGCATGCCTATCATTACTCTTTCTCTCTTCTTCTTACACTTGAGGTTACCGGTATACCGTCCATTTTGTAAACTTACTATGTATACACTGTTATTGCAAGGACCCCAGGTGCGTTGTTTCTTACTTTCACCTGTGCCTATGGTGTATATATTTTGCTTGCTGGCCTCACATGTGGTTCTGTTGACATCCCTCTGGGCTAGTTCCTATGTACCTTTTGTTGATTTCTATGACTACTTGCTTCTATTTTGTCTGTTACTACGCTTTTATCTTATATGTGCCCAGTCGGCCTATGATACCTATTGGGTACCTTATTCTTCGCATTTGGTGCTCACCGTACCCCCTGCATCTTTGGGTGCAGATCCTAGCGTGGGCCATCGCTGTTAGATCGCTGTAAGTCATGCTTGGAGATCTGTTGGGGATTACTTCAGACTGAGGGTGAGCTCTTGGCGATCGGAGCTTAGCTTTAGTTTATCTTTTTCTTTATGTACTCTATTACCATTCAGAGACATCCGTATATATTGTTTTGGATTGTTTGCACTCCATGTATGTAGTTTTGGCTCTATACTATGATACCAGGTCTTGGGGTTTGGTTTACTTTCCGCATATGTGTATATATATTCCTGTTATCTATTCTCTTCATCTTGTTCCCTTACTTTTGCTTATTAAACTATCCTCCCGCTTATTTGTTAGCTAGTAGCTCATTACTAACTGTCCTGGGCTACGAGAATTGGTTCGCCTACTGGGGGATTGTAGGTGCCATCATGACCGAGAAATCGGGTTGTGACATATCCACGGGGACATCCACCTCTCGGATACGGATGACGGGGTTGGGGTTAGCCCATAGCAAGGTACGAAGTATGGCATATAACTCCCTTACCCAGCTTTAGACCCCGGAAGGGGGAGCCTCCACCAGTGGAACCCAACCAAAATCCTAGAGCCGCCTGTAGAATGCACTTTCCTTTTCGACGACACCTCTCATGTTGAAACCCTTCTCACAGTAGAACTCGGCCCTCTAGTAGTCATGAAATCTCTCTTGATTAACATCATCGAGGAACCTTTCATAAGACAGAATGTGTTCTTGATTGACAACCATTGTGTGTTAAATCTACAATATTAACAAAATGGGCGATTTAAGGCTCGTAAAGTGCTAAGGAAACCAATTTTGGAGAAAAGTCCAATATTGGGCCTGTTTGGGAGGCTACTGCCTACAGCCTCTCGCTATAGTAGACTGCCTCCTGCTATGGTAATGTCACTTTAGAGGGAATTTATCCGCTATAGTGACATTGCTTTAGCAGAGCAAGGCCGCTATAGAGGCCTTCATTATTCCAGAAATTCAAAAGGTGCAACAATGGCGCCTCTTGACCCAAAATTCCATGCTAAATCCAACAACAATATGTTAACCACATCTCTAAGGAGCGACGAGCTCCCGAGGCACTCTTTCAAGGCGTACTTCACGTTGTTCAATCCAATCACTATCGTAAGAGATCCCAATAAGAATCACGCAAACTTCCCAATCCCTACAGCACCTTACCACAACTAGTACACCACAACAATAACCAAACATTATAAGATAAAGGGGCGCTGTCGAAAGCCACAATATCCAAAACACCACTTCATGGCTCTGAAAGCTGTAAAATTGATACTAGAACATGTAATTACGAAGGAGGATCATAGGGGAGAGATTTCCTAGACAAAAATATTCAAGATCCCAAGCTAAAAAACCTGCATCCTTGCAGGAACAACAACCAAATCCAAATTCAACGAGAAACTACTACAAGTTATCGGAAAAAAATGACTTTTCGTGACTAGAAACTTAGAATCTCGATTTAACAAATAGATAAGTGTACGGGATCCTTACATTTCCAATATAACTCCATAGTTACTTCCAAATACTGGATAAACATATGCTATCTCTCTGCCATAACACCCATGAAGATACGCCACAAAATTGACGGGATAAACTACACCAAAATGACGAGCTCGCGACGTAGAGCAACTTCCAAATTGAAAGGATCAAAGTCCATGGAGAATTTGGGGGATTTCCCTCTGATTTTATATGAATTTTGGTTGATTTTTATGAACTAAAACGAAGCTGAAACAACCTTTATAAAGCAAAATCGACTTAGGATAGGGGCCCCACCTTGACATGCCTGCTTGCGCAGTCTCGCAAAAATGCGAATATCTCATTATTCTGAAGGTTTAATGCGTTGAAAACTACACTCGTAGACTTTCGATTTGGTGTATTGGAGGCCCAGTAATTATTTTTAGATTGGGAGAAACACCCCAAGATATTTAACCCAAATTTAAAGAGAATCTTTTAAAGGAATTTACAATAACTTTTTTCGACTTTTGTTTTGTAACTTGCTTGACTTCAAAACTTATCATACGACCATTTTACAATTATAATACCTCATAACACATCCTTCTTAGTATATTAGACACTATTAGTCTTACCCCAAAGGTACGGGTTAATTTAAACCTTCCAAATGAGCGAGGTGTTACACGAGGCATTTCTTTAACTCAAACTTTTGTGTATGGGATTCCTTTGACCTAGAAACTTGGTTTAATTCCTTGATATTACCAAGAATGTTGACTGAAGTCAACGATTTCCAAAGTTGAAGCTCTAAAATGAGTAACGGCCATAAAGACAAAATAAATGGCCCGGGCACCGAACTACCAATCGCGATAAGCCATAAATGACTTGGGGCCGCTATAGGTAAGTTCTAACGGTACAAGAAAGGCGAAAATACGTACATGACCGGAAGGGTCATTACACTTTGTAACGTAAAGAATAAATTTGCGACTAGGATAGGAATATACCTAGAATGCCTTACTTGGTTACGAAATGGGAAGACATATAAATGCGTTAAGAATAGAATGGCACATCCCCGCTCAACAATGTAGTTGTGAGGCTATTCTGGATAGATGATTAGAGCCTCAGAAGACCATAATCATGTCATCAACCCCGTAAATCAATAATTAGATAAACAAACAAGTCAATGAATTTGCTTACTCAACATGATTTTTAGAAAATCCATAATCCTAGATCGATTTCATCATATTGATTACATGAAAATCTGCTCTTTATTTGGTTAATTATTCATTAGTTAACTTCTTCTTTTTATTTCTATATTAGTTGATCATAAATTCATCTTTGGATTTTTACGTTTGAATAAACAGTTAGCACTAGTTTAATTTAGTAAAATAGTTAATCGACAAGTCCTTGTGGATACGATATATGGACTCCCAATCCTATATTACTTGTACGATTGCGTACACTTTCATGTGCGTTTGGATGCAATAATTTTTTGGCATCATTTTCGGGGACTTGGGTGTTAGGTACCACATCTGGTACGAGATACATATTGGTTGGCTTGGTTATCACACCTGATATGGGATACATATTAGTTTGCTCGGGTACCACGTCTGGTATAGGATACAAATTGGGTGTACACACATGCTATGGGTATTAGTTCTGCCCACAAGCCATCACCTGTAAGGGATCCAAGGTGTCCAAGTACCATACCGGCATGGTATTCGGTCCATATCAAAGGTATCAACAACAATATCTGTATAACTAGATTCTCAGACCTATATTCTCATGTAGATACTCAGTGCCTAAGACATTATTCATACTTTGTCATTTCAGTTCACTTATCACTTCATATTAATTTAGCCTATTTGTCACGATCCAAAAAGCCGCGAGTGGCACCCACCCAAAACCCCTGTATGAGCAAACCAATAACCCAACTCAACACTTAGCAAAACTAATAGCTCAAAATTAGATACATTAAAATAAACTAGCATTCATAGCCAAAATACTAACAAAATAAGATCATGCGGAAATACCCCTAGATTCGAAAAGTCATTGTACCAAAACATCTACTAATGTCTGGAGTGTGGGGATGCAACCCCAAAACAAATGAGTCTAAGTCTGAAATAATGGTCTAGAGATGTAATAGACGAAACCATGGTAGCCTGGACGAAGCAGCTCACCCTTGGAATCTTGAATCATCGTGACTACAACTGAGTTCACATAGTAGCCGCTGGAATATGTCTTGTACTCACAAAAAGGAAAGCAAGTGCAGAATTAGTACACAACTACAATGTAATGGTAGGATCATCAGCCAGCTCCAATAAATAATACATGAACAATAAACCAAGGTTGAGTAAAGTATGACAAACACGAATAAACAAGTCAGCAATATCATTCTAGACACTCAGTCTTTCCTCTATTTTACCAACTTCATGAAACAGGTTCAACAACCACCACAACAATAAGCAATTCCAATAAGCATATACCCTTTTTAAGTAAGTGTTTAACATGCAATTCCCTGTCTACACAAGGACCAACCCCACATTTAAGTACAACTACCCAGCCTCTCATGTACTAATATAAAACAATCACAGTTTCAACAATTAACACGGTCCACTCATAGAACCATCAACAAACACAATCAACACGTATAAGTAAACCCATACCAGGCATGGTACCCAAGCCAACTATTATAAAACTCATACCAGGCGTGGTACCCAAGCCAATCGATAACCATCCTGTACCACGGGTGGTACCCGAGCCAATAAATAAGTATCTCTTACCAGGCATGGTACCCGAGCCAACCAAATGTCACACACAATCCAATAGTCAACAATTAATTAAAAAATCACACTTGTAAACCAACAAGCAATAAAGCCAAGTTTATTTCACGCGATTGACACCCGGATATTAAGACATTCATAATACCATTCCCTAGACCATGCAATGCATATATAATAGTAAGCGAAAGTTATATGCACACACATTGCACTTGGAAATACAATAACCATCACCTACCTCGAAGAGCCTGGAAGCTCTACTGGACCAAAGCTTCCCTGTTTTCTGAAGCTTTCTCTTGTCCTTGGTCTAAAAATGATTACACAATAATATAATCAGTATAAATTGCCTAATAATACCCAGATTATACACAAATCCTAATCCCCAGGAAAACCTATGATCATTACACCCATCCCAAGGCTTTCCCACCATTAATTTGCCTAAAACTACCCGTTTTACGAATACGTTAAGCAGATAATGGTGTTTAAAACATAATTGAACAATTATAATCACAACCCAAGAATTCTACACCCTAGAATTCTCTCTTTCACCAGGTTCTACCTTGTTAGTCCAAACCAAGCTTTCCCCCAAGCCCAAAATTATCGTTTCTAAGGTATGGGAATCGAAATATTGAAGTGGGGAGCAAAATCCTCACCTTTCTGACGTAGTTTGGTGAAAATCGATAGAAATTGCCTCCTTTTGCCTATGCCCTACTCTAAAATATTCTTGAGAACTTCTGAACATTTTTGGGAAATTTTCTGCATTTACAGTGACTTACTCTGCTATAGCGGTCCCCATTCTGCTATAGCAGCACTACCAAAGAGGACACGACCGCTATGGTGGTGCTGACCGACTTTAACTTCTGCTATAGCAGGAATTTCTCCATTATAGCAGTCATCGATGTAGCAGGTGTCAACCCCTATAGTGGTTGTCAAGAATAGAACCTCGTAAAATCTCCCAAAAGTGCCTATTTTACAACATACTTTAAATCCTGATGTTCCAAACCAACCCTTTCACGTCCACTTTGATATCGAAAGTTCTAATCGCCCGATATAACTTCCAACAAGTCCCCGAACTCCTTAATGTCATAGCTAATAGAAAAAATATCTCAACATAAGATACTTTACCTAATCCTCACCCGGATTGCCCTAGATCATACCTCGCTCAGATATCGTCCGAGACTAGTCTAGCCCAAATTTTCCAATTCCCAAACCTGGAAGTTTTCTAACCCAAAACTTTGCACGAATAGTTTACGCATACTGACGGTATAGGTCATTATAACAGATACTAATTTACCCATCATTCATCCCTGAACAATCAAATTTTAAAAAGACAAGCTAAAAGAGACAAAGTGTAGTATCTGAATCCTCAAACAAGTGAGGGTACTTGTCCCGCATGTCCTTCTTGATTTCCCAAGTGGCTCCCTCAATTGGATGATGCTTTCATTAAACCTTCACCGATTTGATCTCATTTGTCCTCAATTTTCAGACATTCTGATCAAGAATAACAATTAGCTCCTCCTCGTACTGAATATCCTTATCTAGAAAGATCGAATCCCACTTGATAATGTAATCCCCATGCCCATGGTATTGCTTTAGAATGGATACATGGAAGACTGGAAGGACTCTGGATAAACTGGGTGGTAGTGCTAACTTCTATGCCACTGGTCCTACCATCTCGAGAACCTTGAATGGACCGATGTATCGCGGGCTGAGCTTTCCCTTCTTGCCGAATTGCATTACCCTTTTCATTTGTGACACTTTCAACAATACTTGTTCACCAACTTGAAATGCCATGTCTCTTACCTTGCGATTTGTGTACTCTTTCTGCCTACTTTGGGACGCTAGCAACTTGGTCTGAATACCCCTTAACTTTTCCTGAGCTTCCCTCACCAAGTATACACCCAAAGGTTTTACATCGCCTATCTCAAACCACCCTATGGGTGATCCACATCCCTCTCATAAAGTGCCTTGAATGGTGCCATATTGATACTGAAGTGATAATTATTATTGTATGAGAACTCACAAAATGATAGAAAATGGTCCCAATGGCCCCCAAAGTCGATTACACATGCTCTCAACATGTCCTCCTATACCTGAATTGTCCTCTCTGACTGACCGTTCATCTGAGGATGAAATTTTGTGCTGAAAGTGAGTTAGGTGCCAACTCTTCATGCAATTTTCCCCAGAACATCGAAGTAAACTGCGTACCCCTATCTGAAATGATGGAGAGTGGCACCTCATACAATCTCACAATTTCCTTAACATAAATCTTGGCCAACTGTTGTGAGCTATAATCCATCCTGATCGGAATAAAATGAGCTGACTTGGTCAGCCTGTCCACGATAACCCAAATGGAGTCATACCTTCCCAAGGTCTTAGGAAGACCCACCACAAAATCTGTGGCTATCCTTTCCTATTTCCACTCGTGAATGGGCATCCTCTGAAGCAATCCTGCAAGCCTTTAATGCTCTATTTAACCTGCTAATAGTTCTTACACTTAGACACATAGTCAATTATGTCCCTCTTCATTCCAGGCCACCAATAAAGTCACCTCAAGTCCCGGTACATTTTGGTTACTCCCGGATGAATGGAATACTGCAAACCATGAGCCTTTGCCAACACATTTTGAAACAAGTCATCAATATGAGGAACACAAATCCTCCCTCTGAAACTCATCACCCCGCTAGTGTCCAGTGTGGCATCCCGAGCCTCCCCGGACACCACCTTGTTCAGAAGCTTGTTGAACTGCACATCCTGAAATTCTTTGGTTTTGATTACCTCCAGAAATCTGGCTTTGACCTCAACACTGGCCAACACCCCCACCCTTTTTTGAAATGAGTAAGTGCATGAACTTAGATTCTAGAGCCCAAATCTCCTTAGCCAAAGGTCATTTGGATACCCTTAAACAAGCCAAACTACCCATGCTAATCGATTTCTGGCCCAATGCGTCTGCCACCACATTAGCCTTACTCGGATGATACTGTATGGTCACATTGTAATCCTTCAATAGTTCAATATGCCTCCTCTGCCTCAGATTCAAATCATTCTATGTAAACAAATGTTACAGGCTGCGATTGTCTGTGAACACTTCACACTTTACACCATAAAGGTAGTGTCTCCAAATCTTTAGCACAAAGACCATCGCTGCCAACTCCAAATCGTGGATTGGGTAATTCTTCTCATGAGACATCAATTGCCTTGAAGGGTAAGCTATAACATTCCTACCCTACATCAACATAGCACCCAAACCCAAATGTGAAGTATCATAAAACACAATGAAATCCTTACATTCAACCGACAATGAAAGGATGAGAGCTGTAGTAAGAAGTGTCTTGAGCTTTTGGAAGATCTCCTCACACTTGTCAGACCAATCAAAAGGTACCCCCTTCTGAGTCACCCTTGTCAAGTGAGTAGCGATGGAAGCAAAGTTCTTGACAAACCTACAATAATAGCCCTCAAGCCCCACAAAACTCCTAACCTCAGTCACAGAGCTAGGCCGGACCCAACTCTTAGTGCCTCGATCTTTAGGGGATCCACTATCACTCCTTTTTCTGAAACCACATGCCCTAAGAAGTCAACCAAAGACAACCAAAACTCACACTTTGAAAAGTTGGCATATAATTTTCTGGTGCCTCAATATCCCCAAAACAATGCAAAGATGCTCTGCATGCCCCTCCTTACCCTTGGAGTAAATCAGAATGTCATCTATAAATATTATGATGAACGAATCGATAAATGATTTGAAGACAGCATTCATCAAACTCATGAAAGTCATCGGTGCATTGTTCAGTCCAAACGACATTACAAAGAACTCATAGTGCCCATACCGAGTCCAAAATGCCATATTAGGTATATCCTCAGGCCTAATCTTTAGTTGATGGTACCTTGACCTCAAGTCAAATTTCAAAAATACAGAAGCACCCTGCAACTGGTCAAAAAGGTCATCTATGCGGGGCAAGGGATACTTATTTCAGATGGTGACCTTATTCAGTTGCATGTAGTCTATACACATCCTCATACTACCATCCTCTTCTTCACAAATAACACCGGAGCACCCCAAGTGAAGAACTGGGATGAATAAAGCCCTTATCTAATAGTTCCTGAAGCTGAGTCTTATATTCCCTCAACTCTACCAGAGCCATATGATAAGGAGGAATAGGGATAGGGTGAGTGCCCGGCTCCAAATCTATACATAAGTTAATGTCTCTATCTGGAGGCATGCCAGGCAAATCCGCTAAAAATTCCTCCTGAAACTGAGAAACATCAGAACTGACTCAATCAAAGGGGACTCCACACTAACATCCTAAAAATGAGCTAAGAAAGCCAAACAACCTTTCCCCACTAACTTCCTAGCCTGAACAAAGGATATAACTTCACCGGCTTAGGCCTGTATACACATTCCCACTCTAGCCTATCCTTACCTGGAATCTCTAGAGTCATTGTCTTAGCATTATAGTTCATCACAACATGATATGGAGAAAGACAAGTCATACCCAAAATGACATCAAAATCTAGTATGTCCAGAATAACCAAATCTACCCAAGTCTGAAAACCCATAAAAACTATAGGACAAGTACGATATATATGGGTTACTACCACAGACTCACCAACAGGTGTAGAAACATGAATAGGGGAATCCAGGACATCACAAACCAAATTCAGACCCAAAACAAATTTCACAGATACATAAAAATAAGTAGAACCTGGGTCAAACAATACAGAAGCCATTCGGTCAAAGCCTAGAATTGTACCTGTTATCACGACATTTGATGCTTCGGCCTCAGACTTCCTTGGGAATGCATAACAATGGGCCCTGTCATTAATTTGATCAACCTTTCTGGCTAGCTGCACTACTCCTCTACCTGTGCCACCATTTCTCTTATTCCCACGGCCTCCCTGAAAATTACCTCACCCATACTGTGGATGACCTCTGTCATTGCCACCTTCACCTGCCAAAACCACAGCCCTGGTCTGCTGCTGAGTCTGATTTCCTGCCTTCTGGTGAGGGCACTCCCTCTTGAAGTGACCCAAATCTCCACAATGAAAGCATCCACGATCAAGAGTAGGCCTGCTAGTAGAAGTATAAAAATCCCCTGGCCCTTAGGAGCTGAAAACTACTGACTGGCTCATGGGTGACCACTTGCAGAAGCTGGTAGGTCCGAATGAATAGGATGAGCAAAATACACTTGCTGGCTGTGACCCCTGGAGTAAGAACCACTGAAATTACCTTCATTTCGGGACTTCTTGACTAACACCTTAGACTATCCAACTTGTCTGACCCCCTCCAGTTTCTCACATAGCCATTAAAACTCATTAAAACCCCTCCTGCTGAGGTCATATGCACAGACAACACCTGCAATTAAGTATTCAGGCTCTTCATATACAGATAAATCCTCTCCTACTCAGTACCTACAAGCTGAGTAGCATAATGTGACAAGGCATGAAATTTAGCCTCACAGGCTGAAACAAACACGTTACCCTGCTCAAGGGCCAGAAACTCATCCATTTTGCGATCCCTCAAAGTGCGAGGCACATATTTCTCCAAGAATAGAGCATGAAACTATGCCCAAGTAATTGGAGAAAAATCTGATGGCCAACACTTTACATGAGCTCTCCACCACTGCTTGGTATTACCATGAAGCTGAAAAGTGACAAACTCTACCCCATGCTGCTGCACAATGCCCAGCTTATGCAGCCTCTCATAGCAGTCCAGAATAAACTCAAAGGCATCATCTTTCTCTGTACCCTAAAATGTTAGAGGTTTCAGTTTCAGGAATTTGGTCAGCATCTCGTGCTAAATTTTGGTCATAACAGGACCTAGCAAAGGATGGAAGAAGTCATCAGCACGCGATACTGCATCTATCCTAGGATCCACTATAACAGCTGGTTATATGCCCAGAACTTGATCTACTGTACCAGTAGGAGTGGCTCCAGTACCTGCCAGCCTACTCAGAAAAGCCCACACCTGCTAAAAAACCTTGGGCAATATAGGGGGAAGGCCTACACCTCGAGCTGGTGTTGTCTCATCCTATTTCGCACCCTCCTCAAGTACAACTTCAACCTCATCCTCAACAGGATCCTGGGGTGGGGGAAAGGATGCCGCTCTTGGCCCTGCCGCGGCCTGAGCTCCACCCCTGGTGTGTGTTGCTCTTCCTCTGCTTTTGCCCCTGGCCCTACCCTTTCCTCTCCATTTGGCTACTGGTTCTGCTACTGGAGCTGCCGCTCTCACTCTGTTATGCCTGGTATCAACCATCTTTGAACAAAATAGTAAAACGAGTTAGATACCAATTTATATCACCAGATACCAATTGGAATCAAGTTATAGCACGAAGGAAGAAAGAAGAGATAGTTTCCTAAAGCTCTGTAACCTCTCAAAGAAAAGTACAGACGTCTCTATACCATTTCGCAAGACTTTACTAGACCAATTTTTGTATGATGAGATCAACGAACCTAGGGATCTGATACCATCTTTGTCATTACCTGAAATGTCGCGAGTGGTACCCACCCAAAACCCCTAGATGAGTGAACCAACCCAACTCAACACTAAGCAAAACTAATAGCTCAAAACCAGATTCATTAAAATAAACTAGCATTCATAGCCAAAATACTAAAAAACTAAGATCCTGCGAAAATACCCCTAGAATCTGAAAGTCATTGTACGAAAACATCTACTAATGTCTAGAGTGCGGGGATGCAACCCCAAAACAAATGAGGTCGAAAGATGCAGCTGACCCTTGGAATCTAGAATCGTTGGAACTACAACTGAGGACGCGTAGCAGCCGTTGAAATATGTCTTTTACTCACAAAAATAAAAGCAAGTGCAGAATCAGTACAGAACCACAGTGTAGTAGTGGGATCATCGTCCAACTGCAATAAAAAATACATGAACAATAAACCAAGGCTGAGTAAAGTACGACAAACACGAATAAACAAGTCAGCAATTTCATTCCAGACTCTCATTCTTTCCTCCAACTTACCAACTTCATGAAATAGGTTCAACAACCACCACAATAATAAGCAATGACAATAAGCACATACCCTTTTTAAGCAACCCGGACCACCCAAGGATCCCTAGAACAAAACCTATATGTTTAACATGCAATTCCCGATCTACACAAGGACCAACCCCATATTTAAGTACAACTACCCAGCCTCTCATGGACCAATATCCAATAATCATAGTTTCAACAATTAACCCAGTCCACTCATGGAACCAACAACAAACACAATCAATACGTGTAAATAAACCCATACCAGGCGTAGTACCTGAGCTAACTATTATAGAACCCATACCAGTCTTGTTACCTGAGCCAATCGGTAAGCATCTCATACCAGGCATGGTACCCAAGCCAACCAATAAGTATTCCGTACCAGGATGGTACCCGAGCCAACTAAATATCACACACAATCCAACAGTCAACCATTAATGAACAAAATCACACTTGTAAAATACCAAGAAACAAAGCCAAGTTCATTTCACATGATTGACACTCGGACATTTAGACATTCATAATTTCATTCCCTAGACCATGAAATGCATATACAATACTAAGCGACAGTTACATGCACAAACATTGCACTTGGAAAAATAATAACCATCACCTACCTCGAAGAGCATGGAAGCTCTACTAGACTAGAGCTTCCCTGTTTTCTAAAGCATTCACTTGTTTTTGGTCTAAAAATGATTACATAATACTATAATGAGTCCAAATAGCCTAATAATACCCGAATTACACACAAATCCTAAACCACATGCCAACCTATGATCATTCCACCCATCCCGGGGTTTTCTCACTATTAATTCGCCTAAAACTACTATTTTTATGAATATATATTAAGCAGATAATGGTGTTTAAAACATAATTGAACAATTATAATCACAACCCAAGAATTCTACACCCTAGAATCCTCTATTTCACCGAGTTCTACCTTGTTAGGTCAAACCAAGATTTCCCCCAAGCCCCAAATTATCGTTCTTAAGGTCTGGGAATCAGATTACTGAAGTAGGGAGCGAAATTCTTACCTTTTTGATGGAGTTTGGTAAAAAATCAGTAGAAATCTCCTCCCTTCGCCTATGCCCTTCCACAAAACATTCTTGAGAATTTATAAACATTTTTGGGGATGTTAATGCATCTACAATGACTTACTCCAATATAGTAGTCCCCAATCTGCTATAGCGGTGGCGGCGTAGCAGACGCGACTACTATGGCGGTGCTGACCTACTTTGACTTCTTCTAAAAAGGGAATTTCTCCACTATAGTGATCATCACTGTAGCACGGTGTCAACCGCTATAGGTTGGCATGGAACAAAACCTCAAAAAATCCCTCAAAAGTGCCTATTTTACAACACACTTCAAATCCTGATGATCTAAACTAACCCTTTCATGTCAACTTTGATATCGAAAGTTCTACTTGCCCGAATTAACTTTCGAAAAGTCCCTCGGACTCCTTAATGCCTTAGATAATAGAAAAACTAGCTCAACATAAGATACTTTACCCAATCCTCACCCATATTGCCTATACCATACCTCGCTCATAAATTATCTGAGACTAGCATAGCCCAAATTTTCCAACTCCTAAACCTAAAAAATTTCTAACCCGAAACTTTGCACGAATAGTTTACCCATATGATGGTACAGGTCATTACACTATTCCTACAAGTACAACATGGAAAGTATATATAATATAACACGTCTGAAGACAAATAACAGGTTATATAATTTCACTACAAATATGCAATAAGGTGAGTCTTAATTCCAATTCAAACCATAACCTATAGCTAATTACCCTTCATTTCAGGCTTTGGGAATCAAGACCAATCATTCTACCTATTAAGCGAGGTTTCTAGCATTCCCCAAGGGTTAATTAATTACTAATTATACCCATTATATTTATAGGATCAAGAACCCAAGGTTTCTAATCAACTTCATACCTTTTCCAGCATTTTTATTCTTAAAGGTTTCACCTTTATGAAACTCAAGGTTCCCCACTAGCCTTAAGCATGTTAAGAACTAATAATTTTACGTTAGAACCAATAAAAACACAACTTAAGATCAATTCTAGGTAATTTTACACCTACCCAGAGGTTCTTCCCCAAGTTCATGCTTCTAGGGCTTAATTGTAAGAAATCCACCATTAATCCTTCCCCACAAGGTCTAAGAAAGATAATTAATCAACAAATTGAGAGTTCTACAGATTAGTTGCCTCAAATGATGGAGTTTGCCCTAGTTTTCTTGGAAAACCCACTTCTTGGAGCTCTAAAATGAAATAGAATAATGAGAGGAATGACTCTGAAAACTATAGGTCGCACATGTATACTGCCCCATAATCTCATCACAATGGATGGCACTCTGTCACGATGGATCATCACGGTGAGAATTGGCTCATCTCAATGGACCATCATGATGAGGCATCCTTTCATCATAATAAAAGAAAATTTCTAGAACATCGCTATTTTGCTCCCAGAACCCAATTTCACAACACGCATTATTTCATAGACACTATGACTTATTCCCAATGCGACCACTATCATATCCAGAGTTTTATGACTCTAATTCTTATCTCGAAACTTCCTATGAGATCCTACAATAGTTTTCTATCAAAAAATACACACCACCCTACCAAATAATATCACATAAAACACGAATTACCTCTAAGGCATAGAACACTCTATATTAGTCTAAGCTCACCCTAACTCAAAATTTTCCATTCTCACCTAGGGACTTTTCTAGCCAGGTACTTATGGCTTAATTCAGCATAACGATGGAATAGGTCATTTCATTAGATATTAATTAAACAATCGTTCATCCTCGAATGACAATCAAGAAGAAAACAGGGTAAAATCGCATAACACCCTTCATGGGTGAGACTTTGCAAAACCTGCTCACCTTCCACAAAGTGCATGTCTTTAACCTTTTTGTCTGCATACTCTTTTTTAGGCTTTGAGCCGTTAAAAGTTTCCCTTGGATGAGCTTCACCCTTTCCATGGAGTCCCCTACCATGTCTGTACCCAAAGATTTTGCTTCAAACGAATCAAACCAACCAATGGGAGATCTATACCTCCTCCCTTACAAAGCTTCAAATGGGGCCATATCTATGATGGAGTGGTAACTGTTGTTATAAGAAAACTCTTATAGTGGTAGATACTGATTCCAAAGACCCCCAAAGTACATAACACATGCACGAAGCATGCCCTCTATAACATAAATTGTACACTCAAACTGCCTGTTAGTCTGAGGGCAAAAGGTTGTACTCAGTTTGAGTGTACCCAAAAGGTTGTACTCAGGTCCAATCTTGTCCCTAACTCTTCGTGCAACTTCTGCTAGAAATTGGTGGTGAAATGTGTGCCCCTATCATAAATAATGGAGATAGGAACCCCATGGAATTGAACAATCTTATTCAGATAGATCTTGGCTAGCTTGGTTGTATTATAAGTCACTTGCACATGGATAAAATGTGCAGATTTTGTCAACCTATTGACAATAACCCAAATTGAATCGTACTTCCCCAAAGTGTTGGGAAGGCCAACCACAAAATCCATGGCTATTCGTTCTTACTTTCACTCAGGAATGGGCATCCTCTAAAGTGTACCGCCAGAATTCTGATGCTCATATTTTACTTCTTGGTAGTTTTGGCACTTAGCTACAAAGTCTACTATATCCATCTTCATACTGCCCCACCAGTAATGTTGCTTTAGGTCTCAGTATATCTTGGTCACACCAGGATGTATGGAACACTTAGAACTATGAGCCTCTGCTAAAATTGTGGAAATCAACTCCTTAACAAGGGGTACGCAAACTCGCCCCTTAATTCTTAGAATGCCTTTTTTATCAATGGTCCCCTCCTTGGCCTCGCCCCGTAACACCTTATAACAAATCCTGCTCAGTTTCACATCATCAAACTGCTTACCTTTGATTTTCTTGAGGAAATAGGATCTCACCTCTGCACATGATAGTAAGCTACGGTGGTCTGTGAACACTTCACAACGGGCCATATACAAATAGTGTCTCCACATCTTCAGAGAAAATATCACTGCAGCCAACTCTAAGTCATGAGTAAGGTAGTCATCTCATGCACTTTATGTTATCTCGAAGCCTAAGAAATAACATTATGTTCCTTCATCAACAAAGTACCTAAACCAGACAATGAGGCATCACAATAAGCAATAAAGTCTTTACCTTCAACTGGCAAGGCGGGGATGGGAGCTGTGGTCAATAAAGTCTTGAGCTTTTAGAAGCGCTCTTCACACTCTTCTGACCAAACAAAGGGTGTATCTTTATGAGTCAGGCGAGTCATGTGAGTAGCAATGGATGCAAAATCCTTAATGAACAAAAGATAGTAGCTAGCCAATCCCATGAAACTACAAACTTATGTCACCGAAGTTGGCCTAGCCCAATTCTTAACTGCTTATTTTCATTGGATTTACCATCACCCAATCTTTAAAAATAACATGTCCCAAGAAATACACATAAGTTAACCAGAACTCACACTTTGAAAACTTTACATACAATTACTTCTCTTTTAGCAGTCCCAACACAATTCTAAGATGACCCTCGTGCTCCTTATAATCCTTAGAATATACTAGAATATCATCAATAAAGACTATGACAAAGAAGTCATGATAGGGCTTGAATAATTCATTCATCAATCCCATGAAAGCAACTAGGGAGTTGGTCAGCCATAACAATATTACCAAAAACTTATACTGCCTGTATTGGGTCTGAAACACAGTTTTAGGAATATCTGAAGGTCAGATTTTTAGCCGATGGTAACAGGACCTTTAGTCAATCTTAGACAATACCGAAGCCCCTTTTAACTGATCGAACAAGTCATCAATGCGAGGGAGATGTTACTGGTTACGGATTGTAACCTTATTCAGTTGTCTATAATATATACACATGCGTAGACTGTCATCTTTCTTTTTATCAAAGAGCACTGGAGCACCCCATGGGAAGTCACTCGAACAGATGAAACCCTTACTCAAAAACTCTTGCAACTGATCCTTAAGCTCTCTCAATTCAGTGGATGTCATCCTATAGGGGAGAATGGAGATAGGACGCATGTTTGGCTCAAAATCAATGCAAAAATCAATATCCTGGTCAGGTGGCATGCTAGGCACATCTGCAGGAAACACCTTATAGAACTTCTACACTACTGGGAGTGACTCATAGATGGGACCTTTGAACTGGTGTCCCAAAGATGAGCTAGGAACTCTAAACATCCCTTCTTCATCAGACTCTAAGCACAAAGGAAGAACATGAATTTCATTAGGGCCGGATTATAATGACAGTCCAAAATAACATGATGCAGAGATAACTAACTCATTCCCTAAATAATGTCAAAGTCTACCATGTCAAGAATAACTAAATCAGCTAAGGTCTCTCGCCCTACGAATATGATAGGACAATCCTGGAAGACCCTATCCACCACCACAAAATCTTCTACTGGAGTAGATATAGTAATAAAAAAATCAAGGGATTCATACAACATATCAAAGTTCTCAGCAAAACCAGAAGACACATAAGAAAAGGTAGACCCAGGGTCAAACAAAACTTAACCCATACGATCAAAGACAAGAATAGTACATGTGATCACCGCGTCTGAAGCCTCTCTCTCTGGCCTACTCGGGAAAGCATAAAAGTAATTTTTGTGTCCTGCTTGTGCACTGCCCCTATTAGGTTGATTACCTCATCTACCACAACCCCAGTTGGGTTGAGAGCCACCCTTAACTGTAGTATGGCATCCCACCTACCCTGCGTACAATCTCTATCATAACCATTACCTTTACCAGTTGGGACCAAAGCTCTAGGAGCCTGCTACTGAGATTCTTGCCAAATCCGAGGACAGTTCCTCCTCAAGTGACCAAGTTCACCACACTCAAAGTAGGTGCACTTGAAAATTAGGTGGGTGTGTTGGAGCCGACTGAGAAATATACCTACCAAAGTCTGATGTAGGTTGATTGGTCCCAGATGGACAGCTAGCAGAAATTGGTGTCAAAAAAATTAATGAGGCACGCATGGTATTCCCGTAAACCCTGACTCTTCAAAAAATGGCCATGTAACTACCTCCAGACCGAGGCTTCTTCCAACCTTGTATTTACACCTTTCATAAAGGGGCAAATTTGCTCTTCCTTTGTATTAATCAGCTTCAAAGAAGAATGAGATAAGGCATGGAAAAAAGTCTTATAAGCAGACACAGAAGAACTACCTTGCTCAATATTTGCGAACTTGTCTAATTTCTCGTTCTTCAAGGTACGGGGAACATACCTCTCTAGAAAGACCTGATAGAAGTAACTCCAAGTCACATCGAGCACTCAAGTAGTCCTTCACTCCGTGAATTCCCTCCACCACATCTTGGCATCCCCTTGAAACTAAAACAAAATGAAGTCTATACCATGCCTCCCAACAATGCCTATTCTATGCAGTCTCTCATGACAGTCTATGATGAACTCATAGGCGTCCTTAAATTCCAATCCATGAAATACAAGAGGGCTTGTTTTTACAAACTTGCAGAAGAGATCGTGTTCACCACCTGTCATCACTGGGCCTATCATCGGTCATAGAAATATACCTATCTTAAAAGCAGCATTTCACCACAAATCCATAATTGCAGCATGCTGGGTCACCAGATGATGGACAACAGGAGCCGCAGGAGCAACCTCATCCCCTGCCAATCAAATTAGAAAGCTCAAAACTTGCTGGATTACCTCAGATGATAATAGGATCTGCACCACACCTCCCTGAGCTGGGTGCACGCCCTTCTCATGGACTGGTTCTATAATCTTATTATGCTTAACTCAAACTTCTTCATCTACCATAACCTCAAGGATATTCTCTTGCAGAGGAGGAGATATTGACCTTTTATGAGATGGAGCTATAACTCAAGCTCCACCTCTGACGGGCACACCTCATCTCCTTCCTCTGGCTCTACCTCTAAATCTGACCCTACCACAGACCATAACCTTAACACCAGCTCAGGTGCAGCTACTCTAGCTTCAGAAAAATGCGTCCTCAGCATCTGTGAGAACATGAGTGAAAGTGTTAGATACCAATTTGGATCCCCAGGTACCAATTGGAATCAAGTTATAGCATGAGAAATGAAAGAAGTTGAGATTTCCTAAAGTCTTATAGCTTCCTGTAGAAAAGTACATACATCTCTGTACCGTTTTGCAAGACTCTACTAGACTGGTTTTGGTACGATGAGATCAACAAACCTGGGGCTTTGATACCAACTTTTTCATGACCCAGACGGGGTCGTGATTGGCACCCACACTAACCCTCTGATGGGAGAACCAATCAACCCAAACCCAACTCTCAGACTAAACCAATTTAAAGTAAGACAGATAACTATTCCAATTAAATCACAAATGCAATAATGTTTAAATAAATAATAAAAGAATATGCGAAAAATAGTAAACTAAAGATATCCACATAAACTGAAAGTGATAATCCAGAATTCTAAATCAATATAATCTAAAAATCCGATAACCACTAAAAAAGAGGGTGGGTGCTCACGATTGGATCTATAGTCGGTCTCTCTACTCTAGTCGAGGTCATGTCTCATCCTCTGGAACATGGTCTGCACTCAACAAAAGAAGAGAACATGGTAGTAGCAGTACAACAAACAATGTATTGGTAGGTACCACAGGCCGACCTAACAATATAACATGAAAGCAGCAAAACATATAACAAGTAAGGACTTCAACACTTGGCATATAATCAACCAACAAATAGCCTTTAGAGTCAATTCAACAACAACAATCTCAAGTCCACAATTCATAGAATATTATCATAAGAGGAAAAATGGAGTGATCACACTCAACAACTACTCCACATATCACTATGTCTATCAATCTCTGCTCATATCACCTGTGTCTCTAATCTTACCTTAGTTTTCAACTAAGTCACTATAGAATACAGTACTATAATATAACAAGGTAAAATGGTGTACACACATGCTATGTGTCTTATTTCTTCCCAATAGCCATAACATGTTGGGGACCTTAGGTGTCCATGTACCATACATGCATGGTATCCGTTCCATATCAAAGGTATCAACAACAATATCTATATAACTAGATTCTCAGACCAATATTTTCTCGAAGATACTCAGTGTCCAAGACATTATTCATACTTAGTCATTTCAATTCACTTATCACTTCCTGTTCATTTAGCTTATTCCTACAAGCACAACAGGGAAAGCATATATAATATAACCACGTCTAAAGACCAATCACAGGTTATATAATTTTACTACAAACATGAAATAAGGTAAGTCTTAACTCCAATTCAAACCATAACCTACCTCGAGTGAAGATATAACACCCGCAAGCTAGTTTACCACTGCCTTATCCTTTTTTAACTTTTCAGAATGCACAAGGTCAAGAAAAAAAAATTATAATAATAATAATAATAATATAAGAGTAATTAGCCAATTACCCTTTATTTAAGGCTTTAGGAATCAAGCCCAATTATTCTACCCGTTAAACGAGGTTTCTTGTATTCCCCAATAATTAATTACTAATTAGACCCAATACATTCATAAGATCAAGAAACTAAGGTTTCTAATCAACTTCATACCTTTTCCACCATTTTATGACTAAAGGTTTCACCTTTATGGAACCCGAGGTTCTCCACTAGCCTTAAACATGTTATGAACTAGTAATTTCATGTTAGAACTCATAAAAACACAACATAAGATCAATTGTAGGTGACTTTACACCTACCCATAGGGTTCTTCCCATGTTTATGCTTCTAGGTCTTAATTGTAACAAATCCACCATCAATCCTCCCCCTTAAGGTGTAAGAAAGATAATTAATCAACCAATTGAGAGTTCTACAGATTACCTACCTCAAACAATGGAGTTTGCCCTTGTTTTCTTGGAAAACCCACTTCTTGGAACTCTAAAATGAAATAGAATAATGAGAGGAATGACTCTAAAAATTGCAGGTCACACAGGTATACTTCCCCATAATCTCCACATGATGGATGGCTCTCTATTGCAATAGATCATTGCATTGATGATTTGCTCATCATAATGGACCATCGCAATGAGGTGTCCTCTCATCGTGGTAAAGGACGATTTCTAGAATGTTGCTATTTCACCGCATATATTATTTTTTAGACACCACAAATTATTCCCAATATGATAACTATCATTTTTAAAGTTCTATGACTCTTATTCTTATCCTGAAACTTCCTATGGGATCCTACGACAGTTGGCTATCCAAAAATAGACACAACCATACCATATAACATCACACGAAACATGAATAACCTCTAAGGTGCAGAACACTATATTTTAATCTGAGCTCACCCTAGCCTAAGATTTTCAATTCTCAACTAGGGACTTTTCTAGCCAGGTACTTATGGCTTAATTTAACATAACGACAAAATAGGTCATTACAACAAGAGTCATAGTATAGCATAGGTCTTTCGAGGTTTATAATTCAGGTTTTCAGGTCTAAAAGGACATTTTAGTGCATTTGGACCATCTTAATACTCGATGACCAGTTGGAGATGCTATGATTATGGTGAGTTAGGCCACTTTGCAAGGGATTGTCCTCTGTGTAGACATGGTGGGATGCAATAGGGTTCTTATATACAGGCCCACAAGGCACCACTACCACCAGCTAGAGAAGGTGCACAAAGTGGGAGAGGTGGTTCTTATATTTTTAGAAGGGTAAAGCCTAGACAAGTAGAGGAGGTGGTTATGGAGGAACACCGTTTGGAAGAGAACAAACCAATTTTTATACATTTTTGGGGGATGTGAGAGGATGAGACTTCTGATGTGGTTATTATAGATACTATTTTGGTTTCTCATTGATCAGGTTCAGCCTTATTTGATCCAGGCTTTAGTTGTTTTTATGTGTATGCATAGTTTTTTTGCGTCTGGATATGATATGTGATTTTCTTATTGTGCATATATGTATTTCTACCCCTGTGAGTGATTCGTTAGTATTGGATTGAGTATTGATCTTGTGTTATGACTTTGATGGGGTATGCAACATGGGCGGATTTGATTATCCTGGGTATGATGGATTTTGATGTTATTTTTTGCATGGATTAACTGTCTCATTATCATATGATCTTTAATTGTCATGCCAAGACTGTTACTTTGGCCATGCTTAGTATTTTGTCCATGTATCAAAGAAGGTAATATCATTTCTTAGGGCAAAGAGGATGATAGAGAAGGGATCTTTGGCATATATTTGAGATACTAGTACTTATACTCATTCATTTGAGTCACTATCGATAGTGAGTGAGTTTGCAGTGGTTTTTATGATAGACTTACCAAGCATTGCACCAGATCATGATAATAATTTCAGCATTGATCTACAGCCTGACACTCAACCCATTTTTATTTCACCATATAGGATGGAACTGGTAGAATTGAAGGAGATGAAGGAGAAATTATAGGATATGTTGAGTAAGATATTCATTATACCAGTGTTTCTCTTATTCTATTTGTGAGGAAGAAAGATGATATTATGCGAATATGTATTGATTATCAGTAGTTGAACAAAATGACTATCAAGAACAAGTATTTTAATATGCATTGATGATTTATTTGATCTTCTTTAGGGTGCTTCTGTGCTCTTGAAGATTGACTAGAGATCGGGTTACCTTCAGTTGAATATTAGGGCTTTAGATAACCCTAAGACAACCTTTAGGATTTGTTATGTTAATTATAAGTTTTTGGTCATATTCTTTAGGTTTACTAAAGCTTTAACAACCTTTATGGAGTTGATGAATTGGGTGTTCCGCCCTTATTTGAATTCCATCGTGATTGTATTCATTGATAACATCTTGACCTACTCTCGTAGAAGAGAGGAGCATGAGCAATATTTGAGGATCATGCTTTAGGTAGTGAAAGTTGAGTGGCTTTATGACTATTTTTTATATGTGAGTTGTAGCTTGATCTTATGGCACATGGTTTTCAAGAATGGTATTATGGTGGATTCAAAGAATATTAAGATGGTTTAGGATTGGTCTAGGTTCACTTCATCTACTAAGAGTCAAAGCTTTGTAGGATTGGTTGGCTACTATAGCTAATTTTGTGGAGGATTTCTCTTCTATTGCATTTCCACTGATTAAGTTGACTCAAATAATATGGCTTTCCAGTGGTCCAATGAGTGTGAGGAGAGCTTAAAAAACTCAAGGTTTGCTAACTTCGGTTCAAATTTGGCCTTACTTGTGGAGAGCGAGGGCTTTACATCATATTGTGATGCTTCAAAAATTGTCGTTGGGTGTGTTTTGATAAAGAAGGACAAGGTTATTGGATATGGTTATGTCATGCCCTGAGGCTACCCCTTGACGTAATATGGTGCTTAGATCACAAGTAACCCAAAGCTAACCCATGGACTGGCATATACTAAGCATTCTAATTATGATAATATATGTGCGGAAGCTAAACTGATGTAATCATGTAAGATATGGAACATAAACCAACAATCTCTGAATACATGTAAACAGTCTAAGAACATATCAACTAATTGTATAAGCTGAAAAACTGACTTTATGTCTGAAAGTCTCTACAGAGATGAGTTGCTAGGACAAGCCCCTAGCTAACCTTACTAAGCTGAAAACTAAAGTAGAAGACTAAAACAAATAAACATAAGTCTTGTCCCCAAATGATGAGGACTCACCAACTGTGATGCTGAAAAGTATGGAAATCAAACTATGCGTGATTTGGATGTTGAGCGCCTGAACCTACATCATGATAGGATGCAGAACAAAGTATGCATCAATACTTGGAATAGACTGAGTATGTGGGATATGCACTAATCTATACATATTGGATATGATGCAATAAATTGAATATGAGGATATACTGCACATGAATATGAAACTAAAAGATATAATTTGATGCAATGAGAAAGTAGATAACATGAAATAGTGCAATACTGAACTGAATGACTTACTACAAGGTCATACAGTAACTGAATTTGAACTGTGGGAGCTACTATTAATTGACATACCCCAAGATGAGCTAACTATAGGGCCAAATTATAACCCTGGCTAGGAGGGGGTTCATACCTTGCCAAGGGTATGAACACTGACTGGCATGGATCCACTAATTTGATGTCCATAAAGGACTAAGGTGTCAATCCTGATTTGATGAGTGACCCTTTAAAACCTACGGTGGCGCCGTAGTTCTTAGACTTGGGGACTTCTACTAAAGATCTCAGCCTAAACTGATGGGTGAGCCTTCATCTCCTCATACACTCAGTGCTAAGTACTACTCCCAACTGAATTAACTAAATAAACTAGTATACTGGATAGCTCAAAATACTGACTTTTTGAGAATGCATAATAATACTGAAACTAAAAACATTCTAATCATGTAAGTTCTGGATGGTTGAATATCTAACTAAAATTAATGAAGCCTTAAAGTAATCGGGTTATCATTACCCACCATCCTAATTAATTGAACCACTCCTAACAATGCTAGATTCTAAATAGAAGATACAGTTTGTAATCCATGACCCGTGGATCATTCCATGGTTCATGGAATCTGGTCATGGTTCTCAGGGGAACTGTTTACCCTCAGGCCTGGTTCCATCCATGGTCCCTGGATCCCTATCGTGTACCAGGACCTTAGAGTCTGATCTGCAGGACTATTTCCATGAGACCATTCCACAGTTCGTGGTTCAGTCCATAGCTCGTGGACTTGGTCTGTGGTTTTTGTTCTAAACTTTTACAGCTGAACACTTAGGATTTTGGGCTGGTCTAGGCTTAGGATTTTCTTAGGCATTACAATATCTCCTCTTTGGGATCATTCGTCCTCAAATGAAGACTAAACAAGCCAAGTTTGGAGGGAAAGAGCTGCAATCCCTACCAACTGAATTCTAAAAGCTGATTTCTAACTGAATTGAATTCTAAGGGCATGAAAGCATGCTGAAAATTCAAGGATAACTGAGGGAACATGAAACTGAGGTGAAAAAAAGCAAATGAGGGAACTGAGATACTGGAGGGGACTATTACCTTAGGCTTGAGTTGATTCAGAAGTAAATAAGTGAGGGTACTTGTTCATCATGGCTGCTTCTACTTCCCTAGTAGCTCCTTTAACGGACTGGCTCCTCCAAAGGACTTTCACTGAAGCAACTTCCTTATTCCTCAACCTACAAACCTGACGGTCAAGAATCTAGACTGGGACCTCCTCATAGGTGAGACTGTCTTTCACACCCACACTCTCTAATGGTATAACCAAGGCTAGATCACCAACGCACTTATTTAACAAGGATATATGGAAAATTGGGTGCATTGATGATAAATCTGTGGGCAAATATAACTCATAGGCCACTTTGCCAATCCTCCTTAAATCCTGTAGGGGCCTACATAACAGGGACTAAGTTTTTCCTTCTTACCAAACCTCATCACACCCTTCATAGGTGAAACTTTCAGAAATACCCAATCATTAACCTCAAACTCTAAGTCCCTTCTCCTCACATCTGCATAAGACTTCTGATGACTCTGAGCAGTCTTTAACCCCTCCCTAATAAGATGAACCTTTTCCATGGTCTCATGAACCAAATCTGGCCCAATCAATGCTGCTTCACCTACCTCAAACCAGCCAATGGGTGATCTACACCTCCGCTATAAAGTGTCTCATACTGGGCCATCTAAATACTAGAATAAAAGCTGTTATTATAGGAAAACTCAATAAGAGGTAAATGCTCATCCCAATTACCTTTGAAATCAATCACACAAGCCATCAACATATCCTCTAAGGTCTGGATGATACGCTCTGCCTAACCATCTATTTGCAGATGAAATATTGTACTGAGATTTACCTGAGTACCAAGACCTTTCTGAAATGATCTCCATAAATGAGATGTAAACTGGGCACCCCTATCTGATATGATAGACAAGGGAACCCCATGCAACTTGACTATCTCACTGATGTTGATTATGGCATAATCCTCTACTGAATCTGTAGTCTTGATAGCCAAAAAGTGAGCTGACTTAGTCACCCTGTCTACTATTACCTAAATAGAGTCATGTTGTCGGTGAGTACGTGGTAAGCCTGTAATAAAATCCATATTGATAACTTTCCACTTCCAAGTAGTAATGTCAATATCCTGAGTCACACCTCCTAGTCATGATGTTCTGCTTTCACTTGCGGACAGTTAGGATACTTTGCCACAAAATTTGTGATGTCCCTCTTTATTCCATTCCACCAATATAATTCTCGTAGGTCATGGTACATCTTGGTGGTACCAGAATGAATAAATATCTAGAGCTATGAGCATCTGTCTCGATCCGCTATCTCAAGTCATCTACATTAAAACACATAATTGACCCTGATAGTGAAGTACACCATCTCCCCCTTGGGAGAAAACCTCAACTCTCTGCTAATGTACTGCACCTTTTAACTAAAGTAAGATAGGATCATTGCCTTGTTTCTCGTTTACCTTAACCAGTAAGGAAGATTCTGACCCATTCTGAACTATCACACCACCCTCTACTGTGTTTGTAAGGCAAACTCCCAAACGAGCAAGCCTATGAACATCCTTAAATAGCTTTTGCTTTTCTTCTTCAACGTGAGACATGTTACCCATGGATAGTTTGCTCAGTGCATCAACCACTATATTGGCCTTACCCGAATGGTAGAGCATGTTTATATCGTATTCTTTGAGGAACTCGAGCCACCTTCTTTCGCAAAGATTCAAATCTTTCTGGGTGAATACATACTAGAGGCTCTTATGGTCTGTAAACATATCTACATGGACACCATACAAGTAGTGTCTCCAAATCTTTAGGGAAAATACAATTACGGCGAGCTCAAGGTCATGAGTTAAGTAATTCTTCTCATGAGTCTTAAGTTGTATGGAGGTATAGTCAATGACCTTACCATTCAGCATCAAAACACAACCCAAGACAACTCTGGGTGCATGACAATATACTATGAAGCCATCTAAACCCTCTGGTAGAGTTAAGACTGGAGTTATGGTCAACCTAGTCTTCAATTCTTGGAAGTTCTTTTCACACTCATTAGACCACTGGAACTTAACCTTTTTCTTAGTCAACATATTTAATGGGGTAGCTATGGATGAAAATCCCTCTAAAAATCTCCTGTAGTAGCCAACCATACCCAAAAAGCTCCTAATATCTATCAGAGAAGTGGCTCTGAGTCAATTCTTTACTGCCTCTATCTTTTGTGAATATATACGGATACCCTTACTAGACAATACATGGACAAGGAAGGCAATTGACTTCAACTAGAATTCACACTTACTGAACTTGGCGAATAACTGGCGATTCTTGAGAGTTTTCAACACAACCCCTAAATAATTTACATGCTCCTCTTCACTCCGGGAATACACGAGGATATTATCCATAAAGATAATAACGAACATTTCCAAATACTACTTGAACACCCTATTTATCAAATCCATAAAAATTGTAGGAGCATTCGTCAGGCCAAAAGACATAACTACAAATTCATAGTGACCATAACGAGTTATGAAGGCTATCTTTAAAATGTCACATTCTCTGACTCTGAGCTAATGATAGCCAGACTTGAGGTCAATCTTAGAGAAGCAACTGGCACCCTGAAGTTGGTCCAACAAGTTGTCAATCCTGAGAATGGGGTACTTATTCTTGATTGTGACTTTGTTCAACTAACGGTAGTCAATGCACATCCTTAGAGAACCGTTTTTTTATGCATGAAAAGGAATGGAGCACTCCATGAAGAGATATTGGGTCTGATAAAGCCCTTATCTAGAAGGTCTTTCATTTGTTCCTCTAATTCCTTAAGTTCGGCTAGAGCCATTCTGTAAGGAGGAATTGACATAGGTTGGGTATTTGGAAGGAGATTTATTCCGAAGTCAATTTCCCTTTTGGGAGGAACTCAGGGAAGATCTTTTGGAAACACTTCTGGAAATTCACTTAGCACAAGGACTGATTGAAGAGTTGGGGTCTCAGAAGCTGAATCTTTAACCCAAACAAGATGATGGATACACTCTTTTGAAATCATCTTTCTGGCCTTAAGGTAAGAGACGAACCAACCTACAGGCACTGAGGTACTACCCTTCCATTCTAAGACTAGCTCATTTGGAAACTGGAATTGGACTATTCTGGTTCTACAATCAACTGAGGCATAACAAGCATATAACAAGTCCATGCCTAGGATAACATCAAAGTTAGTCATGTCTAACTCTATAAAATCAGCTTAGGTGATTTTCTAGTGACCAGGCAATTTTTGTATACCCGTCTAGCTATGACTTAATCACCAACTGGAGTAGAAACTGAGAAAGGTTTAGGGGGAGTTTCTGGACTGACACCAAAATCTACTGCTATATATGGGGTCATAAAGAAAGTGTGGCTCCAGGATCTAGCAATGCATATACATTAAGATGAAACTCGCAATGTACCAGTGACCACATTGGGGAGCCATTTTGATCCTGATGAGTCTTAAGAGTGTAGAGTTTGTTCTTGAGATGACCGCCACCTACACTAGATAAGGCACCCTGTTGAGTCGAGCAAATTGCTGGAGCTGTGGAGGAGTTAGTCTAACTTTGTTGACGAGCATCTCTACCACTCTGTGAAGCCATTGGGCACTCTTTTATCCTATCACATGGCTTGCCACATATAAAACTATTTCCATTGCCGGCCATGCACTTATCTTTGTGGTTCCTACCATATTTCTTGCAAACCAGATGAGTACGTTTGCTAGTGATACTACCCTGGGATTTTAAGCCTGGTCTCTATCCCGCTGATCCTTCCTGAACCTAGGCACTGGGGAACTGGCAGAGGATGGTGCTAGAGCTAAATATTTTTGGCAAAACTGAGAGCGATCTCCACCATTTGACCTCTGCTGAGATTTACTGAAATTACCTGAATATGATCTCTTACTGTCTCTTTCACTCTCGTTGATCTTTTCTTCTTTGATCTGCTCAGCATGAGTCATCAACTTGGAGATATCCATCTTCTTTGCCAGCATAGCAGTCCTACACTCCTTGAACACATCTTATGATACTCCTGACACAAACTTACTCATATGGGCTCTGGAGTCAGCTACTATTGCCAGAGCATATTTTGAGAGTTGAATAAACTGTAGAGAATACTCTTTCACACTCATGTCTCCCTATCTCAAGTTTATGAACTCCTGAACCTTGGCTTCCCTGAGTTCTAGTGAGAAGAACTTGTCTAAGAATGCAGTCATAAACTGATCCCATACCAGGCCTGCATCTGTACCCTTAGCTTTCTTTCACTGCTTGTACCAAACATGAGCTACTCCCTTCAACTGATAAGCGGCTAACTCTGCACTCTCAATCGGAGTGATACCCATAATCTCTATAACCTTCTGGATGTCATCAAGGAACTCCTGTGGATCCTTCTCAGCCTTAAAATCATGGAACTCCAGAGGATTCATCCGACTAAAATCTCGGACTCTAGCTGTTGTTATGCTATTCTGTGGGTTAACTTGTGCCACAACCTACTAGTTCACCTAAGTATTCATGGCCTAAGCTAGCACTTGAAAATCTGCCCTAAACTTGGAGTAAGTGACTTGCTCATTTAGAGGGTCTCTTGGGACTGGTGGTGCTTATTGATTTCCATTTTATTCCTCCTTCTGTTAGCTCTTTTGGGAAGCATTTTTTGTAACGCGTAGAGCACGAATTATAAGAAGATTAGATAGATTTCATACACTATAGCACTAGATGAAAAAGAAAGAAGGGAAGTGTTTCCTAAAAATGTGTTATAGCCTCCCTTTCATAGATGTGGCATGATTCACACCCATGAAAAGGACTCTACTTGATGCAACTTTTGAACACCCTAGGACACATAAACCTGATGTTTTGATACCAAGTTTGTCATGCCCCAAGGCTACCCCCTAGACGTATATGGTGCTTAGAGTCACAAAGTCCCTAGGCTAACCCATGGCATGGCATATACTAAGCATTCTGATTAAGATAATACATGCGCGGAAGCTAAACTGATGTAATCATGTAAGATATGGAACATAAACCAACAATCTCTGAATATATGTAAAAAGTTTAAAAACATATAAACTGACTGTATAAGCTGAAAAACTGACTCTATATCTGAGAGCCTCTACTGATATGAGTTGTTGGGACAAGCCCCCTGCTAACCCTACTAAGCTAAAAACTGAAGTAAAAGACTAAAATATATGAACATAAGTCTTGTCCCCGAATGATGAGGACTCACTAACTGTGATGCTGAGAAGTCTTTGAAATTGAACTATGTGTGATCTGGATGCTGAGCATCTGAACCTGCATCATAATAGGATGCAACACAAAGTATGCGTCAGTACTTAGAATGTACTGAGCATACATGATATGCACTAATCTAGACATACTGGATATGATGCAATAAACTGAATATAAGGATATACAGAGCATGAATAAGAAACTGAAAGATATAATCTGATGCAATGACCAAGTAGATGACATGCAACAGTGCAATACTGAACTGAATAACTGACTACAAGGTCATGCAGTAACTGAATCTGAACTATGGGAGCTACTATTAGCCGACATACCCCAAGCTGAGCTAATTATAGGGCCAAACTATAACCTTGGCTGGGAGGGGGTTCATACCTTGCCAAGGGTACGAACACTGACTGAAGTGGATCCACTAATCTGATGTCCATAAAAGACTAAGTGTCAAGCATGTTCTGATAAGTGACCCTTTAGAACCTACGGTGGCACCGTAGTTCTGGGACTTGGTAACCTCTACTAAAGGTTTCTGCTTAAACTTATGGGTGAGCCTTCATCCCCTCGTCCGCTCAGTGCTATGTACTACTCCTAACTGAATTAACTAAATAAACTAGTATACTGGATACCTCAGAATACTAACTTTCTGAGAATGTATAATAATACTAAAACTGAAAACATTCTAATCATGTAAGTTCTGGATGGCTGAATATTTGACTAAAATGCATGAAGCCTTAAGCTGATCAGGTGTTCATAACCCACCATCCTAATGAATTCAATCACTCTTAACAATGCTAGATTCTGAATAGAGGATGCAGTTTGTAATCATAATTCAAGTCCTGAATTTAACACATGCTTAGGGTTTGAGTATTCTGAGAATACAACAATGCTAAACTTCAAAAAAGCATGTAATAAGGTTCATACATTACAATGGGAACTGAGTTACAAGAAGTTCATGAAATTTTGAAACCCTAGGTCCTGAAGATTAAACTAAAAACTGGAGAACTGAGATATTTAGGGACTCAATGGGTGAAAGGATATCCATTGATGAATTCCCACATACCTGAGAGTAGAATCTATGAAAGAATCCTTGGGGCTTTTTAGCCTTAAGTAGGAGAAATCTCTTGCTTGATTTGGAGAAGAACAAATATTTTTTTCTTTATTTTGCTAAGTATCGACTTAATTATGAGGGAATGAGGGATTTGGGTAGTTTTAGGCTTAATAACTGGTCTTAGGTTAGTTAAAATGACATAGTTTAGCCTCTAAAAGAATAGGAAAGGTCTGAAATACCCTTGGGAATTAAAAAGAAAACTGTTGAAAAATTTGTGACTTGGGTTCCACGGGTGGGAACCACGAGCCGTAGATGGTTCCATGGGCTGTGGAACCCTGTCGTGGTTCCTGGTCCCTTTTTATGGGTTGCAGGTCTTATTTCCATGACTTGAATCCACAGCTCGTGGATCATTCCACGGTTCATGGAATATGGTCGTGGTTCTCAAGAGAACTGTTGACCCTCAGGTCTGGTTCCACGGATGGAAACCACGACCCTTAGTTTCATCCATGATACACAGATCCCTATCGTGGATCAGGTATCATGGATCAGGACCTGTGAGTCTAATCTACAGGACTATTTCTATGGTACCATTCACAGCTCGTGGTTCAGTCTATGGCTCGTAGACTTGGTCTGTGGTTTCTGTTCTGATCTTTGACAGCTGAACACTTAGGATTTTGGGTTGGTTCTAGGCTTAGGATTTTCTGGGGTGTTACAGGTCCTAGATAGCTAAAATCCACGAGAAGAACTACCTCACTCATGACTTGAATTTGGTAGTGGTTGTCTTTGCTTTGAATATTTAAAAGGCACTACCTTTATGGTCTACATTGTGAGATTAGCATAGACCATCGTAGCCTACAATACATGTTCAAATAGGAGGATTTGAATTTTCAGTCAACGAAGGAGGTTGGAGTTGCTCAAGAATTTTGTCATGACTATTCTTTATCATTCAGTAAAGGCCAATATTATGGTAGATGCCTTGAGTAGGAAGGGAGTGAGTATGGGAAACCTCGCATTGCTACTAGTAGAGGAGCATCTTTGGCCTTAGACATTTAGTTTTTGGTTAATAAATTTATAAGACTTGACATTTATTAGACTGATAGGATTCTTTCTTGCGTGGAGGCTTAGTCTATATTTTTAGAGAAGATTAAGGCTCACCAATTTCAGGATGAGAAGTTGAGGATAATTCAAGATAAAGTATTGAAAGGTTAAGATATGGAGGCAATTTTGGATCCAGAGAGTGTTTTGAGGATCAAGGGTCATGTTTGTGTTCCTAGAGTGGGTGATTTAACTAGATTTATCATAGAAGAGGCTCAAAGTTCTAAGTATTCCATCCATCTATGAGCAACAAAGATGTACCATGATCTAAAGCAACAGTATTGGTGGAATAGGATGACAATAGGTGAAGAATAGACATCAAAGACCAGATCGGATGACTTAGAGGATACATATACCTGAGTGGAAGTTGGAGCATATTGCTATGGGCTTCATGGTAGGATTGCCACAAACTTTGAGGAAATTTGATACTAATTGGATCAATATGGATAGATTGACCAAATCCACTCATTTTGTGTAGGTTCAGATTAATTATATGTCATACCCCAAATCCGAGGAGGCATGAATCACACTTGATGCCTTACTTAATTGAGTGTACCGATTGAAACCGAACCAAACAACACAAGAAGGTAGTCAATGCCAAACAAAATCAAAAGAAACAGAATGAAAAACTCAAAATATAAGAAAATATAATACAAGGCCATCCAGACCACTTTCTAAAAAGGTAACACTAACAACAAGGCCAAAAAGAACACACCTGACATACTAGACCCACAATAGACATCTACAAGCCTCTAAAATGAAGAACTGCTAACAACTAATTAAGACAGGACCCCAATGTACCCATACGTTATACAGTGCAAAAGAAGGCTCTGGACTCAATTACTCCAAAAAAATGGAGTATATCAACCAGTAGTTGAATTCGACCACACGTAACAAGGACCCTTGTCTACCTGGTAACTTGCAGACATGAATGCAATGCCCCCAGGTAATGGGGACGTATGTACAAATTAATGTACTAAGTATATAAGGTAGTAGAATAACATAAGCAACACAAACCCAAATAGAAACCACACTACCTATGTTATTCGTATTCACTTCTCCAGTTCCTGATGTAAATCACACAAATAACAGTAGTTCAACAATGAAACAACAACCTTCCCGAGATCCCATAATCTTGGAATGTTCCAACCACAATATTATGATAATGAATGCAATGCAATGAAACAAGAATAGAACAAATGGTAGCCTAAAACAACCTTACCTTCTCCTACCACATACCCTTCAATCTAGCACTTCAATATGAACAACCTGATGCCAACAACTCACATCCACATGACTTATCTTACGTCACCACAGTACCAACAATATACCAAGCATAAATGATTCCATACTCATATAACAACAAAACCTAAAGCCACAATAGATAATAATATGCAATGCAATGGAATATGGTGTACACAAACACCCTGATCAATAGCCTCAAAGTCAAAAGTAGCAAATATGCATGCTATGTAGGCGTACACTCTAATCCTAGCATCAAGGGCATGAATGCATGTGGTGTAGGTGTACACTCCAATCCCAACCTCAAGGACGTGAATGCATACTCCTACATCCCTTGGAGAAAGATGGAGGAGGAGGGTGAGTGTACCAGGGTTGGAGGGGGCGAGGAGACTGGCAGAATCCTGCATCTCTTAGTTACTGGGAGGCTGACCTTACTGCTCTTTGGGGTTATTTGGAGCAGTCCTATTTGCCTCCCCCAGGTTCAGCTCCTACGAGTTCTACGGCCCCTCTAGACTCAGCCCACGCTTATGCGGAGTACCAAAGAGATCTAGATGAGGAGAATAAGAAGAGTTGCTCCTAGGACCGTATGCTATTTAGGATGTGGAAGGTTGTGCAGGTCATGTTCAAGTGCGCCCCCCACTAAGAAGTTCCCAAAGTTGATGAAGAAAGACGCAGAGGATTTCTCCTTCCTTAGTGGGAAGGAGGATGAGGGCTCAAACCCCTCGAGCCTCGGAGATGATGAGGCCACCATCTAGATTTCCCCCCTAGTTTATTTACTTATTATGGTTCTTTTTTGGTTGCCCCCGTTTGGCGCATGTAACAAACAATCTTTTTCTTTCCTTTTTACTGTTTTTTGGACTTATCACTTAACTAATTAATGTATATGTGTTGCTATTATGTCGGGTAACGAATTCTATTTCAAACATATTGCAAGAATAGGGTTGTTTTTGCGAAGAACAAAAAATCATAAAACA
Organism: Jaltomata sinuosa; assembly: GCA_003996215.1. NCBI lineage: Eukaryota > Viridiplantae > Streptophyta > Magnoliopsida > Solanales > Solanaceae > Jaltomata > Jaltomata sinuosa. Next base: position 279,025 of record QJPP01002595.1, on the reverse strand, counting down.
GGCAAAATTCTGGCAGCTTACTGACTGGGCATCACTGCAGTGGCATACTCGCCGCTGCAGCGACCAAGTGCACTGCAGTGGTTCCCAATAGGGTCTCCAATTTTTAACCACTTCCAGGTCTTTTCTCATGCAATGCTATCCCACAAACACTTTATTACCCCTATCCCTCATGTCTTAGCAATTTTTAACCAATAATACTCAATTTCGTTATAATAGGGCCATTGTTTACGTGGTTTTCAAATCCCTTAATTCAATTACGTACAATTTATGTTTCAAAAGACCGCTCGACCTAAGGGACTACTTACCATGATAACTTTGTCTGAAATATGGAAAGGTACCCAGGTAATTTGTCAGGACCCGGATTGAAATTAAGTAATATATCAAATCATGGGAAATTAAGGCGTGTCCCAATCATGGAGATGAATATATACCTCAAAATCACACCCAGCCTTACGAATCCCAGGTTTTTTTTTGTAACAACTCACCTCGTGTCACTCATACTAATCGCTTACACTTAAAAAAGTTGACCCACACATAGTAAGGCACTTATTATAGTCAAACAACAATAGTCCACATAATGAATACACATAGCATTCTATTGTAACACAAAAAAATAGTCAAGCCACAAGTGTCTCCTCGACAAACATGACCAATCACTAAAACAAGAGTCATGCTCACTAGAAGCACTAAAAAGTACACCATTCACTACATCCAAAATATAATTTTGACATTAGAATACAAGTCCTATGCCTCTCATCGACCTCTATCGGTTAGAATGACATAATTCTAACCATCCGAACATTACTGAGACATCAATTAGGACAGACTAATCCCAATGGTGATTGTCAAGATACCAATTGGACTCAACTCCGGGATACAACACTGAGATAGCTCGATGGGAGAGAAGAAAGTGAGATTGATTTCCTAGATGTCTTGTAGCTTCCTACTGATTTGATGTGGACATCAACACCAATCTGTAGGACTCTACTCAATATTTGCTCTTGTACTAGGAGACCGGTAACCTGGGTTCTGATACTATCTTTTCATAACCCAATTCATGGATTATCTGGGCAACTACCTAACTCTACCCTAGATAGGGGTACCCTTACCACCCAACCATGCAATTAAGTGAGAAAGTTTAGAAAAAATAGTTTTTAAAAGAAATAATCCCTTAATCAAAATAAAACTCTTATTGAGAACATTTATTAACAAAATTCATTGTAGAAAATAAAATAACAGTTTCCCAGAACCTAATCTAAACCGGTACAAGAGTAATAAGTAATAGAAAGAAAGACACGAGACACAGCATCCATCTAAGAGTGAGATGGCAGGAGCTGCTAAAGATTAACTACCGTCGTATCTACAAAAACTCCAACTAACCTGCAATATGGCCATACCCCGGAGTGGGGATATAGTAAGTGTAGTATCACTACAACCACTCGTACTGGTAGGCATCATTAACTGAGCAGGGTTAAAAACAAATAACCATAATAGAAAATAGAGAGGAAATCATGAAGCTAGTTAAGATTCTAGATAACTAAACCTCCCCAATACCGTTATCTAAGATCCCTAACTCTTGTCTTACCCTCTTCACTGACAACCATACGACTCTATGCCCAACACGATTATGACTCACTACTCCATCTCCAATTGCACTTACAATACCAATAGTCTCACTTTCTAAGATACCGTAAGGACTAAACCAGATCACCCCTACCCTACACATACAACATATCTACACTACACATACTTTGATTAAGATAAATACTTTGGTCAAGGCATACCTGACATTACACCTATGATTTCAATTCACTACTCATACTCAGACCCCAACCATATGACACAAAACAAGTACAGTCATAACACTTCATCTCAACAGATATACAGGTATACAATTACATCAATTACACTTAGGAAGATTCTATCAAGAATGGTCACCATAATAAACATGTCAATGAAATGATGAATTTATGCATGCAAGAGTCGGCGGGGACTCTCAGATATGACTTACAGGGGATGAGCTCTGTCTAGATACCAGTGTTGGCATGACACCCATTTCATTGTTAGTGTGACACTCAATCCATATAATAATGTCAGTGTGACACTCGATCCATATAATAGTGTAGGTGTGACACCCGATCCATATACCACCTCAAGACCATCTCAAGACCACATATTCAATGTATTATACAGTTAATAATCACAAATAATGCCAAAAGTAAATCACAAACACTCAATTAAAGATAAGCATAAAGTCAAGCGTCTTTACTACCATTACTAGTTCATGTAGTGCTTGAAGGCTAGTCAAGCAATCACATTTATATGTAATCATGGAGTAAACTGACTCCACATTACACCTGGACCACTCGTACTTACCTAGCTTACGATCATACTGCTAGCCCTCACCTGTGTTTATACCGACTTTCGACTACGGTCTCGAGTACCATGCCTACCTTTCACTTCCCTTCCCCTCTACCTATGCCTATACTTATTTTACTATGAGCAATTACCCCCAAGAATAACACACACAACTCTTTTGATTAATCCTGAATATCATGAAATTGATACACCTACTACCTATTCCCTCCACTCTCAACTCAGACTCTACTATACTCATTTGACCCTAGTTAAAGCACACTCTGGACCTAGCTCACATTCATTACTTTCATAGTCACCTTAACCCTACTTCTAACTCATAACATGCTTTAATTCATCAGCCTACCTCTAGATCATGCAAAACTTATATATTTAGACAATTAAAGGAGCAATATAGTTCAATAACTTAACATTCAATATCACCAAATCATTTTCCTAGTCTCAGTTATTATTCAATCTATCCAAACACCATGCCCAAAGACCTAAGACATGAAATCTCCCAACATAATTATTGTTATTATGTGCATCTAGCCTAAGTCTACTACACCTACCTGGCAGACGAATTCCACTGCTACAGAGAGCAAAGAGTTTTCCCACACGTTCCTTGCCTTTTACTAATGCCAAAACTCCATCAAAAATGCTTCAAAATTGCCCCCCATGGAGATTGCCCTCCAAATCCTCATCATTCTAAGCATAGGGTTCACTTAAGGGTGTTTTTGGAAGAGGGAGATGACATAAGAAGCCTTAACTGAATGATGGTTTTTATTAACCCTCAGGCTAGCTACTGCTCGACTGTCGGTGCAGTGATAAAAGTGTCATTGCAGCAATATCACTGCGGTGAAAATATACTGCTACAGTGATGGTTAGCAGGCTTGGCTTAATTTTTCATGTTCTGGCCCAAATTTAATTTAGGCCATAACCTTTTCCCATTAAATAATTTCTACGAGGTCCGGAATAAGGATTTCTCAGTCAAAACATTTTTCCGAGATGGTTTCTAACATAACAACAATTTGGGTCATTATATCTTGCCAATAATTGTAGATTTAAGTCATCGATGACCCTACTCCTTGACATAAACCCTCCATGAATAATAGTATTCCTTCATTTATAGATATTTCACAAAATGATAGTAGCGGCTACTTTTATCAATGGTTTTAATTTTTGCACATATTTTGTTCTTCATTATTTTGTAATAGTCTGTATGACTTGTAAAAAAGTCCCTGAATAACAGAAGTAGTGGTGTGCCTTTTCCAAATATTTTTAGCAAATTCACCAGTCAAGAAAATGTATTTTATAGTCTCTTATTAAAGATGAGAGAAGAATCTACATCTTCAGACTATAGCAACTCCACATCTTGCTACAATCTCATCCATTGGGATTTTATTCTTCCATATTCTCCATAAATAGAATGATATTTTAAAGGGTAGGCTTTTAACCCACATCTTGGTGAAAAATCAAGATTTTTCCTGCTTACTTTTCACTACTTTTCATGCACTTTTAACTAAAAATAGACCACATGTGGTGAGCAACCACCAAAGCTTATCACTTTCTTGAGAAATGTAATACATTGCCTTATAGATGTCATATGTTGAACCAGGTTATGAGAAATCTTTGTATTGAGAAACTCTTCATTCCATTAACCTCTATATAAACCAGCACTTACATCTTCAATAGACAAGTCAATATAAAAATCAGGTTGTATAATACTATATAGTGCTCCCAGTATGGTCCAACTATCATGTCAGAAATTTGTGTTCCCACGTCTAGGTTCCTACGTGATAGCATGATCAGTATCATCTCTTGCTTCTAGCATTAACTTCCATTGTTGAGAGCCACGTTTCCATTGAACAAAAGTAGGGATTTTTTTTCAATACTAGTTCCACATAAAATTGGACCAAAGAGTACTTGATGTTCTGAACTTCCACCAGAGTTCAGGAAAAAAGATTTGAAATCCAAACCTCCCTTTTTTGGTAAATATAATTTTAACCAAGAGGACTAGTGTCTATTTTTATCTTCTTCCTTATTACTCCAAAACAACCTTGAAAAGATATAATGGATTTTATTATTAGTGTATTTGGTGAGGGTCATAGAAGAATGTAAATATAGGGGCATGCTTTGAAGGACACTGTTGATCAAAACAACTTTACTACCAAAAGATAGTATTTTACCTTTTCAATTTTGTAATATATCCTTAATATTTTTGATTAAGTCAGTGTAGTCCATCTTTTTCTTCCTTTCATGAAAAGTAGGACAATCCAATTACTTAAAAGAAAAAGTACCTCTGTCAAAACCGGTAATTATAACAACTTCTTGAGCTAAAATTGAGGAGACATTTCTATACATATAGAAGACACTTTTCTCAGTAGTAATCAACTGCGCAGACGCCTACTTATATTCTTTTAATTTATACATGGTCATATTCAGAGAATTCCTCTCTACTAAGGCAAATATGATTGTGTCAACATATGCTAAATAATTAAGTTTCCACTTTATTTGGGCAAAGTAAAACTATGATATTTATCATTGTGCAGCAAACCGTCAATGACCTGGATAAAACCTCTGATGATAGGACAAAAATAGATGGTAAGAGAGGATATCCTTGCTTATATTCCCTAGTAGAATGGTAAAAAAATACATGTCTGCCCATTGACTAAAATAGAGTACCAATTGTTAACAATTAGTCTCTAAATTATGTTAATAAAAATTTCATCAAACCCTATTTTTCTGAGCACTTTAAAAGATATATCCAAGATACTCTATCATATGATTTGGCCATATCAATTTTAATGATAACATAGCATGTTTTCTCCTCTTCCTGATGTCAGTCACAATATTCTGGGTAAGCAGAATATTTTCAATTATACATCTCCCTTTGACAAAACTTGATTGGTTACTGGAGATCACCCTAGCTAGTATATCCTCTCATCTATAATGACCAATCCTGGAAATTAATTTACTAATAATTTTTTTTGGCAATAAATTATAAAATATTATTACCACAAACAAACAAGTTCCTCATCCTTACAAAAACCATCCAAAGTAACTGAAGGTAGCTACACTATACCCATTCCCTAAACCAATAGCAATGGTAGAAAATTATGAACATAATCTATCTGTTAAGTAAGTGCATCTCCTAGCCTTTCATGATTTTGTAACTTGTGCAAATCTCTTTTTAACAATGAATTGTATATGCTTTAGGACCTAGTTCTGTTGTATAGTACACTCTCTGAAGATCCTCCAGTTCCTAGCTTGCTATGTAGTAGATCATAGCACCATAAATTGTTGCTACAATCTCCTTTTTCAGTCTATGCATGCAATTAATCAATTCCAGGCTATCCTTATCATCCAATTGAGGTAGATGGATACCTATCCATGTAACAATGTCCCTTCAAAGCAAGGATACCCACTGGTAGTGAGTAAATAAGTGACTAAAATCCTCTATTTGTGATTGATCACACAGGACACAACTAGTGCTAGCACAATGCATCCCGTAGAGCAAAGCTTGCTCTTAGTTAATAGCCTCTTCTGATTAGTTAGCCACAGGTTATACATGTGCTTAGGCTGCATGTCTCTAGTCCATATCAAGTCTTCATTGTCCAGGGGTACTCCTAGTTCCACCATAATTATGTAGCTCTTCTTAATAGAGTACTTTCCAAAGTGTGTTAATAGATAATACTCAACCATGTACCAACCCACCATACCACACTTCTGCTTGTTTAGAGATCTCTAGTACCATCTACTAGTTGCAGGAGGTCTATAACTCAAGAAACCATCCTCATCTTTCATATTGATCCTATGTAGCCACTTAACCCACAATGCTTCTTTGTTATTTCAACAACATCCAAACATGTTTCCCCACAGTAGCAATGTTTCAAATTCTACATTTTTTAATATTTAAACCACCTTTCTTGGCTAAAGAAAGTAATTACTCGATCTATTTCCGTATCGCTCTTGATATATATCAACACTCGGGAATTCATTGCAAGTGCATATCCCACTTTTGCACAAAAGGGTTATGAAAATCCACGAGAAGCGACTGGGCGTATTGTATGTGCTAATTGCCATTTAGCTAATAAGCCCTTGGAGATTGAGGTTCCACAAGCATCCGGATACTGTATTTGAGGCAGTTGTTCGAATTCCTCGTTGTTGTACTGGAAAGACCCATCCAGATGATCTCTGTTGGATGGTAGTGAGAGGACTCTTAGTCAACAAAAATCTCTCCACGCCTACTCTTAGAAAGAACACTATTTTTCTTTAGTTAGGTAGTTCTCCCGACCGTAAGACCATTTCCTAGGCTTACATACAGTGTCTGAAGCCACTAGTGCCACCTTTATTTTATTCTTAGTACTACCCCAAAGAAGATCTCTACATATCCTATTCCTTTTTTTAGTATGCTTTGGGGAAGTATAAACACTGACCCCCAAAAGTTGTACAGTGCGAATAAGACTAAATTAATAATTTGCACCTTGCCAGCATAAGATAGATACCTAGTAGAGGTGGATCTTATCTTTGTTGTGGTCTTCAAACATAGTTGATCACACTCAAGCTTATTCTATTTCTTCGAAGGACATGTGATGTGCCATAGATTTACGACACTTTTGATGCTTAACGCTTAGAATTATTGTATGTTCATCAGCATTTTGTTGTTAGATTTGATAGTTTTTGTGAAGTGTGCAGGAAAATAGGGTCCACATCCAAAAAGCTAGAGTTTGTATTGAAAATTGCTGAAAATAGGATCTACGGATTGATTGATGGTCCATGGTTCAGGACCACAGACCCATACTGTTAATCGTGGAATAAACCCTGCAATAGTACAACTCATGAACAAAAGCATGAGTCAGTCTACGAGTCATGTATTGATTCCACAACCCATCCTATGAGTCATACAAACTGAGAACCTATAGATATGAAAAAAAAGGAACAAGAACCATGAATCAGTCCATAAACTGTAGTTGTAGACCATGGACAAGTCCTCTTACCCGTGGTTATCTTTCAGAGAAGGTGTAAATTAGAGTTCATAACCACGGATCACTTGACAGAACATAGATTGATACCATGACCCGTGGTTCCATTAGTGGTTTCTCATAGAAGGCAAGGTTGACTCAGCAGAACCATGGTTGACCTCAGCAAAACTTGAATTGTCATTCATAACAAGGGGTCATGAACCAACTCGTGGTCACTGACGCAACTATGTTTTCCTAGTCTACTTAGGATAGGATTTGTTGTCGATAAATATGTTTCCTAGGTTTTCTTTTATGTTTTATGCTCTATTATTTGTTAGAGACGACCTAGAAAGCATTAAGTATTACTTTGTTCTTGATTTTGGGAGATTATTTCATCCATTGGTTCTTGATTATTGATTCTTCTTTAATAATTCAAGATTCCAAGTTTCTTTATTATAACTCGTAAGTATATGATTATAAATCCTTCAACAATTTTTTGTTGTTTACTTATGAACATGATTAGCTAAATCCAAAACTAGGATTGTGGGAATCATGACGGATTAACAAAGTAGGCAAAGTACTTAGATTCTAGGAATGTGTTTATGCATGTATTGTTCTTCTCTTTGCTTTGATTGTTTTTCAATGGTGCACAATAATAGAACTCGCCTTATTCTTACTTGCCGGTCCAAGGGGGTAACGAATGGGAAAAGGAATGTTACAATGGATATTTGAGGCTACCAACCCTCATCTAATATCTTGACCTTGTCCGAGAATAGCTAATTTGGGATCGAAGGTAAGGGTTAGTAAAGCATACACCCGTAGATGGACTAAGTTGTACGGTGAAATTCTTCTATTTAGAGGACTAAGTTGTACGGTGAAATTCTTCTATTTAGGGGACTAACTATTTAGTTAAACCTAACTTACCTATCTTGCATGCTAAGTACCAGAAATAGATTTCTAGTATGGCACCTTACTGCGTTATGAACTCATAGGGAACATAGTCCTAGTCTATTCTCTCTCTGAATTACAACAAAATTAATAATTGTTGTTACTTATTACTTGATATTTTACAAGCATTACTTTTTACTTAAAACCCCCCATTAGGGAATAAGACGGCTAAGAGCGTAAATACACACAGTTAACTTAGGTCCAACCATATTCCCTGTGGAATCGACCCTAACCTTGGTTAGATTCTATATTTGACCAGCAACCATTTTATACTTCCTTTTAGAGGTGTAATTTGAGCGTATCAAATTTTGGCACCGTTGTTGGGGAATACAGTTTAAGATTGAAGCAATTGTGTTTATTTCATTGTTAGTCCTTATTTTTTGATTTACTTTTTCTGTTGTTTTTGTTTTGTTTCGTAGGTTTCATACGTGTGCATGCCCAGTACATGGGGTCAAGGCAATCCCTAGATTCCACTTGATCTTGAACTTCAATAAATTCTGAGAAATATGGTAAAGGACGGGGTTGTCGAGACACCAAAATAGGCCACATCCTGGATATTAGCCGAAGAACAGCAATGGATACGAGAAGAATAAGCTGCCAAAGAACATGCAAATCAGAATGCTACGATTGAGCAAGCAAGGCAAGAGGGTGCCCGTCAGGCCGCACTGGATGCCCAAGTTGCAAGAGATGAGGCAGCCTGACACAATGTTATCCAAGAGACAGCTAGAGAACAAGGGAATAGGGGTCATCAACAAAATCAACCCCGACATAGATGCAACGACCCTCATTCTCCCACTTGGCAAGTTGCTACTGTGAACAACAAAGTCAAGGATGCTTCCAGAACCTGTGATGGTTCTTCCTAGGAAGATTCCTTCTTTCTTTTCTGTCCTACTAAGAGTGTGATCCCTAGCTATCGCTTGTGGTGTTAGATCAGAAAGGTGACAAAATCTAATTACGAGGTTGGCCTAACCTAACTTGATGACACGCTTATAGAGTTTTCTGACCTGAAATACTGCGTAAAGTGTCTTTCTTACTCGGTGATAAGTTAATGAAGTCATTCTGTATCCCTGACTCATCTCATTCTAAGCCTTTGGCCAGTTTGACATTGGGTCAAATCTGTCGTTTGGGCATCATCCCTTCTCTTGATCTACTTTGATTATAACTCGATAGTGAGTTTTGAGGGTCAAGTAAGGGATTGGGTTGAGAGGAGGGTCACAATCCTGCTATATATGAAATACTTAATAGCTAATGGCCATATGGCATCTATCCATCTATGCTGAAGTTTTTGAGACTGAGGGCTTGGATCGAGGTCCTGAAAAGCATGAAACACAGTAAGGACATTGCTAAAGTATAAGCCCTATCTAAAGATGAAGGTGGTAAGCGAAGTGAGCTACACCGGTCCTCCAGAGGGGAAGTCAAAACTCGTGTTCAAGTAATGGAGATACTGATTCATTAATGAATTTTGACAGGCAAAATATCGCTGACACTGTGTTGAATTGGCAGGTTACCTGATAAAGAAGTTGGGAAGGTACCAGCTGCCTGCGTGGTGTTAAACCAAAATGCTAAAGAGAGCGAAGGGGAAATCATGAACTAATTTTCATGTAATATAGTACACTATAATAGAGTTAGAGTACTGCAGTGGACACAATTCAAAAATAACCTTAAGGAAAGGGCAACTATAAAATAAAGAGAAATTCAAAACAAGTTACATGCTCATGACCCACAAAAACTAATAGGGCCAACATTTTAGAACTACTATTGATGAGGCCAATCTTTATGACACAGGAATAGTGGGTTCTATAGTACTGCCACCACTATCCGTTGGTGCTAAGTTTTATATTACAAGTAACATGATCCAGTTGCTGAATCTAAAAGGACTATTTGAAGGTAAACCCACCAATGACACAAATTTGCACTTGATGAATTTTGTGGCTATTTGCAAGACCTACAAGCTGCCAGGGATAGGACAGGATGCCATCAGATTGCAGCTAGTCCCATTCTCGTTGACTGGAGAAGCAATTCTTTGTCTTGCTGAGCTTCTTGATAATTCAATATACACATGAATGGAATTGAAAAGTCAGTTCTTTGAGAGTTCTTCCCTCTATTAAAGATGTTGCAGCTTAAATAGGGGATCTATAACTTCAGGCAATTGACCATTGAAGCACTTTATGAGACATGGCTTAGGTTTAATAAGAAGCTGAAACAGGTGCCAAATCACAGAATTCCAAATGAGACCCTAATGGAGATCTTTTACAGAGCTTTGAATGAAAACACAAAAGTTGTAGCTGACACCATCACTGGAGGCACTTTTATAAAGAATACGTATACAACTACATCTGAGATGCTATATAGGATCACAAAGACAAACGAGGCTTGGAACACGAGAGAGCCTGAAGTTCCAGCCGAAACATATGCTATTAGAAAGTACATAGATCAAAAAAATTAGAGGATTTTGGCCAAGATTTGACGGAGTTGAAAACAAACATTGGACTTATTATTAAGCATGTCATAGGTATCAGAGTTGAAAAAGTAAACACAGTTGGTTCACAAGGTAAAGCACCCAGGCATGAGGACTCTGAATTTAATGTAGAGGCCAACTTTCTAAATGATCAAGTCATGAGTTTCTGGGCCAATGGCCAAGGGTCCAACTAGGACACTTGGTGGGGTCAAGGAAATCAAGGTCTGAACAGAGACAGAGATAGATATAGAGATAACAACTACAACTGGTCTAGATATAGAGATAGGAGTAGGGGTAGAGATAGAGATGGTGACTGGAACAAGAGAGATGGGTACAAGAATGATAGATGTGTCCTATATGTCCCTCTTGGTAACCGTGAAGGAGGACCCAGTCTAAATAAAGTGGAAGAGATGTTGTCCAAGGTGTTGCAGAAGGTGGAGACAACAGATGTTAACTTGAAAGAAATTTGTGCTGACATCTCAGTCATGAATCATAAAGTAGAGTCGTATGCCACCGTTATCAAGCAAATTGAGCAGCAGTTAGGTCAAATGTCTAAAGCCTTGAACCAGCACCAGAAGGGTACACTTCCTAGTAATACAGTTCAGAATCTGAAAAATGATGGACATTGCATGGTGGTTACTACTCAAAGTGGAAAATAGATTATTGATCCTCCTGCTCCTACATTTGTTAGTAAATTGGCCAAGCTTGAGAAAGATGATGTTAAGATTGTGGTTGATTTAGAAGGAAAGAGTGATGATAAGAACACAAAGGAGGAGAAATCAGCAGTTTCCAAAAAGAAGGAAGAGGAGGTTCCTCAGGTCTTAAAACCTATGCCACAACCTTCTCCACCTTTCCCATAAAGATTGATCAAAAAGGTCGAAGAAGGTAAATATCACAAGTTCATCTCCATGCTGAAATAGCTTTCAATGAATTTCCTTTTGTTGAAGCATTGGAGCAGATGCCTAGGTATGCAAAGTTTATGAAAGATCTGGTGATGAAGAAGAGAACCATGAGTTTGGAGCCAGATGATAATTTGTACTACTGTAGTGCAATAGCCTCTCGTTCTCTTGTGCAGAAAAAGGAGGATCCCGGAGCTTTCACTATTCCTTGCACAATCAAAGCATTCTATATTGCAAAAGATTTGTGTGATCTAGGTGCTAGTATAAATATAATGCCATTAGCAGTGTTCAAACAGTTTGGCTTGGGATCCCCCAAATCAACTATAATGCGGCTTCTTATGGCAGATTGCATAGTGAAAAAGCCAGTGGGGATTCTCTATGATGTACTTGTGAAAGTTAATACCTTTTTCTTTCCTGCAGACTTTATGATTATTTACTGTGAGGTGGATTCTTAGGTTCCCATTATCTTTGGAAAGCCATTCCTTGCCATTAGATGCGCTTTAGATGATCAAGAAACTAGGCAGATGAAATTAAGACTTAATGATGAGGTGGTAACTTTCAATGTCTGTTAGTCAATCAAGCATCATGATGACATGCGCATAGTATCAGTCATTGATGTAGTTTATGAGGAGCAACTAATAGTACCTGTTGAGGAGTGACTCGGTATTGAAGCACTTGTAGCTGTGATAATGAATTTTAATGGGGAGGATATTGCTGAGTATGATGAGATAGTAGAAGCACTTGCCAGTATGGGTTCTTATTTTTATGCTTCGAAAAAGCTTGATATGGATATGAAGAATTGAGAAAACCCACCAACTAGATCTTCTATTGAGGAACCTTCGGATTAAGAGCTCAAAGCACTTCCTTCCAACCTCTGATATGTGTTCTTAGGAGCTGATGACACCTTGCCAGTTATTATTGCTGCATACTTAGATGAAAGGCAGGTTGAGGCTCTAGTTTCTATTCTGAGAAAGTTCAAGAGGGACATTAGTTGGTCTATTGTCGATATCATTGGTATTTTGCCAGGCATATGCACCCACAAAATCTAGCTTGAGCTGAATTGTATTTCAAGTATTGAGCATCACTATAGGTTCAATCAGCCTATGCAGGAAGTTGTCAAGAAATAGATCATTAAGTGGTTGGATGCAGGTGTGGTTTATCCTATTGCAGACAACAAGTGGGTGAGCTCGATTTAGTGTGTTCCTAAAAGGGTGGGATCACTGTGGTTCCAAATGCTAAGAATGAGTTGACTTCTATGAGGCCAGTCACAAGATGGCATGTATGCATGGACTATAGGAAACTCAATGCATGAACCGAAAAAGATCATTTTCTGATGCGGTTCATGGATCAGATATTAGACTACCTTGTTGGTAAAGAATGGTATTATTTTCTTGATGTTTATTTGGGATACAATCAGATTTTTATTGCTCCTGAAGACCAAGAGAAGACCACATTCACCTGTCTATATTGTCACGCCCCGAGGTTACCCCCTAGACATAACACGGGACTCGGAACCACAAGGATCCCAAGCTAACCCTTGGTCATAGCATTCTCAAGCATAACAAATGATAAGCGGAAGCATAATATGGAAACCCAATAAGAGAACATCAATAAGGGTCTAAGGGCTACATAACATACAATATCAAAAAGGGGAATTCGAATACAAACTATGTCTGAAAGCCTCTAGTCATAACATAAGAGTTGCTGGGACAAGACCTTAGCTAACTCAGAGTATAAAAGTAATGCTAACATAAGGAAAAGCATAACTAGTCCTCGAACCATGAGGACTCACCACAGCTGACTAAGGAAGTGGCCTGAGACTCTAGCCACGAAGCTGAGAAGGGGTACTTGAGTGTGCATCATAAAAGGATGCAGCGCAATATGCGTTAGTACTATGGAATGTATTAAGTATGTGAGCAATGCATAAGTAAGAAAAACCTGCTTAAAAAGGGTACTTAACCATAATTCATACATAGTAAAGTATCATGAAAAGATATCAACATGAAAAGATAAGTCATAAGGCAAAAGTCAACTTCAAGATGATGTTTCATAAGAAAGTTCATAAAGATTAGAAACCTTGAAAACATAACCTACGGAGTTTGTTATAACTGACATGAGACCACGTGAGCTACATGGAATCTAACTGTATAACTCTAGTTAGCAAAGCTGACTTTGAAACCTGCCAAGGAACAAGTCACCATATCCAACTATATAACCCTAGTTGGCAAAGCTTTCCTATTCCCCACTAAGGCAAGGACACCATACATAAAGATGTGGATCCACTCTCATAAGGCTTTAAGGCACATATCATATCATATCATGACCTACGCTGCCAATGTAATTTATGGGACTAAGGGTACTCTCACCCTGTCTTCTCGGTGCTAAATACTACTCCCAAAACATGCACGTGTAGCTCATAATCATAAAGGCATACTCTCATGCCAAATCTTATTCATAAGGGCATACTCTCATGCTAAATCTTATATATAAAGCATGAAAACACATCGGGTATCATGCAACTTTTATATCATAGTTCATAAGCTTAGCGTAGCCATAATTCAAAAACATGCTTTTCTTTCTAAATTCATACTTGAAGAATTAGGCATGGAATTTCATAAATACATAAAGGCCATGATATCTAATCATGCCAAGTTTCTCTTGAAAACATGCAATTTCATTGTTTCATGCTATAAATCAACTTTCATGCTTGGGCTTTTGAAACCAATAAGAGAATCATACTTAAATCATGAGTAATCAAGAAGAACCATGAATTTAAACATTGAAACTGATTTCATAAACTTTCCCCAATTTTTTGGATCAAAACCCTAATTTCATATCTTCATAATTCAAAATAAGAATTGGGGAATTTGGGCACAAGGGTGAAAGGAACCCATTGTTAGAAACCCACATACCTTGGTGGAAGACTACCCACTTGATTGGAAAAGAATTAGGAGACTTGACTTGGAGCTTGGAGACTTGAGATTGAGAGCAATTTTCCTCTTTGAGTGAAGAATGATGAACTTAAGAGGGACTTAGGGTAATATGGGTGAAAACCCTTCTAAAAGTAGTCAAAACGACTTTACTTAATACATAATAGGGTGGGAAATGACCAAAATGCCCCTAAGAATTAATTGGGAAAAAGCTGGAAATGGGTCAACTTCCAGTGACCACGACTCATTCTACGAGTTGTGGTTTGGATGACGGTTCATCGTCTGGAGTCGTAGAAATCAGTATGAAATTTCAAGTTGCAGCTTCACTTCTACGGGTCAACAGGACGGACCCGTAGAAGTAATGATGAGTCATCATTTGAAGTCGTCGTTCACTGGAGGTTCAGTTGACTACAGTCAAACCATGATTCAAACCAAGATTTGTCATTCAAACGACGAGTCATGGACTTGACTCGTAATCTCTGGAAGGGACTGGGGAAATTAACAATCCTTTGATCCCTTTCCACGAGTCAACAGGATGGACCCGTCGTTCAAACGATGAGTCGTCGTTTGACTCGTGGTTCTCAGACCTGAGAACAATCCTCTAATCCCTTTCTCAGAGTCACATAATACATTCCATGAGTGCCTTCCACGAGTCATGGTTTGAGCCATGATCCGTGGTTGGACTCATGAAACCTTGAACATGAGAAATTTTTGAGTTTTTTTTAACTTGAACAGCTGATTACGTGTACGGGGTGTTACAATATCCCCCCCTTGGGATCATTCATCCTCGAATGAAGGCTAGACAAGGGAAACTGAGGGGAAAACAGCCCAACCAAACATCAAAACATAGAAATCAATGGGTAATCATAAAATCTGAACTTTTCATCTTGAAAACATGATAAACTAACTTCGTAAAACATGGATGCATGCTAAAATCATGAAAGGGACTGATGGAGTATAATCAGAGGGATATACTAAGGAGGAAACTAGTACCTTAAGCTGGAATTGAATTGGAAGGAAAGAGATGAGTATATTTGGCATGCATGGCCTCTTTCGCTTCCCAAGTAGCACCCTCAACAAGCTGATTCCTCCAAAGGACTTTTACCGAAGCGACTTCCTTGTTTCGCAACCTCCGAATTTGACGATCAAGGATCTCCACGTGAACCACCTCATAGGTGAGACTATCCTTCACACCTACCTCTTCTAAAGTAACAATCAAGCTCGGATCACCAACACATTTCTTCAACAAGGAAACATGGAAAACTGGATGAATCGCTTCCAACTCTGTTGGCAACTCCAACTCATAAGCAACACTACCAACTCTCCTCAAAATCTGATAAGGACCTACAAAATGAGGACTAAGTTTTTCTTTCTTGCCAAACCCCATCACACCCTTCATAGGTGACACCTTAAGGAAAACCCAATCATCAACTTCAAATTCTAACTCCCTTCTCCTCACATCCGCATAAGATTTCTGTCGACTCTGTGTGGTCTTCAACCTTCCCCAAATAAGTTGAACTTTCTCCATGGTCTCATGCACCGAATCTGGACCAATCAAGGCTGCCTCACCAACCTCGAACCAACCAATAAGAGATCTACACCTCCAGCCATAAAGTGCCTCATATGGAGCCATCTGGATGCTAGAGTGGAAATTGTTGTTGTAGGCAAACTCGATAAGATGTAAGTGATCATCCCAATTTCCTTTGAAGTCAATAACACAAGCCCTCAACATATCCTCCAAAGTCTAAATAGTATGCTCGGCCTGGCCATCCATCTGAGAGTGAAAAGTTATGCTAAGCTTTACCTTAGTACCAAGACCCTTCTGAAGCGATCTCCAAAACTGAGATGTAAACTGAGGAACCCTATCAGAAATGATAGACAAAGGAACACCATGCAATCGGACTATCTCCTGAATATAGAGTCTGGCATAATCATCTGTTGTATCTGTAGTCTTAACAGCCAAGAAATGGGATGACTTAGTCATCCGGTCAACGATCAACCAAATAGAATCATGTTTCCTTCGAGTACGAGGCAAACCTGCAATAAAGTCCATATTGATTTCTTCCTATTTCCAAGTGGGAAGGTCAATATCCTGAAGCATACCACCTGGCCTTTGATGTTCCACTTTTACCTGTTGAAAGTTGGGACACTTAGCCACAAACCCGGCTATGTCCTTCTTCATACCATTCCACCCAACGACTTCCCGTAGGTGACGGGACATCTTAGTGGCACCGGGATGAATGGAGTATCCAGAACTATGAGCCTCGAACAAAATCTGTTGTCTCAACCCATCAACATTTGGTACACATAAGCGACCTTGATAATGAAGCACACCATCTCCCCCTTGGGAGAAAATCTCAACCCTTTGCTGATGAACTGCACCCTTAAGCTGAAGTAGAACGGGATCTTGGTCTTGCTTGGCTTTCACCTCAGCCACCAAGGATGATTCGGCACCATTAGTTACAATCACACCACCTTCGGTCGAGTCCATAAGGTGAACTCCCAACCGAGCAAGCCTATGAACTTCTTTAACCAAATCCTTCTTTCCATCTTCAATAGAAGCTACACTTCCCATGGAAAACCTACTCAAAGCATCCGCCACAACATTTGTCTTACCCGGATGGTAAAGCACACTCATATCATAATCCTTAAGGAGCTCAAGCCATCTCCTTTGTCACAAATTTAATTCCTTTTGAGTGAACACATATTGAAGACTCTTATGATCGGTGAAAACATCCACATGTACACCATACAAGTAGTGCCTCCAAATCTTCAAAGCAAAAACCACGCCCGCTAGCTCAAGATCATGCGTAGGGTAGTTCTTCTTATGTACATTAAGCTGTCTCGAGGCATAAGCAATCACCTTGCCCCGTTGCATCAAAACACAACCCAAACCAATTATGGAGTCATCACAATACACAACAAAATCATCAAGGCCCTCGGGTAGAGACAATACTGGAGTTGTAGTCAATCGAGTCTTCAATTCCTGAAAACTTTTCTCGCAAGAGTCGGACCACTGAAACTTAACCTTTTTCTGAGTCAATCAGGTCAATGGGGAAGCAAGGGAAGAAAACCCTTCGACAAATCTCCTATAATAACCAGCCAAACCCAAAAAGCTTCTAATATTAGAGGGAGAAGTAGGTCTAGGCCAGTTCTTTACTACCTCGATCTTTTGAGAATCAACCCGAATACCATCTTTAGTCATAATATGACCCAAAAAAGCAACAAAATGTATCCAAAACTCACACTTGCTAAACTTAGCA
This sequence comes from Jaltomata sinuosa, assembly GCA_003996215.1. Classification (NCBI taxonomy): domain Eukaryota; kingdom Viridiplantae; phylum Streptophyta; class Magnoliopsida; order Solanales; family Solanaceae; genus Jaltomata; species Jaltomata sinuosa. The sequence continues at coordinate 261,208 of QJPP01002595.1, read as the reverse complement.
AACAACTGTCTATCCTTTATAGTTTGCAACACAACCCTCAAGTGATCCACATGCTCCTCCTCACTTCGATAGTAGATGAGGATATCATCAATGAAAACAATCACAAACATATCCAAATACTGTTTGAACACACAGTTCATCAAATCCATAAAAGCTACAGGAGCATTCGTTAGACCAAAAGATATAACAATAAACTCATAATGACCATACCGAGTCCTGAAGGCTGTCTTCGGGATATCACATTCTCGAACCCAAAGCTGATGATAACCGGATCTAAGGTCGATTTTAGAGAAGAAACTAGCACCCTGAAGCTGATCGAACAAGTCATCAATCCTAGGAATAGGATACTTATTCTTGATTGTGACCTTGTTCAACTAACGGTAATCAATACACAGTCTAAGAGATCCATCCTTCTTCCGAACAAACAAAACTGGGGCACCCCAAGGAGAAATACTAGGCCTGATGAAACCCTTATCAAGCAAGTCTTCCAGCTGATCTTTCAACTCCTTGAGTTCCGCGAGGGATATCTTATAGGGAGGAATAGATATAAGATTCGTATCTGGAAGAAGATCTATCCCAAAGTTAATTTCCCACTCGGGAGGGACTCTGGGAAAATCATCGAGAAACACTTCTAGGAATTCATTCACAATAGGAACAGACTGAATAGTCAGGGTCTCGGACTCCATGTCCATAACCCAAACTATAAGATAGACATAACCCTTAGAAATCATCTTCCTAGCCTTAAGATGAGATATGAAACGACCCTTCGAAGAAGAGAAATTTCCTTGCCATTATAGGACAGGTTCATCAAGAAACTTCAAACTAACCACACGGGTGCGGCAATCAACTAAGGCATAACATGCATACAACCAATCCATACCAAGAATAACATCAACATCAGTCATCTCCAACTCTACTAAATCCATTGAAGTGAATCTATGAAGGATTGAGATAGGGCAATTTCAATAGACTCTTTCAGCTAGGACTGACTCACCAACAGGAGTAGAAACATGAAAGGGTTCTAAAAGCAATTCAGGACGGATCTCAAACTTACAAGCCACATAAGGGGTTATAAATAATAAGGATGCACCAGGATCCAACAAGGCATATACATCAAGAGAGAAGACTTTTAACATACCGGTAACCATATCTGGTGAACTCTCCTGATCCTGACAGGAGGACATAGCATAAAGACAGTTTTGGCACTGACTACTAGAACTAGAAGCTACGCCCTGTGGGGCAGGTCTACCACCTGAAGCTGCTAGGGTAGACTAATCCCTACCACCTCCCTGCCCTTTCCTAGATGAATGGCAATCCTTGATATGATGTCCATCCTGACCATAACCAAAGCAACCACCTGAACCGGCCAAACACTCGCCAACATGATTCTTCTCACACTTAGCACAAGATGGGTAGGAGGGTCCCTTAGTAATACTATCCTGAGACTGGGTATAAGAACCATACCCTCTACCACCCTGATCATGAAAAGGCTTCTGAGCCTGGGTAGGAGCACTAGCAGAAGAGTGAACTGGACCTGATGACTTCTTCTGGAAAGAAGAGCAATGTCCACCTCCGAACCTGTGATGACCAACACTTGATCCCTCAGATCTAACCCTCTTGTTCTCCCTAGCCACCTACTTAAGCTTATCACCCTCAATCTGATGGGCATGAGTCATGAGATGAGAGATGTTCATTTCACTTAATAACAAGGTAGACCTACACTCCTTCTTCACTATATCAGAAATACCATATATGAACTTGCTCATTTGATCATGCGGGTCCGCTACCATGTAGGGAGCATATCTAGAAAACTGAGTGAACTTCAAACTATACCCTTGCACTGACGTCGAACCTTGTCTCAAGTTCAAAAATTCCTCCACTTTCGCCTGCCTCAACTCACGGGGAAAGAACCTATCAAGAAAGGCTCTCTTAAAACCCTCCCAAGTTATGGGGATCGCATCCCTCACTCTAGCCTCCTTCCATTGCTTGAACCAAATATGATCCACATCCTTGAGTTGATAGGATGCAAGCTCAACACAATCAACCCCAACCACTTGCATTATCTCAACGATCTTCTTCACTTTATCAATAAAGTTAAGTGCGTCCTCACTCACTTTCGAACCCCAAAACTCTGGTGGGTTCATGTAATGACCCTTTCGGGTCATTTACACATTTTTGTCTTTCTTGTACCATTAGAGCTTACTTTAGCGGCCCAAGTCATTTATGGCTTGTCGGGACCGGTAGTTCGGTGCCCAGGCCGTTTGTTTGGTCTTTATGGCCATTCCTCATTTTAGAGCTTCAACTTTGAAAATCGTTGACTTCCGTCAACATTCTTTGTAATACCAAAGAATTAAACCAAGGTTCTAGGTCAAGGGAATCCCTTACTCGAAAGTTTGAGTTAAAGAAATGCCTCGTGTAACACCTCGTCCGTTTGGAAGGTTTGAAGTAACCCGTGCCTTTGTGGTAAGACTAATAGTGTCTAATATACTAAGAAGGATGTGTTATTAGGTATTATAATCGCAAAATGGTCGTATGATAAGTTTTGAAGTCAAGCAAGTTGCGAAACGAAAGTCAGAAAAAGTTATTGTAAATTCCTTTAAGGAATTCTCTTCAAATTTGGGCTAAATGTCTTGGGGTGTTTCTCCCTATATATAAAGAGTTAGTGCACCACCAATATACCAAATCGAAGGTCTACGAGTCTAGTTTCCAACTCACTAAACCGTTTGTCCATATGACTTCATAATAGAGAGTTATTCACATTTTCGTAAGACTGCGCAAGCAGACATGTCAAAGTAGGGTCCACATCCTAAGTCGGTTCAGCTTATAAAAGTTGATTTCTCCTTCGTTTTAACTCATTATTTTCACCAAAAACTTCAGAAAATCAGAGGTAAATCCCCTAGATACTCCATGGACTTTGATGCTTTCAATTCGGAAGTTTAACGAAAGTTGCTCTATGTCGCGAGCTCGTCATTTTGGTGTAGTTTGTCCCATCGATTTCATGGCGTATCTTCATGGATGTTGATGCAGCGAGCTAGCAGGTGTTTTCTGAGTATTTGGCAGTAGCTATGGAGTTATTTTGGTGAGGTATGGATCCCGTACACTTATCTATTTGTTGAATCAAGATTCTAAGCTTCTAGTCACGAAAAATTGTATTTTTCGATAACTTGTAGTAGTTTCTTGTTGGATTTGGATATGTTTGTTGTTCCTGCAAGGAGGCAGGTTGTTAATCTTGGGATATTGAATATTTTTGTCAAGGAAATCTCTCCCCTACAATCCTCCTTCATAATTACATGTTCTAGTATCATTTTTACAGCTTTTCGAGCCACAGAGTGGTGTTTTGGATATTGTGGCTTTGGACAGCCCCTTTATCTTGTTATGTTTGGTTATTGTTGTGGTGTTCTGGTTGTGGTAAGTTGCTGAAGGGATTGGGAAATTGTGCGATTCTTTTTTGGATCGCATACAATAGTGATTGGATTGGACAACGTGAAGTACGCCTTGAAATAGTGCCTCGGGAGCTCGTCGCTCCTTTGAGATGTGGTTAACATATTATTGTTGGATTTAGCTGCCATTTATTATTATTACTGGCCTAATTTTATAATTTGGAGTTGGCTGCTCGCGAGTGTGACATTAACACCTTATCAATTGGCTATGGCTCGTTCTTGCAGCCTCGTCGATTCTAGCAAATGTTCCATTACCTTGGTTGGTCAGCCTTCATAGAGACGCCTTTGGGGCTTCAGTTAAAAGTATTATTTTGTGGTTTGGAGCTTCCCGGAGCAGTTTGAGTCTAGACGATGTCGTTCCCGCAGCTAGTCATCGGATGACAGGTAGGTTATGGATTTCCTACCTAGACTCTGCGTATATAGGCTATAACTGCATTAATTAACATCTTTGGGTGGGTTATTATAGGTTGGTACCCCAGACCTTGTTCACCTTGTTCGTCCGTTATTTCATGCGTTGTTTGTAGTATTTGCGTAGTATTGTATATTATCCTTGTGGTCCTGTGTGGCCTTGAATTGACTCTGGAACATAGATGGTGGGTTATTGGGGAATGTCCACGAGACTGGGACATAGAGATGATTCTTTTAGGCTGGTTATGTCTGCTGAGTAGCTTTTGGGCCTGTGCAGGGCTGATAGGAGTTGTTGTGAGCCGTTGGGCTACTTTTATATTTGTGTGCGAGCATATCATCCATGAAAAAGGTTTTCCCCTGCATGTTTTACTACAGTTTTGGCTACGAGCCACTACTGACAGCTTTCCTAAATTTGCATGGCCCTGGGGGTCTTTTTTGGTACTGTTGATGATAGAACAGGGGATTTTTGGATGTTTTTGCACTGATTTTATTACTGGTACTAATCTCTGTGGGGCATAGCACTAGGCTTGATTTTATTACTGATACTAGTCTCTACGGGGCAGAGCACCAGACTTGATTTTATTACTGATACTAGTCTCTGCAGTGCGGAGCACTAGACTTGATTTACTACAGTTTTAGACCCAGTTACGCCCGGGCATCCTTGGAGGGGTTTTTGAGGCATTTTCTACTACTTTAGTCCTGGACAGGGTCTGGGCATGCATATTTGAGACTGGGTCTCTATCTTGATCCCGGACTTGCTTCCGGATGACATGTATTGATACTGAGTTTTAGTATGGGGTCGGGGACCTCCATGGACCTTGCCACTCTGGGCCTGGGGCTTCGGGCTGCGTGCGCCGGAGGGAAGGGTATACGGTGGAGTAGAGGTATACAGGCTGAGTCCTTCCATGGAACCTGCCTGCTGGGCCCGATTGGCACTGGAGGAGGTACATACAGAGGCTCTATTTCACACATCATATCATATCATATCATGCATTGGATTCCATCCTTGTTTGTTGTGTGCTCAGTGTACGCTATAGTAGTATGGGATGCCGGAGGGTTTGCTTTGTGTTCCTCAGTTGTATGGGCGGCCGTTGGGACTGTAGGTAGACTATATTTACTCATGTCTTTATTTAGAGCTTATCTTGGCACTCGGTTAGTGAAGGATTAGTGATGGTTAACCTGTTGAGGTTTTGGTTGTCGGATATCTGATTATTGTGAGGGCTAGGGAGTCCTATCTTATTGAGGCACTTTTGTGTGGCCTTCTGAGCAGAGTGTAAGACTCTGGTTCTATTCTTGTGGGAAGCTGAGTGGTATCTCTCAGTTACTGTGGTTTAGTTATTTCATCCTAGGGTGGTACTTGTGAGGTGATTCCCTGGTTATGCTATCATGTGATTGGATCGGTGTTATGATTTTCTTATACTTGTTGATTCCATTTTGAGTATGTTAGACTGATCTCCGTCTTTTATGTTTACTTGAGTTTACCGGTATACCATCATTTTCTCAACTCTCTCTCTACTTACTTATATTATTGTGCAAGGACTCCAGGTGTGTTCTCCTTTCCTTCACCTGTGATTCTATGTAATTGTATCTCTGTGCTAGCATGTGTTACTTGAAGCTCTTGGTTATGGATGATCTGTGCTAGCTCCTTGTGCCTTGCTTATTGCTTCAGTGACTGCTTTCTTGCTATCTATTACTTACTGCTTTTATATCTTATATGCGCTCAGTCGGTCAATGATACCTACTGAGTACCCGTGGTTTTGGTGATCATACCATACTTCTGCACTTTTTGGTGCAGATATTAGCTGAGCTTTCGCTGTTGAACGCATTGGAGACTCGTGCAGCTTTTGGATCTTCGAGACTAGGGTGAGCGCCTGATGGTCGGGGCTTGTCTACATCTCATCTTTTGTACTGTTACTCTTTGTATATTCGGAGACAGTTGTACTTATCATTTTGTTACTTCTAGCACTTGTATTCTATTAGAAACTTATGTACTATCGATACCAAGTCTTGGGGTTGGTGTAGTTTCATGATGTATATATTTGGGTAAATTGCTTTCGCGTTGTCTTATCTTTACATTCTGCTTCTGCTTATCTCAGCTTGTTGAGCGTATTGGTTAGGTAGTAGCCCATTACTAGTTGTTCTGGGCTACGGGAATTGGTTCGCCTACTGGGGGGTTGTAGGTGCCATCATGACTTGAGAAATTAGGTCGTGACAGTTCATACGGATAAAGTCACAAACTCGGGTCGCTACCCCACCTTGAGGATGAACGGGGGTGGGAGTCGGCTGATTGGCCTGAGTGGCCAAATTATGGGCTAGCAAATGAATAGCATTCATAAACTCATCAATCGTGACATCAGGAACAAGAACTTGAGGAGCGGAATTTTGAGCGGCTTGGGGAGGCATAGCATATCGAGGAGGCATAATCTGAAACGCATAAGATAAGGATTAGAGGAATATTAGGCGTATGCTCTATCGCATGATGTGATCATGAAAGAAGTGAAGTTTTTTTAAGATACTTCATAGCTTCCTTTTCATATGTGTGGCGCGCTTCACACACCTGAAAAAGACTCTACTCGATGTGGCTTTTAGACATCCTAGGACTCTTAAACCTGAGGATCTGATACCAAGTTTGTCACACCCCGAGGTTACCCTCTAGACAGAACACAGGACTCAGGACCACAAGGATCCCTAACTAACCCTTGATCATAGCATTCTCAAGCATAACAAAAGATAAGCGGAAGAATAATATGGAAACTCAATAAGGAAACTTCAATAAGGGTCTAAGGGCCACATAATATACAATATCAAAAAGGGAACTCGAATACAAACTATGTCTGAAAACCTCTAGTCATAACATAAGAGTTTCTAGGATAAGACCCTAGCTAACTCGGAGTATAAAAGTAAAGCTAACATAAGGAAAAGCATAACTAGTCCTCGAACCATGAGGACTCACCACAGCTGACTAAGGAAGTGGCCTGAGACTCTATCCACGAAGCTGAGAAGGGGTACTTGAGTGTGCATCATAAAAGGATGCAGCGCAATATGCGTTAGTACTATGGAATGTATTAAGTATGTGAGCAATGCATAAGTAAGAAAAACCTGCTTAAAAAGGGTACTTAACCATAATTCATACATAGTAAAGTATCATGAAAAGATATCAACCTAAAAAGATAAGTCATAAGGCAAAAGCCAACTTCAAGATGATATTTCATAAGAAAGTTCATAAAGATTAGAAAACTTGAAAACATAACCTACGGGAGTTTCTTATAACTGACATGAGACCACGTGAGCTACATGGAATCTAACTGTATAACTCTAGTTAGCAAAGCTGACTTTAAACCCTGCCAAGGAACAAGTCACCATATCCAACTATATAACCCTAGTTGGCAAAGCTTTCCTATTCCCCACTAAGGCAAGGACACCATACATAAAGATGTGGATCCACTCTCATAAGGCTTTAAGGCACATATCATATCATATCATGACCTACGCTGCCAATGTAATTTATGGGACTAAGGGTACTCTCACCCTGTCTTCTCGGTGCTAAATACTACTCCCAAAACATGCACGTGTAGCTCATAATCATAAAGGCATACTCTCATGCCAAATCTTATTCATAAGGGCATACTCTCATGCTAAATCTTATATATAAAGCATGAAAACACATCGGGTATCATGCAACTTTTATATCATAGTTCATAAGCTTAGTGTAGCCATAATTCAAAAACATGCTTTTCTTTCTAAATTCATACTTGAAGAATTAGGCATGGAATTTCATAAATACATAAAGGCCATGATATCTAATCATGCCAAGTTTCTCTTGAAAACATGCAATTTCATTGTTTCATGCTATAAATCAACTTTCATGCTTGGGCTTTTGAAACCAATAAGAGAATCATACTTAAATCATGAGTAATCAAGAAGAACCATGAATTTAAACATTGAAACTGATTTCATAAACTTTCCCCAATTTTTTGGATCAAAACCCTAATTTCATATCTTCATAATTCAAAATAAGAATTGGGGAATTTGGGTACAAGGGTGAAAGGAACCCATTGTTAGAAACTCACATACCTTGGTGGAAGACTACCCACTTGATTGGAAAAGAATTAGGAAACTTGACTTGGAGCTTGGAGACTTAAGCTTGATAGGAATTTTCCTCTTTGAGTGAAGAATGATGAACTTAAGAGGGACTTAGGGTAATATGGGTGAAAACACTTCTAAAAGTAGTCAAACGACTTAACTTAATACATAATAGGGTGGGAAATGATGAAAATGCCCCTACGAATTAATTGGGAAAAAGCTGGAAATGGGTCAACTTCCAGTGACCATGACTCAGTCTACGAGTCATGGTTTGGATGACGGTTCATCGCCTGGAGTCGTAGAACTCAGGCTAAAATTTCAAATTGCAGCTTCACTTCTACGGGTCAACAGGAAGGACCCGTATAAGTAATGATGAGTCATCATTTGAAGTCGTCATTCACTAGAGAGTTAGTTGACTACAGTCAAACCACGAGTCAATCCATGATTCATCATTCAAACGATGAGTCATGGAATTGACTCGTAATCTCTGGAAGGGACTGGGGAAATTAACAATCCTCTGATCCCTTTCCACGAGTCAACATGACGGACTCATCATTCAAACCATGAGTCATCATTTGACTCGTGGTTCTTAGACCTGAGAGCAGAGTCACAGAAGACATTCCACGAGTGCCTTCCATGAGTCATGGTTCAAACCATGATCCGTGGTTGGACTTGTGAAACCTGAAACATGAGAAATTTCTGGGTTTTTTTAACTTGAACAACTGACGTGTACGGGGTGTTACATATATGGGACATTTGCATTCAAAAGGATGCTATTTAGGTTATGCAATACACTAGCGACCTTTCAATGATTTATGATGTCATTTTTCTCAGATATGGTGGAAGACACTATTGAGGTGTTCATGGATGATTTTTCTGTAGTAGGTGACTCTTTTGATGATTGTTTAGCCCATTTGAGTTGTCTATTGAAGAGATATGAAGATGACAACTTGGTGCTGAATTGGGAGAAGTTTGACTTCATGGTTAAAGAGGGTATAGTGCTTGGCCACCGGATATCCAAGAAAGGTATTGAGGTTGACATAGCAAATATAGAGGTGATTGAAACATTGCCTCCGACAATTTCTATGAAGGGTATCCGAAGATTTTTGGGGCATACTTGTTTCTATCACATGTTCATAAAGGACTTCTCTAAAACTGCACACCCCTTGCGGAAGTTGTTGGAGGAGATGAAGTTTGTTTTTGATGATGCATACCTAAAGGAATTCGAATGCCTCAAGCAAAAGTTGATTTATGTGACCATAATTGTTATGCCTGACTAGTCCCAGCCATTTAAGATTATGTGTGATGCTAGTGAAGTGGCGCTAGGAGCAGTCATAGGCCAAAGATGTGAAAAGATTCTACATCCGATATACTATGCTAGCAAATCACTTAATGCGGCTCAAAAAAACTATACTGTGACTGAACAAGAGTTGCTTGTTGTGGTATTTGCATTCGAAAAATTCAGATCTTATTTGCTTGGCACTAAGGTAATTGTGCACACTGACCATGCATCTCTTAGGTACCTCATGGAAAAGAAGGATGTAAAGCCTAGTTTTATTCGATGGGTACTTCTTTTGCAAAAATTTGAATTTGAGGTCAAGGATCGGAAGGGTATAGAAAATCATGTAGCAGATAACTTTTCTAGATCGAAGGAAGAAGCAATGCTGAAACTGAAAGATGAGTTATAGATTGATGAAGACTTCTTAGATGAGCAAGTGTTGGCTGCATCCCATGATTTGATTCCATGGTATGCACACTTTTCTAACTATTTAGCAAGTGATGTGGTGCCTCCTGATTGTCCATCCATCAAAGGAGAAAGTTTATGTCAGTTGTTAAGAAGTTCTTTTGGGAGGAGCCATTCCTTTTTCGTGTGTATGTTGATACCATGATTTGTAGATGTGTGCCTGAGGCTGAGATGATAAAGATATTTGAGGCTTGTCATTCATCCCCTATTGGGGGACATCATAGTTGCATCAGGACAGCCCACAAAATCTTGCAATGCAGTTACTATTAGCCTACCCTCCACAAGGACGCTCATGAGTATGCTAAGGCCTGCCATCGATGTCAAAGAGAAAGTGGTATATAAAGGAAGCATGAGCGTCCTGTCACTCCCATCCTTGTGATTAAACTATTTGATATGTGGGGCATTGACTTCATGGGCCCATTTATGAGTTCGATACATATTGGTGGGTGTAGACTATGTATCCAAGTGGGTGGAGGCAGTTGCGCTTCCCAATAATGAAGGAAAAAGTGTCACAGCGTTCTGGAAAAAGAATATATTTTCAAGATTTGGTACTCCATGGGTGATCATTAGTGATGGAGTCTCTCACTTTTTCAATAGGATGTTTCGCACTTTATTTGAGAAATATGCAGTGAAACACAAAGTTTCAGCCCCTTATCATCCGCAAACTAGTGGGCAAGTCAAAGTTTCCAACCGCGAGATAAAGATAATCTTTGCAAAGAATGTGAATGCAAATAGAACAGATTGGTCTATGAAATTTGATGATGCTTTGTGGGCATACCGGACTACTTAAAAGACCCAATAGGTATATCGCCATATCAGCTTATGTTTGGGAAGGCATGTCATCTACCGGTGGAGTTGAGCATAAAGCCATGTGGGCACTGAAGAAGTTGAATTTAAATTGGTGTGCAACCTCTGTTTAGTGGCTTGGTTAGCTAAATGAGTTGGACGAGTTTTGCCTCAATGCCTATGAAAGTTCAGCCTTATACAAAGAAAATATGAAGTTGTACCATGACCATAAGATTGAGAAAAGAGATTTTGCACCAGGTGATTTGGTTCTACTGTTTAATTCCAGACTTTGCTTATTTCCTAGCAAGTTGAAATCTAAATGGATAGACCATTTAAAATGGTACAAGTGTTCCCATATGGTGCCATAGAGCTTGAAAACCATGAGGGCAATAGGTTCAAAGCTAATGGTCAGCCTATCAAGGCTTACTTGGGAACTGCAGAGGAGGTAAAAGTTGCTAATGTCTGGGCCCTTGGTGAAGTTTGAATAACCAAGGAACCTGCGTCATGCCGTGATGTTAAATCAGGCTCTGCATGGGAGGCAACCCATGAGGAAAACTTGATGAAGTCTTAGTAGTCAAGTGACTTGCATCATGCCGCGATGTTAAATCAACCAATTATTGGGAGGCAACCCAAGGTTAATGTTTATTGTATGTGCAGGTGAAAGAAAAAGAATGACACTGCAGGAATCTCCAGAAACCACAATTGGGTTCATAGTCCGTGAACAAGTTCAACGGACCGTGGACTAACTCATTATTCATGGAATAACATGGCAAGTCTCTGATGGCAAACTACGAATGACAGGATGGTTCGTACTTCTAAAAGATAGACTGTAAAGTCATTCATAGTTCCTGGCAGCAGGTAAGACACAAATCATAATCCACGAATAAATCCATGGGACGTCGTTCTGTTCGATGAACTGTGATTATCAAGTGTAGATAAAGGTCATAGGGTTCATGATAAAAGACAACATGTAAATGAGGAAACCCTAGGTGCTGATTGATGAGCATGTACATACATGAGGATAATAGATTTTTTGTAAAAAGGGGGAGGATTGTGTTAATAAAGTGAATGAATAATTCAAATACTAGGAACGAGGGAGTTTTGATCAAATTTCAAAGGTATTCAAGATTCACGAGTGGATATACTAATCGTGGTTCAGTTCATGGACCATAATTCCACTCATAGTATTGCCTCTAAAAAAACCTCAAATGGTAAACCACGAGTCACAGGACGAGTCGTAACTTCAAACTATGAGCTGTCAAATAACTCGTGCTTCCTGGAGGCATCAAAGTAGAAAAAGAAAACCCTCAGGATGAAAACCATGAGTCACAGAACGGATATGTGGTTCTGAACTATGGTCCTTCAAGTGAGTCATGGTATCTGTCACTTATGAGCTAAAACTGAAACCACGAATGGGTTCACGAGCCGTGGTCTGATTCCACTGGTCTTACACCAATCTGTGGATTGTGCTTGTAGTTTTATACTTGTTTTTTTCCCATTAATTGTGTACTAAAAAGTTCACTTGCAGGTACCATGCCTCCAAGGGAAACCCCAAAGAAACTCACAGCGGCACAACAAAAAGTCGCCATAAGAAAGAACAGATAAATTCTAGATGAGTCCTCTAGGTCAGAGAAAAGTGGATCCGAGGAAGTCTACACCATAGACTCTGACACTGCTGCAGAGCCTTGGACCACGAGATATAAGATGAAGCTAAAGGTACAAAACACCCCTCATTAGTCTAAAGAGGGAGGGTGATTTTGAGTCATCATCTCATGAGAGCGGCACCAGTAACTCTAAACCCAGAGAGGACACAACTTCGGGCAGAAAGAAAGACACAGGTTCAGGGTCATCCTCTGGTAGTGCTAGCAAGTCTGGAATTGATAGTCTTGATGCAGAAGTGGCTCAACATAATGAGCCCATCCCCGTTGTCCCGACTTTCAAAAGCAAAGCCCTTGAAGTTTGGGATAATGTGAAATGGGACAAAGGGGGCACTTCTCCTTTGTTTCATGAGGGTTTGGCACAAAATAATAAAGGGAACCCACAGAGAAGTATATTTGAAGAAGTCGAGGTATGGTCTGCAGCTTTGGAAGATATGATTGATATAAAAGGGCTGTATGATCACTACGAATTTCAGTGGATGAGTCAGTAGGGTGGACCTTACAGTCCAATTATGGTCCATGAATTTTATGTTGCATATGCTGCCACCTTGCTGAATTCATGCGCAAAGGAAAAAGATGTGTGAAAAAGTTGCCACCTCTAAATAGTGTACAAGTAAGAAGGGTCCCAGTCGATATCTCGGAGTGCACCATCCAATGCTTTATATATGGCCCTGATTATTTGGCACCGGTCGCTCAGCCAATGATGTGCCGAGATTTCACGGTACTTTCGACGCTTAAAACTAAGGATTTTGGGAGTTCTTAAGTGTGTTTTGTTAGATATGATGCCCGTTTGTTACATGCACAGGGAAAAGTATTAAAAAGGCAAAAAGACAGGAAAATTATTGTTTCTGGGCTAAAAGGAATGCCCCACGGGCATGGGATCCACCACGTCCCATGAGAAGGAAGCATGAGAACCTGGTAGTGAAATCAACAAGAGTAAACCCACCCCGCGACCAAATGGGATGGGCATTGGAAGCACCACGGGCCATAAACACTTACCTGTGAGATTGTTCCAGAGAGACCAAGGCAAGGATCAAGTCCCAGACATCCAGCCATGACACCCTGGAAGGTATGACAGGACGTTGTAGATGCCCATCAAAATAAACCAGAACAGGTGGTTAGCCAGAGGTCTTGGCTAATGATGGATTATGATGGGTTGCGGGAACCATGATGGCCCATCATCCTTTCTTGTGGAAGCGTAATAGAAGGCCTTGCAAGGAGTGAAAAAGATATGATGGCCAGCCCACGATGGCTCGTGGCATCCATGATGGCCCGTGGGATCTGCCCTCCGAGATAGTTGTGTTTCAGCTGTCCTAGTTCAGTTAGGAATTGGTCTTATTGTCTATAAATACCTTCCCTAGGGTTTTATTTCATGGTTACTTACTTTTTGGGACATCATAGAATATTGTTGACATTATTATTCCATACTTTTAAGAATTCAAGATTCTGAATTTCTTTACTTCTTATTGTAAGTTATAATTATCATCTTTTCATCCGAATCTGATTATTTTCTTACAACCATGAGTAGCTAAATCCATAACTAGGGTTGTGGGAACCATGAAGAATTAACAAAGTAAGCAAAGTACTTAGTAATCTTAGAATGGTGGCCAACATTAGAACTCGCCTTATTCCTACTTGCTTGACCAAAGGGGTAACAAATGGGAAAAGGGATTATACAATGGAGATTTGAGGCTACCAACCCGCATCTAATTAGCTTGAACTTTCCCAGGGATACCTAATCTGGGATCACTGCTAAGGGTTAGGAAAGAAAACACCCATAGACAAACTAAGTTGTGTGGTGACATTCTTCTTATCTCGGTAACCATCCATTTAGGAGAACCTAACTTACCGAACTTGCATGTATAACACTAGACTAGATTGTTGGTACACTGCCTTACTTCGTTATGAACTCACGGGGAACACTTCGCTAGTCACTTGTCTCATTGATTATAATAATTGAAACTGTTACTCTGTTACTTATTAAATTCCTCTTTACAAATATTACTTTTTACATTAAAACCTTCCCATTAGGGAAATAAGATGGCTAAGAGCATAAATAACATACAGTTGACCTAGATCCTCCCATATTCCCGGTGGGATCAACCCTGACCTTAGTTAGGTTCTATATTTGAACATCGACCGCTTTATACTTGTTTTTGAAGGTGTAATTTGCATGTATCATCCAGACCTGTATTTCATATTAGAGCAGCACAGAACTAAGAAAACACCTCTTGAGTGGCTTGCCTTGGTTTTTACTGACGGGAACCCACCTTGGCTAAATACCAAGCCCTTGAGCATCACTAAGTAATCATTGAGTATGATAGGCAATTTTTGGTGGTATGTAGTGCGACACAAGTTGGTCCCGACAGATGCAGATAACACATTGACCCCAAATCGGGCGATTTTAGTTGAAGTTATCCTGTCCCAGTTTGATATTATTATTGCCCACATCATCACGGAAGAACATAAGGAGCGTGTTTTGCTAACTTCAACCTCTATCCCATTCTCGTACCTCATCACCAAGTTATGCCAAGAAGTTAGGGTACCCACTATCATGGAAGTTGACAAGACACTACAAGCTACAAGCTTCCAAGATATTGCTCTATTCAAGATATGGCTAACCCTGTGGCTAAAAGTAAAGCCCATTCTGCTGCTTTTTGGAGTGCTATTTTTCTCGAGCTAAGTGGAGTCATCCTGGTCAACTCTTTGGTTTTTTTTGATGAGGCTGTTACTGCCACCTCTACTCCTTCAGCCGCTACACTAAATCCGTCTATAGCATATCACTCTACACCATCAGATGAGCAAGGTACCTCCATCCTTTTCACTAGAGACACCTTTAGCAAAGTGGCTAAAATAGATTTTCATGCGCATGAGCAGATAAAATAGTTCTCCAATGCCATTAAAATATTGATTAGAAAAGAGATTATTGTTGCCCTTGAACCCATCCAACGTTTGATTGATAAGGTATATGCCTATTTGGATGGGATAGAGATTCGGGTAAATAAGAAATTGTGGAACTTGAGCACTCTAGACCATACTACTATCTTCAATGAGCTTGACAAAGCTCAAGCTAACATTGATGCCATTCAAAAGTGAGTGGTGTCGTTATCCCAAATATTGAGGTTGCACCAGTAGGAGCTGAGGAGGTTGATTCTTTTGTTGATTTGCTTGCACATGCCCCTCCTTGTGTATCAGTTAAAAGAGCTCGTGATGATGATGATGATGATAATGATAGTGAGTTCCCTAAGGCTGAAAAGAAGAAAAAAGGAGACAGGGTAAGGAAGCCAACAAAGAGGGTGATGCATCAGTGTTGACACCTACTGACTTAGAAAAGAAAAGAAAGAAAGAGGCGCAGAAAGTGAAAAAGGACGATGATGCTATGATGTGGAGAACTATGGAGGTCTCAAGAATAGTAGAGTAGGCGATACTTAAGGCTAGACGAGTGAGGATTGAGGCATTGAGAGATTGTACCTCGTCGAGCTTGGAACCATTGGGTGCAAACCCTTTTGTAGACCTCATTGTGGGAGTGCCCCTTCCAGTTAGAGAGAGTGTTGTTGAGAGGGCTGCACATGCAGCTACTGGTTCCACCATAGGCGCCTTACCACCGGCCCTGACTACTACACCGAACACTAGCGCTTAGGCGCCATAGGTATGCCACTTCCTTCATTACAGCTATATTTCATTTTAGTGCATTGAGGATAATGCACATTTTTTGGTAGGGAGTGGGCAGCTAGTCCATGTGTTTTTGATGGGTGTCTTGGAAAAGTATAAGTATCCAAGACACCCGCATCATGTCATAAATTAGTGGGCAACCCAAGAGGTACCCTTTTTGAGGTGTCCGAGTCCTTGGGGATCTCTTGATGTGTTCTTTCCCGGAGAACTTTTACTTCTGTTGAACCAATATGTTTAGGTAGGATGTGTGTTTGTAAAAAGAATAGGAACTTAGTGAAGTCTATGGTCATGTCTTTGAAAGTGATTTTGACAAAAATGGAGACCTCTCCAAATTTTTGTGTAACAGTATCGCCATCTTGTTAAGACTAACCTTTATGGATCTATGCATGATATTGTGCAATATTTATGTGATAAATAGCTTAAGCTAGGTCATAAACTTGATAGTTAGAAATTTGTTGTATGACTCTGTGCCATATGAATGTGAGCTGCATTTGTACTATTCCTGCATTGTGTGCCAATCCAGAATTTGCCCGATTAGTCTTGCCTAGGTGGTAGGGTAGTTGGTTAGGAAGTGATCATAGGACATTTTTTAATAGAGTCCACTTAGCCTAAAATGACCAACTAAATGAAATTTATTTCCCTTCGATCCTCGATTTTGAGCCTGAATTAACCTTTTTTTTATTGCTTAGCCTAATCGTCTTCCCTGTTTTCTTTGAACCTTTAGTTTGGCCCTGGTACCTCCTTGGACATTGTGCACCTCAACTCAGGCAAATTTCTTAAGTTGAGGGTGACTACTGTAAAAGTAAATAAGAATGATTGGGGTATGAAAAGAGTGGGTTAGTGATAAAAAGGAAAACAACGGGTGTGGCGTATGTGCTAGAAAAAGAAAAAGAAAAAAAAGAAGAAAAGAAAATGAGAAACAAAAGTTGAGTTTGAAATAATAGTTGCACCCGTTGCTTGAAAAAAATTATAAGAACGGAGAATAAGAGAGGAAGGAGTTAGTATGTATAGCGGAACAACTAAATAGCATAGTGTCAAGGAGGGAGAAGTCACTATTCCCATATGTACCATACTCATACCCGAGCCTATGTTACAAGCCAAATGAAGTCCTATAATGATCCTAGTCCAATTGTTTGAAAACTGAGGTGTAGAAAATAAGGGCAAGCTTATGGTATTTTGCATGTAGTGTTTGAACCTCTTTGTGAGAGTAAGTGAATCATTCTGGTCCCATGTTATCTGTATAAATTACTGTGTGATGGTGACTTCTTTGCGGTGAGGGGCACTAGAGTAACATTGATTGTTGACTGTTAGGCTAAATGTCATTTGTGTATGCTAGCTTGTATGTTGATATCATGATGTCATCCACGGATCCATTTTCTATTGTCTTGATGAATGATATATGTACACTGGTTTTGTACTAAAAAGGAGAGCGGGTTAAAACTGTGAGCTGAATTGATTGTATCATATTACTGTCGAAGTTCCTGGTTTTCTTTTGTTTAAGTGTTGTGTTAGGATATTTTCTTTTGTCGCTTGAAGACAAGCAATAATTTTAAGTCGAGAGTGTTGATGTGTCATGGATTTATGGCACTTTTGGTGCTTAAAAGTTAGAATTATTGTATGTTCTTAAGCATTTTGTTGGTAGATTTGATGGTTTTTGTGAAGTGTGCAGGAAAACAGGGTCTATGTCCAAAAAGCTGGTGTTTGAACTGAAAATTGCTGAAAACAGGATCTATGGAGATTGATGGTCCGTGGTTTAGGACCACAGACCTGTACTATTAATCGTGGAACAAACCCTTCAAGAGTGCAATTCATAAACAAAAGCACGAGTCAGTCTATGAGTCATGGATTGATTCCACGACCCTTCCTATAAGTCGTACAAACTGAGAACCTGCAGACATGTAAAAATGGGAACAAAAACCATGAGTCAGTCCACGAACTGTAGTTGCAGACCATGGACAAGTCCTATTACCCGTGGTTATCTGTCAGGGAAGGTGAAAATAGAGTTCAAAACCATGGGTCACTTGATGGATCGTAGATCGATTCCATGACCCGTGGTTCCATTATTAATTTCTCACAGCAAGAGAGGTTGACTCAGCAGAACCTTGGTTGACCTTAGCAAACCATGAACCGTCATTCAGAATGACAGGTCGTGAACCAACTCATGGTCAATGACATGGCTATGTTTTTCTAGTCTACTTAGGATAGTATTTGTTGTCTTTAAATACTTTTCCTAGGTTTTCTTTTACGTTTTATGCTCTGTTAACTGTTAGAGACGACTTAGAAAACATTGAGTATTACTTTGTTCTTATTTTGGGAGATTATTTCATCCATTGTTTCTTGATTATTGATTCTTCTTTAATAATTCAAGATTCTGGATTTCTTTATTCCAGCTCGTAAGTATATGATTATGAATCCTTCAACAAATTCTGATTGTTTAGTTATGAACATGAGTAGCTAAGTCCACAACTAGGGTTGTGGAAACCATGATGGATTAACAAAGTAGGCAAAGTACTTAGTGATTCTAGGAAGGTGTTTATGCATGTATTATTCTTCCCTTCGATTTGATTGCTTTTTAACGATGTGCAATATTAGAACTCGCCTTATTCATACTTGCTGAACCAAGGAGGTAACGAATGGGAAAAGGGATGTTACAATGGAGATTTGAGGCTACCAACCCTGGGTCTAATAGCTTGACCTTGTCCAAAAATAGCTAATATGAGATCGAAGGTAAGGGTTAGTAAAGCAGACGCACGTAGACGGACCAAGCTGCATGGTCAAATTTTTCTATCTAAGGGACCAACCATTGAATCGCGAACAAACTATCAAAACAGTATGCTACTCATCAAGACGAAGCAAATAATACCCATATTGTTAAAAGTTTAGCCGGTTCGAATTCTGGATCAAAAGTGGGCCTGCGGACCCCACAACTAAAACCCAGAAATGAAAATTACTACGAAGTTTCCAACCTTGCCAAGAATACATGCCCGAAAATAAGCGGAAATCGAGTAAAGAAAGGGCCTAAAACAGCTCAGAGAAGAAGACAGAATCAAGCGAAAACTTGTAAAGTCAAGAATAAAAATGGAGAATTACTTACCACGATGAGAGGGAGCAAGTCTTACGATATGACACATGCGAAATCACGAACAAAAGCCCTAACCAGCAGCTATAGCTAAACAAGAAACCCCAAGTTACAAAAAGGACATTAATGGAGGTTTTAGGCCATGGAAGAGAAGAAATTGGGGAAGAAAATTTATCAAAACGTGGGAGGAAACAAGTAATCCTCCAATAGATGAACCCCCACATTTGGAATAATGATTTGGAGTAAGTTTTAGGAGAGGGGAAATGTTTTAGAGAGAGAGGGAGGTGAGAAAATGAACTTAAAATTAGAGGGAAAAGCTTTATAAGTTGCAGGTCGCATACCAGCGTCGTTGGTGCTGGCCTGGTGCGATTGCGTTGAAGGGAGGGACACATGGTAGTGCCATTGGCGCTTCCCGGGCGCCGTTAGTGCTGAAGGAAGGCACAAGCTAGTGCCATTGGTGTTGCCCGGACGCCGTTGCTGCTGAACACTTCTGCTGCAGAAAAACCAGCAAAATGAAAAACTTCCACGTGAGGTTCCAGGCACAATTAAAACCTGATACACATAAACCAAACATGCTACTAGAGTGGAAACGACGTTCCAGACTCAACGAAATAGACGAAACTTCTATACAAGGTCATTTTGGAGGAATTTTGACCCAAATTGACACTTAATAAAATCAACCAAACACAAAAAATGAGACCGGCTCACCCGAGACCCGAACCAATCATCTACTTAACCCAATTCAATATTACTGAGCTGATAGAACCGTCGAATTCTGAATCCGATGCTCCGATCATCAAAAGTTGACCAAAGTAAAACTTCTAACTCCAATTGGCCTGAAATCTTAAAAAGTGAGATAGAATCATATCGGAAGTTCTCAGGCCCCAACTAAAGGTTCAACTAGACCAAAATCCATGTTCCGGAGCTAATAGAACTATCAGAATTTGATTCCGAGCATGCTAGCTAAGAATGTTGACTAAAGTCAATGATTTCCTAAGTTAAAGCTCTAAACTAGGGAAATAGTCATAACGACCCAATGAACGACCAATGTACTTAGCTACCAGTCCCAGCAAGCCATAAATAACTTGGGGCCGCTACTGGAAAGCTCTAACAGTACAAAGAAGGCAAAAATACATGAATGACCAGAAGGGTCATTACATCATCCACTACTAAAAAGGACTTTCGTCTGTGAAAGTCAAGAAAAGAGAACACCGGAGACTCAAACAATGATAGATACTAAGCCTGCACCACTCTCTTGGTCTCCTAGGTAGCCACCTCAATCGAATGGCACCCCATGGAGCTGAACCAAAGGGAAAACTACCAAACCTCAACTCCTTACCAGCCAAACTAGACTCCAAACCTTAACTCAAAGCTTTCAAAGGTCTATCAATCGAACCGAACCCCAAGAACTCAACTGGAACACATCGATATAACACAAAAACCAAGAGAATCAAGGCGATCAACACACAGAACTCAAAAACTCGATACCATAACCAGGTTCACCTAGAAAGCTACCAACCACACCTCTAACTCATGAATCCATTGATCTGCACAACCGTTTATTTTGACTAGAGTCCTTTGTACCATAACCATGAAGATTCACACAAGTCAAACATTCAAGCCACCCACAAACCATCAACCAGCACACTAGAGGCCTATAGTCCCCTCTATACTTAACCTCGAATAAGGTCTCTTTCATACTCAAACTCTATCCAAGAAAAGATCTAGTCTACTAGACTCTGTCATCCAAAATACTAAACCCATAGTATATCCTCGAAAGATGGAATAATCTGCCCTGACTGACTATCAACCAACGGACGGATACCTTTGCTAATATCAATCTTGATACTTGAACCCAAATGAACCAACCATCAGAGCTCAACTGCAATTTGCACACCAGGGTCAGGAATGACATGGATGAACACCCTGTGTCGAAGGAGTCTCTCCCAACTATAGAATAAAACCAATCTAGCTGAACCGTGCCAAGTCTGAATCGACTGAAAGTGAATGAACTAGGGCAACCTGCCCAAGAAGACCCAAACAAAACCCAATCTCTGCAAGGAGTATGCTAAGCCTACCACGAAGTCCGTAGCCATTGACTAATCCCCAAACTCTAGGAATACCATTGCTGCTACAAATACTCAAACACCATTTGGATTTATGGTCACCTTACTAGCCTCACCTCAGAAAGAAGTCTGCCATGCCGCGAATATCAAGTCAAACCACACTGTAGGCAAAGGAAAGGATGTTTGAAGTCAAAGGTCGCCATCTAGCTATTGAAAACTTCATAATCTTTCAACACACCCTCTGTCTCAAAACACCCGCTCTACTGTACCAGTACATAAACCACCAACTCCGAAAGCTTTCAACATACCATAACTCCTGGCCCCCACTGGCAGAGCCTAACCAATGCTGGAATCCCATGCAATAGACCATATCTCAAAGAATCAACCAAATCAAGACTCTAACTCGCGAAACACCAAGGCAACCATCCATCTCAAAGTACCATTAGAATCCAAAGTATCCCTGCTAGACTCAATCCGCACAACCTGATCACATATAATCATACAACCGCTGATCCTCAAATTGATACTGCTAAATCTTTCCAACCAAGGTAGAATGGACCTCAACACTGGCAAGAACACTATTGGGATCTGGCAAGTCAACCCTAATTGAACGGTTAGCAGAGGATTGGATGTACAAGTCCAATGGCCACTCCAAAACTGAAATAGAAAGGCTAAGTTGCCGGGTCTTACTGTCGTTCAGCTCAAAGATGCTTCAATCGAAGAGAACTATCCAAGAACCATCTGAAGTAACCTTCTAGCCCATGATTCTAAAACCCAACTCCAATTGCCAATCAATGCCTCTGTCAAAACCCTGAGTAGAATCATACACTGCTGATGAACACTATAGGAACTGGAGCCAACTAGGATCTGATTATAATTTGCCCAATCCATAGATCCTACTAAGACCAGGGTCATCCAACGAATATAATAAGGAAATCATAGGTGATGCAATGATAATGCTGAAGTAACACTCTTCATATGGAGGTGAAGGCGATTGTCAGAGCAAAACAAAATTTATAAATCTGATGGGAGTTAGGGTCAATCTCACAGAGAAATGGTAGAGTTGCCTAAAAGATTATTGCATATCAATCACCAATAGAGTAGTCGTTCAAACAACAATAAAAGTAAAAAGGGAGAGAAATTAGGGAATTGGGAAATCTGTCATAATTCGCAATTCAATCAAAACAATAAAGCAAATACAAGAATATATCAAGAGAGAGGACGACTAAAGATGTGATCCGATGGGATTCAAACATCGAACAAGGTACTTGTTCAATTGTGCAAATTCTTAATAAATGATATGGGTAGCATTAGTTTTAGTTATATTTGTCGATCTCTCGATCCAACAAACATATTTCTAATGGTCTTTATTCAAGCACCATAGTTTTAACAATAACCAACCAATGTTAGCTTGGGAAAGTCACATTATTTCTAGCTTAGACTCTTAAACTGGTGTTTTTCGGTAAATTGAGTTGTTTCTAGCCTCAATCTAAATGGAAATCTAAGTACCCACTAGTGAATTCTCATCCAAAATTATGAACTTCTTTTTCAAGCAAGAACACAATCAAGTAATTTCAATCAATGTTTACAACTATTAATTTTAGAGTTAAAACATGAAGAATTCACTAGACGCATATCAATTTAGCAATTATAAGCACAATTAAACAAGACATATATGCAAATTCAAACACCCATCATCAACACACCCTAGACAAGGAGACTAGCCACTCATGCTAAAAGAATAAGAGGTAATACCAAATGGGTAATTCAAATTCGCTTTCATTAATGGAGCTAATTTCTAATGTCCAAGCTCAATAATACAATAATGGTGAATCCAAGGTTGAAGATAGAGAGAATAAAGTAAAATCCTCTATCTTTCCTTGGGAGAGAAAACTTGTTCAATACTCAAAACTATCAAAAACTATGCTTAAATTGGGTTTTAGAAGGTTCTCAAATTGTCACATAAAAGTGGGCAAAAATGCCTCTCAGGAGTTGTGCGCCGCGACGTGCATTTTGCACGTCTCATTGTGCATATCGCACAGATCTGTCCCAGCTGACCAGTGACTCTAGACGAACTTCGAGTGTTGTGCAAAGTAAGGTGCGGACTGCACCAGGCATTGTGTGTGTCGCACGACGGTTGCATCCCTTAACAAATTCTTCTTCTTCCATTGATCTTCAGGCAAAGAGAGGTACGGACTGCACCAAGCATTGTGTGTATCGCATGGTGGCCGCACCTCTTGGAAGATTCTTCATCTCTCTTGATCAACTTTACACTTCAACTTCTTTTAAGCTATTTTAGGTCCAATTCCTTGTTTCATACTTTTGACTAAAAGTACATGTATTCATATCAATAAAGGCCATAAAAACCTCTAAATCTTATCAAAATATGGCAATAATTCATGATTAAAGGCTCAATAAGTTGGTAGATTACCAACTTATCAAACCCCCAAACTTGAACTATTGCTTGTCCTCAAGCAAGATATTCACAAAATAAGGAATAAATTCTGCTATAAAATTCAATCAGGATGCACTCAAGATTAATCTATCCTAAAAACTAAGAAAAATAACAAACAAAAAGACTCAATCAATAGACTTAACTACAATTCTTATCTCAATTTGGACCACCACATTCTCAAGGCAATTGATCATTTCAAAACTTTCATCAAAAGGACTTTATTTCTTATTCAAAAACAGGGGAATTTGTCATTCAAAACAAGATTAGTAAGCTTCTCAAGTCATTGGCATGGACTATCAAGGTTTGCCTCGAGATTCGCCATACAACTTGCCTCGAGATTTGCCATTCATTTCTCTCAATTGAAATAGAGATTTCATGTTTCAATTCGAGTGAATGATGCCACTCACTGCAAGAGAGAATCCCACTCACAATCATGCAATTCACAATATAAGGGATTATAAAAGAACCGAAAAGACTCTCACTCTCTCAAGGAAGTTCAAGTGTACACATATCGAACCATAGGCTTGCCCTTCATGTAATTCGCCACTAATGTAGAGTGACCAAGCTCGGAATTACTAAGGACTTATGGGTTATGATGTTGGCTAGGGCTAAGGTGAGGATTGCATTTGTCTCAAGTGACTACACCTCCCTAATGCTCTTTTTTATCATTTCAAATGCCGCTCACATTTTCAAACTTTGACTTCACCTTATTTCTCCCTCACACAACCTAAGCTTTTCCCTTCAATTTTTATCATTCAATCTCCTTGTATCACTTTCACTTGGTAGCACCAATTCTTTTTCAAATCATTTTGCTCATTGCATTTGGTCTATTGGAGAAATTTTCAATTAAAACATAAGGTGCTACCTTGCACTTGAATTACATCCATTTTCTTCTCCACATTGAGTACATACACCCTCAAACTTAGGCATTTGCCTATGTTATCAGTTCAATTTCTTCCCAAACTTAGGCTTTTAGCCTATGTTTAACTTTCAAGCCACTAGGGAGGATGAGTGCAAGAATAAAGGTTCCAAAAAGGGCCTAAGATCATCTTCCAAGCTCGGTTACATATAGGATTTCGCCTTGAATCATATTTGGGAAAAGTTTTAGACGACACACATACACATGAATCAAAGGGTAGCCTGACCACACAAGGCATCTCATCACAAGAATTTTCCACATTAGTGTCAAAATCAATTAGCACAAATGACTTTTGACAAGCTATTCCGAGTTTATTACACACTCGTTTGTGAATCGATCAAGCCAAACTGAGAGTGTGCAAATCATGACAAGAGAATGCTTTCCTCAAAATTCATTTTCCATATTTCCTCAATTTTAAAAACTTCTTTCTAATAAAAAATTTAGGTTGGTCTATTTCAGGATAAGCAAAGCACAGATTCAAATTAAAATAAACACTTGGCATTTTTCCTTAAGAAAATCGTCTCTCAATCTATCATAGGAAAACACTAATTCGGTTTGACACAAAAATAAAAGAAAAAAGAAAAATAAAGAAAATATTTGCTCCTTGGAAAAGAACCGTGGTATTAAGAAAATCATTGGACTTTATTGCTAATCTATTATTAACAAGGTGACTACAAATTTACGCGTTCATGGATCATTTGAAAAATAGGCCTCGGCATAGGCACTAGCGCATTTGCAAGGCACGGGTAGTGAAAAATGGAATCGTGTATGACTAACCCGGCAACACAAGCAAAATTTAAAAACATCAAGCCCGGCAAGGGAACAATTAAAGCATCAAAATGACACAAAAAGGCCCAGCAAGGGAAAAGTATCAAGCACAAGGTAAGTAATCAATAATTACAAACCCAGACTTAAAGTAAGCATAGCCCTCAATGCACAAATAAAATTATTCAAATAAGAATAAGCGCAAAAAATCCCTGGTGATACTAATGGTGACAACGCCTCTTCCTCGAGTAAAACCGCTGTGGTAGCCTAGGAGACTGAGGTGCCGGTGATGCTGGTGGAGGAATGTAGGCATGATCTAGGTTTATCTGAAATCCTTCTACTGATGGAATTGAGGAATCCTATCACACCTGAAGGAGGCCATATGGATCCACAACCTCCCACTTATCTTGTGTAGTCATCAATTCATGGTATTAAGGAAGAGGAGCGGCCCAGCTGGGCCTACGTTGATGCCTCCATTCTGGCACATTGGAGTCAGGGTAGTGCTGGGTAGGTGGTGTTGTGGTATTGGGAGCTGTTAAGGTTGGTTTAATCATCTCTCGGATCTCACATGTTCCCTCTTCTTTATTCGGATCCCAACCCGTGCATAAATCATCAGGAGGGATAGTATTATTTGGAGAGGACATAGAATTCGGGGTCGGTAGATTAAGATCCCACTTAGAGATCCTTGGCTCAACATGTGGTATCACTTGCCTAAGCTCATCAACTTCCACTTCCATGGTATCCACTCTCGCACAAAGCTTACTTACACTCAACAACACCGGCTTCAAGGCTGATCTGATGTCGGATTGAATCAAGCTTGGAATGTCCTTAGCCAACTTGTGCAGGCGCTCCTCATTATGGCGAACAAGGTGAACAAGTTTAAGCAAGTTACCTGAAGTAGATATGGCTTGATAATCTATATGGGTGGTATTTGACTGTAACACCCCGTACACATATCCAACTATCCAAGATAAAACTTCAGAAAATTCCAAGTTCCTGGGACTACAGATCCAAACCACGGATCATGGTTTGAACCACGACTCGTGGAATGGATTCGTGTATTTGCCTTATGATGATTTAGCCTCTGGTCTGAGAACCACGAGTGGGTTCTATGGACCGTAGTTCATTCTATGAGTCATAGTTCCACTTGTGGAACTAGACCTGAAAACTGTTAAGTGTTCCCAGAAACCACGAGTCCAGTCGATGACTCGTCATTCAAACGACGGGTCCGTCCTGTCGACTCGTGAAAATTCTTCAGAGGATTGATAATTTTCCCCAAGTCCTCTTCTAGAACTACGAGTCAAGTCTACGACTCATCATTGGAATAACGAGCCATAGTCTTGAGTCGTGGTTTGACCAAGTCAGCCTAGCCCTGTGAATAACGACTCCAAATGACGACTCATCATTACTTCTACGGGTCCATCCTGTTGACCCGTAGAAGTGAAGCTGCAACTTGAAATTCCAGCCTGAGTCTATGACTGCAGACGATGAACCGTCGTCCAAACCATGACTCGTGGACTAAGTCGTGGTCACTGAAAGTTGACCATTTTCCAGCTTTTTCCCAATTAATTCCTGGGGAATTTTTGTCATTTCTCACCCTATTGTGTATTAAGTGAAGTCATTTTGACTATTTTTAGAAGGGTTTTCACCCATATGGGTAAGTCCCTCTTAAGTTCCTCATTCTTTACTCAAAGAGGAAAATTGCTCTCAAGTTCAAGTCTCCAAGCTCCAAGTCAAGTCTTCTAATTCTTTTCCAATCAAGTGGGTAATCTTCCACCAAGGTATGTAGGTTTTTAACAATGGGTTCCTTTCACCCTTGTGCCCAAATTTCCCAACTCTTATCTTGAATTATGAAGTTATGAAATTAGGGTTTTTGATCTAAAATTGGGGGAAGTTTATAAAATCAGTTTCTATGTTTAAATTCATGGTTTCCTCTTGATTACTTATGATTTTATTATGATTCTCTCATTGGTTTTAAAATCCCAAGCATGAATGTTGATTTCTAGCATGAAACTATGAATTTACATATTTTCAAGAGAATGTTGGCATGATTAGATATCATAGCCTCTATGTGTTTATGAAATTGCATGACTAATTCTTTAAGTATGAATTTAGAAAGAAAAGTATATTTTGAATTATGGTCTTTCAAAGCTTTAAGAATCATGACTTTTGAATTACATGACATCATATATGTCCTTATGATTTTCCAACAGTTTTGGGCATCAAATATGTCCCTATGTTTATGAAAGTTTTGGGCATCAGATATATCCCTATGTTTTAAGAAAGATTTAGTATCTAGATATGTCCACCTAAGCTAAGTGAATTGCATGGTATCAAATATACCCTTATGATCTTCAAACAGATTTGGCATCAGATATGCCCAGTATTATATGAGCTATATGTATATGTTTTGGGAGTAGTATTAGCACCGAGTTGGACAGGGTGAGAGTACCCAAACGGTCCCAGAACTACGTGCCTCTGTAGGTCTTAAGTCCCCTCTGTTGGGCATCAGCTTTAGTGATCATGCCACAGTAATGCCTTTATACCCTGGCAAGGTATATTGGGTCCTTTCGATGGGGCGGATACATCGGATTTCATGTTGCTCACATGGTCTATGTCGGTTAGAGAACCTCCTACAAGAAAACAGTTTATGCTTTTAGACTTGCATTTGACTCTTATTCAAGTTTTAGACTTATTACTTATGATTATGTTTCAGTTTAAAGAAAGTATTAGAGTCATTTCATTCAGTTTATCTTTAAGAGCATGATTTCAGGTATTTAAGTATACTTAGCATGTTTTCATCATGTTCATGCATCGCTCACATACTTAGTACATTCTATAGTACTAACGCATATTGCGCTGCACCCTTTGATGATGGAGATTCAGGTATCCCTTCACAACTTCGTGGCTAGAGTTCACAGCCACTCACGCTCAGCTTGGTGAGTCTTCAAAGTGTGAGGACTAGACTTTATTCTAGCTTTTCTATGCCTCATTTCCTTTCAGATTGTTGAGTTAGTTAGGGTATTGTCCCATTAACTTCTTATGCTAGTTTAGAGGCTTTCAGACACAGATGATATGAGATGATCTTCGAGTTGTATTTCCTATCCGACTTTCTATTTCTGATATTCTGAGTATTTATCTATGATTGCTTTCTCTTATCTTTGTTATGCTTGAGAATGTTATGACCAAGGGTTAGCTTGGGATCCTTATGGTTCCAAGTCCCGTGTTACATCTAGGGGGTAATCTCGGGGCGTGACATTGACGCTTCCTGAGACGGTGATGGGATGTCCTCATGAACATGAGCAACAATCTCAACATATGCATTTCCTCTATTGGTTCTTGGAGTTGGAGCAAGGTATCATTTTTTTACATACGGAGCATCTTTGTCTCGCCTTGTTTCCAAGTGAACCATGCCAGTAGCTTGGATAATTTTATCCAATGAGCGAATTCAAAGACAGTTTGATTGGAAGCACAGAAGGCTTATGAGAACAAGAAAGGCCATGGAGGTGGACTCGTGTCTAGCTCTCTACTTGAGTTGTTCGGCAATGATATCCCCTTCATGAATCAGGAGACTAGACATGATATAAGCAATGAGAATGGCCACCTCTATAGTCACCTTAGTTTTGTGCCCAGTTGGGATGATTCGTGCGCACACAAAATCTAACCACATCCGAGCTTCAAACTTGAGATATGATCGATAGATGGGTCCTTTTGAGATGGCCTAAAGAGGAGTTCCTTCAGTGATGATTTCTGCAAACCACTCGTATTGGTCCTCTTTTGTAGCCACACATTCCAAATATCTTGACTCTGGAATTGGTTCATCATGTCGTATAGCAAAATAGATGGTCGTAGGAGTAATATCTATTTATTTTCCCCTCACCCAAATGGAATCAGGGCACGAGAACCTACTTGTTGGGCCCATATGCTTTAAAATGTCTTGCCTAGCCCGATATGAGGCATAGAACTCCTGCACAAACTCAGGGAAATATAGGCCGTGAGTTTTGGCAAGGAGGTACTAGGCCCTTATCCAAAATTGTTAAGGGATGTTTGGAAAATAAGCTTCAAAGGCTTCCACATCAAACCCTTTCTCTTCTAATAATGGTTGTTTCTCTCGAAACTTAAGATAGTAGGCCTCCATTCCTTCGAGGCCAAACTGGATTTCTGATTCAGAAGGCCCCTCCTCTTGAACAAGGACACCCAGATTCTTGGATGTTGAAGCTTGATTCGTAGCACGGCTTTTTTGTCGACGGTTATTAAGAGCCATATTCCTGCAAATGGATGTTAGTGGAAAACACCATGCTTATACTCACCATATGCTTGCATGTTTGAACTAATTAAAAGAAGAGAACGCTATAAGAAGTTAACAAATGAAAAGAAATTGGAATGCAAAGAAGAAGAAAAATAAATCAGGTAATTGATGGCTTGTACGAACCTCGTGCGGACCGCACCATGAGAAGTGTGTGTCACATGTGGCATCGCACAAGCTACCAAAACCTATGTTGGATTCTTCTGTGGGGTGTGAAGGTTGGTTTGATTCACACCAGCCAAAGTGTGCGTCGCATGGCACTTCACCTCCCATTCCAGTCAAATGGCAGCTTTTCATCAATGAGGTGCGAGACCTTATGTGTTTCACACGTAAAGGTCTGCACTTCGCATGCGAAACGCACAAGGAAACACATGGAAATTTTCAATTCCTTGTCTTCTTGTGTGTTAAGCATGTGATTCGCAGAACAATACCTGTGAAATGCACTGGAAACAAGCACTACACCAATAACTAACAATGGGATGAAACATAATATGACCAAACCAAATCATCCGGGTACTCAAACTTCCCCGGAATCCATGAACACATTCTAAAAAAAAGAAGAGCTCAACAATTTCCCTTAAGAAGGACATTACCCCGTCTATCATTGGGAACATCAAGCCTTCATTTTCAAACTAATAGGCAAATTTATTCAACAATCAACTTCATGCCCCCAACCAATATCATACATACCCAACAACATATTCAATTTAAACAGATCATGGGCACAATATTAGTAACAATGTCAGCCCCAAACATCAATTTCTCACAAAAACTTCATGAAGTTGACGATTTTCTCTTAAAAATGACATCACCCGATCTATCATAGGGCCAAATCGTGCACCAACACAAGTGGGTTACTCAGTCTTCACCTAAACACGAATTTTCAAGGCTAAAAATCATTACAATCAATATGCATCATCATAACTTCAAGTTCTACCAAGTCAATACAAAGCAAAATCAACAATATAACCCAAAATTGGGGACTCAAAATTTTCGGATTTCACCCAAAATTAACATGGAAGAATAAAGGAGAATGCTTCACAATATGAGTTCCCAATGAATACAAAAACATGTATTTAACATCGGGGGACTTACTACAAGTGAAGATTATAGAGGGAAAATAAAAAATTAGAGCTTATCAAGTGTCAATAATGGAGTTCCACTTTTCGCTCGGAGAGCCACAACAGTGCCTTAGTGGTGATGTAGTGGGGAAGATGTTTGGGTGAGAGAGGAGAATATTTGAGGGAGTTTGAGGGAATTTGGGGGAATAGTTAGAGAGAATTATGAAGCTTTGTGGAGGAGTATGGTAGAAAATGAGAAGGTGTTGGTTTATAAGGGAGAAAAAGAAAGGTCACCGGGTCGGGTTGGTCAACGGGTAGGTCAACTAAAATTTAAAACTTACCTTGGAGCATTGCGATGTGTGATTCGCACAAGCCCTTATGCGCTCGCACATTGCTTTTCCCCAACCATTTCTTGCCCAAACTTGGCCCAACTTTCTGCTTTGGTGTGCGTTGGAGGTGCGACACGCTTAATGGCTTGTGCAAACTGCACAGGCCAGTGCACGTCACCTTCAACTTAACATTTTCTTCTCTAGTTTTATAGTTTTGGGTGCGTTGCCCCGTGCGAGTTGCCTCCCAAGAAACACTTGAGTTGCCTCCCAAGAAACACTTGATTTTATGTCGCGTCTCGACGATGTTACCTCAATCTTCAATCATTATTGGAGAGCATGCCAATTCGATTGGCTTGGCCCCATCCCAAACAAGAGAATTGCTCCATCAATACCTTAGTTACATCATCGTGTTGCCCAGGTGGAATCAAAGGCTGGGGTACCTCATTCTTCATAGTAATCCTCAAACTTGACCTTAACATTTATCACGGACACCACTCTAAACTCGTCCGGTGGCTTTGTGGGTTGACATACGTTAAATGTCACCTCCTTACTCCCCACTCATAATTTAAGCTCTCCGAGTTCTACATCAACTAAGGCTCTCCCCGTAGCAAAAAATGGTTGCACCAATATGATGGGCACCTCAATATCCATCTCACAATCCAAAATAACAAAATCGGTCGGTAGGATGAGCTTGTCAACCTTGACAAATATATTAAATAGGATTCCTACTGAGTGTTTGATGGATCTATCGGCCATGAGAAGCCTCATAGATGTAGGCTTGGGTATACCTAAGCCTAACTTATTAAATATCACTACGGGCATCAAGTTGATACTCGCCCCTAAATCACATAACGCTTTCCGAAACATAAACAACCCGATGGTGTAAGGGATGGTAAATACGCCCGGGTCTTCCCATTTTGTAGCAATATTACTTGTCATCATAGTACTACAACTGTGTGAAATCTGAATAGTACCCACATCAATAACACACTTCTTCTTGAGAAGCCCCTTCATGAACTTTGCATACCCGGGCATATGTGTTAAAGCTTCGACTAAAGGGATATTAATAGAAAGTTTGTTAAACATGTCAGCAAACTTTTTGAATTGGTTCTCCTCCTTTTTTTGGCCAATCTTTGCCAGTATGGAGGAGATCCCTTAGGTAAAGTGGTCGGCATACTTGATACATTAGGAGTCTCCTTCTCGACATTAACAACAGTTTGAGAAGGGCACATATCCGCCTCTTTCTCATCACTCGGATCATCATTAGTAACAATGTTAGGTGCATTAAGCTTCACCCCAATTCCGAATCTTCATCATCTTTTTGTTCAAGCACAACCTTTTATTCTTCTTTGTCAATCGGCTCCACAACCACTTTAACATTGGGCTTATTCACTACACTACTCACCTTTCTGCTCCTTGTGACAATAGCCATAACATGGCCATCATTTTTTGGATTTGTTGTAGTGTCACTAAGGAGTGTCGCCTTCATTCTAGGATTTATTTGGGTGGACAAATGATTCATTTGGGCCTCGAGATACTTGATAGAAGCTGAGTGTAAGCTTACCATTTGGTGGAGAGTCGATTGTTCTTTAGGTCCTTTACTCCACTATTGGTTGACTCAACCTTCTTCAAGATGCGAGATAGCATATCTTCAATTTTTGAATGCCCGGGGTTTCTCACGGAAGGTTGAAAAGTAGCATCAACCTTAGGAGGTGGCACATAGGGGTTTGAACTCTGGTGATTATACCGGTCCCATTCTTTTTCACGATATCTCCAATTACCTTCGTGTTCTTTGTCCTTAATACAACCTTGATTCTCATCCCTCGGGCACTAATACCCCAGTTGAGAACCCGCTGACAAGTAGCAAATTTTTCCATCCATAATAGTAAACACCTCCTCTTCATTAGTTTGAAGCTCTAGAGTACTCACGACATTCACACTTTTAGTATTACCGGGCCCCATCATGTGCTTGGCTAGGCCATAGACTCATCTCTTTCCTTATCTTTATAGCTCATTTTATTTGTCAAAATAGACGAGGTCATACTCGTGGGAACATCAGCCTCCCCCGTGTGCCAAGCACGATACGTCTTGGTCATCCTTTCTAGAAAAGCTAAGGCGATACCATATTATTAATCCATGAAGGTACCACCTGCGAGGTTGTTGGCCATAGAATTGTTCATTCAATTCAAAACCCTATAAAAGCTTTGGAGAAAAACATCATCCAATAATCCATTATTAGGGAAAAACAAGAGTTTCTTTTTAAATCTCAGCCACGCCTCATGTAATGGTTCGTCTTGGAGTTGACAAAAATTAGTGATTTCATCCCTCAATTGCATCATTCTTGAGGGAGGGAAGAATCTCACCATAAATACTTTGACAAGACCATTTCATGAGGTGATTGATCCTTCCGGAAGCTCCTCTAACCATGTCGTGGCTTCTCCTGTGAGAGAGAAAGGGAATAGGCAAAGCCGAATAGATTCTTGGGGGATGTTGTGGAAGATGAAGGGATGACAAATTTTGATGAAATTTCGGATGTGCTTAGTTGCATCCTCATGTGCAGCTCCTCCAAACAACCTTTTTATTTGCATGAGGTGGAGCATGATACTAGTGACATGGAACAACGCATTCCCAACCGTAGGAGGTAGGCGGATTGCACCTACCCTTCCTTGAATTTCAAGATCAGTGTTTGCGTCCATTAATCCTTTAACACTTTCGTTGTCGCCTACCTCACTTATGGGCGGCCTGCTCAATAATCAAAAAGAACAAACAAAGTAAAAAAGTGAATAAAAACTCACAAAGTGATTTCAAACGTCAATCAAAAAGGCTACTCAAAACCAAATCCCCGCCAATGGCATGATTTTTTATAACGCTCAAGTAACACTCTCCATACAGAGGTGAAGGCGATCGTCAGAGCAAAACAAAATTTCTAAACCTGACGGGAGTCGAGGTCGATCCCATAGAGAAATGGTAGAGTTGCCTATAAGATTGTCGTATGTTAATCACCAATAGAGTAGTCATTCAAACAACAATAAAAGTAAAAAGGGGGGCAATCAGGGAATTGGAAAAACTGTCACAACTCGAAATTCAAGCAAAACAATAAAGTAAATACAAGAATATATCAAGAGAGAGGACGACTAGGGATGTGTCCAATGGGATTCAAACATGGGACAAAGTACTTGTTTAATTGTACAAATTCTTAATAAACGATATGGGTAGCATTAGTTTTAGTTATATTTGTCAATCTCTCGATCCAACAAATATATTTTCAATGGTCTTTATTCAAGCACAATGGTTTCAACAGTAACCAACCAATTTTAGCTTGGGAAAGTCACACTATTTCTAGCTTAGATTCTTAAATGTGTATTTTTCGGCGAATTGATCTATTTCTAGCCTCAATCTAAATGGAAATCCCAAATACCCACTAGTGAATTCTCATCCAAAATTATGAACCTCTTTCTCAAGCAAGAACACAATCAAGTAATTTCAATCAATGTTTGCAACCATTAATTTTAGAGTTAAAACATGGAGATTTCACTAGACTCATATCAATTTATAAATTATAAGAACAATTAAACAAGACCCATACCCAAATTCAAACACCCATCATCAACACACCCCTAGACAAGGAGACTAGTAACTCATGCAAAAGGAATAAGAGGTAATACCAAATGGGTAATTCAAATTTCCTTTCATTAATGGAGCTAATTTCCAATATCCAAACTCAATAATACAATAATGGTGAATCCAGGGTTGAAGAAGGAGAAAATGGAGTAAAACCCTCTATCTTTCCTTGGGAGAGAAAACTTGTTCAATACTCAAAACTATCAAAAACTCTCAAAAACTATGCTTAAATTGGGTTTTAGAAGGTTCCTAAATCGTCACATAAAAGTAGACAAAAATGCCCCTCGGGAGCTGTGCGCCGTGACATGCGTATCACACATCTCATTGTGCGCATCGCGCAACTCTGTCCCAGCTGACCAGTGACTCCAGCCAAACTTCAGGTGTTGTGCAAAGTGGGGTGCGGACTGCACCAAGTATTGTGCGTGTCGCACGGCGATCGCACCCCTTAGCTGATTCTTCTTCTTCCATTTATCTTCATGTGAAGGGAGGTGCGGATCGCACCAGGCATTGTGCGTGTCGTACAGCGGCTGCACCTCTCGGCAGATTCTTTATCTCTCTTGATCAACTTCACACTTCAACTCCTTTTTCAACTCTTTTGGATCCAATTCCTTATTTCCTACTTTTGACCAAGAGTACCTGCATTCATATCAATAAAAGGCATAAGAACCTCGAAATATCATCAAAACATGGCAATAATTCATGATTAAAGGCTCAATAAGTAAGTAGATTACCAACTTATCATGCAACAAGCCCCCAAATATAGTATTGGAAAAGCCTACCACCTCGATCTATACCAGAAGGAATCCTGATCTTGAATTCATTTAAGGACAATGCCACAACACTCTGTAATCGGGCGAATCAAGTTATCAATACACAAACCAAAGCATACCCTCAGTCGTCACCTCTTTCAGATACCCGTGATCCACACATATAAGCAAGGATTCATCTCCCTTCCTTCGCAAACAAAACAAAACTCTTTCCAAATATACCCTGAACCTGACAAACTCTTTCTCACAAGATCCTGGAGCTGTTCCCTTAGCTCTCACATATTTTACTGGAGACACTTAATAAGGCAGGAAAAAAATAGGCCGGATTCCCAACTCAACCACAATGCTACAGTCAAAACTCAACCTAACTGAAATTGGGGAAAACAATGGAGGCAACTCAATACACCCGCCAACTTCCTAAACCAAACAATCAAAAAAGGTCGACTTTAACCTCCGAAAAAAGGAAAACCATCCAGTACCCACTTGCCTTAAGACAAAGCAACTTTACTCGGTACGTAACCACTGGTACCGCACCAAACCACAGAAGGATTTCTAATAAGCACTAACATCCTAGACAACAACCACCCAAGATCGCTAGAAAAAGAGATACTCACACCAACTCTAAAACCACAACAAAAACCAAAAATAAAGCTAACAATACCTACCCACGAGTCATAACCCCGGGTAGTCACCACTCAAAGACAACACACCCCCAATCCACTACTAAAAAGAATCAAGTTACCGAGAAAACATATGCATAGCCATTACAAACTCAAATAGCAATGCAACCAAACAAGAAACAGGTAGGCAAATATACAAATACACAAAAGAACAAGGTAGATCCGCAAGGCAAATAATGCTAGCACTAGCTAATGGTAACTAATGCCGTACCTATTGCAACGATATCTGGAACCTCCAACTCTGGCCTACCAAAAGGGGCATCAGACTGTCGGTGTCTATCACCAGACTAAGTTGTCGATGCTGAAGGCTCGATCGTATCTTGTTGGGGATAATTTCTAGAAAAGTAACCAATCACTCACAAGCATAGCAACCCACAGAAGCACTGCTCTGACGCACAGTGCATGTTGACTCTGGACGGATACCTGAACTGCCTGGCTGAAAGCAACCTCTAACTATATGGGGACCATCCTTACTACCCTGCACACCACCTCTCACTGCTTGGGGACCACCTCTACTACCCTGTACTCCCCTTCTTTCTACGTGGAGACCATCCCTACTACCCTGCACAATACCTCTAGCCGGTGGCACTAGAGCCCTGGCAGATAAAACCTGCTGACCCTACTGACTGGAAGGTGTGATCGTGAGGCAATCCCTAGAAAAGTTCCCACACTCACCGCACTGGAAATAACCTTTACCAGATAAAGTCGTATGGGGAGCTCTCATGGATCCTGACCGGCCACCATGGCTACATGCCCTGAATGCAAACCCCGAGAATCCTAACCTGCACCATGTCTACTCCACTCAACATGCTCTGTACTACCACCCTCTGAAACCTGTGGAGTCACTAAAATTGGCATGCTAGACAGGAAGCAATGAAATCGATCTCTGCCAGAAAATCCCCTACCTCAAGTTTGAGAACCACAGAAATTGCCCTGACAACGATGCCTCGTACCACTACCTCCATATGCCTTCGACATAACCCTCACTTGCCAAAGCATGATCAACCACCTAAAGAAAAGTCGTCCCAACTATCACCAGGTGCTCTGTCACCAAATGGAGTGGTGAAATCAACCCTCCACTCTCTCAAATTTTGTAGGAATAGACCTAGCAGTGCGCTGAATCACCTCGTGAAACCTTGTCTCACTCCCCAATACCGACATACAACCCTGTTAAAGACATGGAACCTTAAATCTAGCCAAAGCACCGCTTGAAGAACCAGGTACTTCCCCTACATGTGGTACTGATACACCCTCTGGAAGACTTAGAGTCCTAGCCACGGTAACCTGAAGAACTGGGGCAGCCATATATCCTACTAGAGGCTGGGCTGGACCCAAAACCCCTAGTTAATCTAGTAAGCTCTCACTCTGAAATCATGGCGCCGGAGGAAACACTAAAAGCAACAGGCACAAAAGCCTCAGTCACTTGCTGTCGTACTCATCCTAGGTATTTGAGAAGGAATGGACCAAATGAAATTTAGAAGTCGATAAAGTCATGAACGCATGATAAGGAGCCAAGAATAGGGAACTTTTCCTAATAATGCCCTGTAGCCTTTCGCAGATAGGATACAAACGTCATCCTACCAATCCGCGAAACTCTACTTAGACACTTGCTCTTGTACCAACGACACTAGTGAACCTAGCGCTCTGATACTAAGATGTCATAACCTGATTTCTCAAGTCATGATGACACCTATAACCTTTCAGTAGGCAAACTAATTCCCGTAGCCCAAAATGGTTATTAATGGGCTACTACCTAAGCAAACACGCACAATAAGAAGAAATAAGCGGAAGCAGATAAGTAAAGCAACGGAGAAGGAGAACAACCGATATGTACATATAAGAAAACTACACCAACCCATGACCTGGTATCAATAGTACAAGAGCCTCTAATAGAATACAAAGTGCTAGAGATAATAAATTGAATATACAACTGTCTCCGAAATAACAAAAGAGAGATGAGGTAGACCGAAAAAGTATTGGGGAGAGGTGATTCGACAGGACATGGCGCAGTTGCAGCTTACCGAGGACATGACCCTAGATAGGAAGGTGTGGAGGACGCGGATTAGGGTAGAAGAGTAGTAAGTAGGAGTGTGTGTAGGCTAGTAGGTAGGAGTGTGTAATCGTAGTGTTACGCTTATAGTTTCTTGTTCTTGGATTCCTCGTAGTAGTATTTTGTGGCAGTGCTCTGTTTCTGTCTGTTGTTTGTTACTACATATTACTTTCTATCGCCTCTTGTAGTTTTATCGTGTATTTTTATCCTGTATCATTGTTACGTCCTTTTTAGCCTTTTTTAGACTGTCTTGTCTTGAGCCGGGGGTCTATCGGAAACAGCCTCTCTACCTCACCTCTGAGGTAGTGGTATGGACTGCGTACACTCTACCCTCCCCAGACCCCACGCTGTGGGAATACACTGGGTATGTTGTTGTTGTTGTTGTAGTAACAGTGCCAAAATATGAGATATGGTCAAGCTTCGATCGTCAAGAGCTCACCCTAGTCTCAAATATCCAAAAGTTGCACGAGTATCCATGCAATCAATGGTGAAAGCTCACACTAGAATATACACCAGAAAGATGCAGAAGTGTAGTATGAGCACCAATTGCAAAGCAACGGGTACCCAGTAGGCATCATTGATCGACCGAGCGTATATAAGATATAAAAGCAGTAAATAGCAGAATGAAAGAAGGTAGTCACAGAAGCAAATAGAGAATAGTACATGAAAACTAGCACAGATAGAATACAAGGATAAAATAACCAAACTAAGCTAGCCATAAGGGATATATATATCACAGAACATAGGTGAAGGAAAGAAAAACGCACTTGGGGTCCTTGCAACAACAATATATATAAAGAGAGGGTTTAAGAAGAAGGGCGGTGTTGACACCTAATTTTTACCCTCCACATTATGAATTAATCTTGAGCCTTTTTTAATTTTAAATAATTTTCAAAATAATTATTTTGTAGGAAAGATAATGCATTTTTTCAAATCAGCTTTATAATGGTCTTGAGTAAGAATTTATATTTTTCATATCTTATTATATGAAATTTATATAAATTTACTTACAGAACTATTTTAAAGTCTAATTTCATAATAAAATCTTTTCAAAAGATTAAACGCCTGATTTTTCTCCAAATTAATTTAAAATGAGAGATTTATTGAATAAATTAATTTTCATAATTTGTTAAACGAGATGATTATGTGTTAGACATAATAAATATTTCAAATAGCTTTAAAGTTTAAAGAAAAGCTCAAGAGATTAACTGTAATTAGTTCATCTTTATTCTTATTCTAGCCTAAATCCTTAAAACTATTTAAATCCTAGCCGATTTTCATTAATCTACTCTCAATTTGGCTATCTCCTAAAGATTGAAATAGCCACATTTTGCAAATTTGGCCATTATTAAAAACTACATAAATAATCAAACATCCTTACCCTAATTACTAAATATCTCAATACTTTAAAACAATTACATTTATCCCATTAAATTGAAATTACATGGTTAAAAAACTGTATCCATCACAATCCCTAAAAAATGGCCTAAAATCACTCAACTTGTATCTAGTTGTTCTCTCTTTATAATCGTTTTCCCCAAATCACGCCTTCAACCAAGGCTCCATCTTCCACACGATCTTCCTCCACTTTTCAAAAAAATTTGGCGCTTGCTGGATCATAATCTTCCATTGTTGAGGTTGGTAAAATTCGTTTTTCAACTTTTACTATAGTTTAGTTCTGAGTTATCATAATCTATAAGAGCAATTACTTGATAACGAATCGACGATTGCCTTCATGGATAACGAATCAGATAACTTGATAATACCAAGTAACCAACAATGGCCTTCATTTGATTTAGGTATATCTCAAATGGAGAACAATGAAGTGCCTTCTCCGACCTTTGTTCCGGCTGTTGGAGACTTTGAAGAAGAAGACTTTGCTGAAAATAGATCCAAATTTAGAAACGATCAAGTCAAAATGAATGAATTGCACAAAAAATTGAAATCAAGAACAAGGGACTCAAACCCAGATGTTATTTTCCAGTGTTACCAACTTGTTACCATGTATCCAGTGTTATTTTCCATGTATCCAAGTATACATATATCTATCTGAGTTGTAAATGTGTAACTTTTGTAAATTTAAAGTTTCAAATCAAAACAAAGCAATACGTATCCAGGGATAACATTGTAAGCAAATCTTGTGTTACATGTATCCAGGATTAATTCATGTTAACATGTATCCCAATACTACTGCAACCTGCTATTTGAGATGTTGGTAACATGTATCCTTAACACTGTTACAATGTATCCAAGCTTACAAACTTGTATCCAATATTAACATGTATCCAAGTATACCTATATCTATTTGCTGTTTAGATGGGTATCCTTAGATATTGGGAAGTATCCTTAACACTGTTATAATATATCCAAGCTTATAATCTTGGATACAGTGTTAACAGTGTATCCAAGTATACCTATTGTTGTTTGCTGTTTAAATGTGTATCCTTAGATATTTGAGATCTATTATTACCTGTATCCTGTATAATGGAGTTACTTGATGGTTTGATGTGTATCCAAGTAATTTTAAATTGAAATTTGAATTCTCCAGTTATTTGTGGAGATGAAGATACTGCAGATGCATTTCAAAGTGATTGACGCGTGATTTACTCCTCATTAATTGTAAATATGTTATTTCCTTTTAAAGCGCCCTAATAGTAATAGATTTACAATTAATGATTTACTCCTCATTAATTGTAAATATTTTATTTCCTTTTAAAGCGCCATAATAGAAACAGATTTACCATTAATGAAGAGGTTATATGTATCCAGGATACACGAAAATACAAAGGATACACGCCTTTCCTTTTTTAAACTACTGGAGAAAATGTAATATTTTAAAGTAGTGGGATAAAACGTAATTAGGGACCAAACTACTGTGTTTTATGTTGTTTACACTTATTAAAATGGCCCTTCATTTCAGCCAACGTTTGGGCTCAACAATAATTCCCCTACCTTTAGCCCACTTCATTTCCCCTTTCAAATCTGCCTAGCCCACTTCCAATTTCACCTGACCCGGCCCACACTCACCACACTCACCCTTATACTCTTCTTTCCCTTTCTCTCTCTCAACAGAACAACCAAAACGACCCCTTATTCTTCTGTCTTCTCCATCAAACGATGACAACACCCAAGAAACCCTAGCATCGTCCCTCATTTTCCCGCTCCCTCTTCACCAGGTTGTACGCCTCAGTGTGCTTAGCACGAGTTTTAGGCCATGTAGAGAAATTCTGGAAGTTTCTAACATTTATCCTCTGATTTTTCCTTTTTCTTCGAGGAAATTCATCAATTTCGTACCAAAATGGTACAATCCCACAGCTGGAGCCTTATCCTTCAAAACGAATTCAAAATACTGAGTAAAATCCCCAAAATCCCCCTGAAATCTCACTCTCCCACATAGAAATCAGTCCCCAAAATCACCCCAAGTTTCCTCCTATATAAACCCCACTATTCTCAGTGTTGGGGTAACATTTTCAGAGCTAAAGAGAACCCTAAAAAGGCTTGAGAAAGTTTGGAGATTTCTTGGCAAAGAATTCGAGTCCTTTTCAAATATTTTCAAGGTTGAAAACTCGAGTTCGAAGTTCATTTTCAGCGTGGTGAAGCGTTCTGATGAGGCTCGTGGTTTCAGTCGCTGCTCCAAAGAAGGTAAACATTTCTTTTCTCGTATCTCTTTTAGCGTTATGTTAAGTGATCTTTTTTTACACTGGTTGGACTGGTCTTGTTTGAAATTATTTTGGTGTTGTGAGGAACTAAGAATGATGTTCTATAGTCTTGCTTGCTAGCCTAAAATTGTTTCCGAACTTGGAACATGCCGAGGTTTTCAGTTCTTCCTTTTCATTGATATAGTAGTTAAGCTATTTGTTTATTTTGGGCATGAACCGCTT
Source organism: Jaltomata sinuosa (assembly GCA_003996215.1). Classification (NCBI taxonomy): domain Eukaryota; kingdom Viridiplantae; phylum Streptophyta; class Magnoliopsida; order Solanales; family Solanaceae; genus Jaltomata; species Jaltomata sinuosa. Next base: position 219,438 of record QJPP01002595.1, on the reverse strand, counting down.
GTTTGATCTTCATAGTTTCATCTTTCAAATGTTCTTACTATTGTTTTAGGATTGTATGTATGTTTTCGTGGGAACATTGTTACATGGTGTGTTAAAAATCATCCGAGCATGACCATTTCTCCCGTCTTAGTAGACCAGTATGTCAATGTTAGGTTCCTTTTCATTTGAACAAATCATGAATTAATAAGTTTGACCATAACATGAGTTAATTTCTATTTTAGTTACTCGGTTTCGTTCTTCTTCCCTCTTTTTTTTTTTCTCTTTTTTTTTGTTTTCTATGATATGTTTGATCTCGCTGGTTGTTGACGCCCAATATTGACCCTCCACATTTGTATTTAATTTCGAGCTTCTATCCCCTTTAAATAATTTTGAAATAATTAAAAGATTTTAAGGTTTTTACACTAATTTGAGGTTAGTTTAATAATTTTTGGTGAAATATGTGTACTCTATATTTAATTATATAAGAGTATATAAATTTTACTTAAAGAAATATTTTGAAAATTGTTTTAAATGAAAATCATGTTTAAAGATAAAATGCTACGTTTTCCTCAAAATTGATTCAAAAGCTAGAAATAATTCTTTGGTTCTAAAAATAGGTCAATTATGTTTTATAAAATAATTATTCCTAATTGTTGAAGTTAGAAGCTTGTTTAATTAATTAAGGATTTAATTCATTTCAATTTTGGCCTCATGTCTTTAATTTACTCGATTTGGCCATATTCCAAATTCAATTTGACTAAAATCTGGCCACATTTTGTAAAATGTGGCCATCATATAAACACTCTCCACTTCAGCTTATTGTCAGCCAACTCATTGGCCCAAAAGTTAATTCCCCTCCAGCCCAACACTCCAATTCACCCACTCTAAGCCCACCTAAACACACCCAATATTCTCCTCTTTCCCCTTTCCTCACACTAAACTGACCAAACGACCCCTTACTCTTCTTATCTTCTTTGTACAAAAACCAAACCCAGAAACGTTCCCCCGTCAACAACATCGCCCAAAACGACAACAACAGCACCAGCAAACGACACCAACGAGTGCCCTAGCTCCGTCAAAACTCACTCCATTTTCGTCCTTGTGCAATTTCGACGAGCTGTCAAGACCCAGAAGCTTCTAGAGTCCCTAGGTGGCACCTCCTCTGCGAATTTCGTGGAAATACTGTACGATTCGTACCAAGGATGAGCTGTGAATCCTTATCCCTAATTCGAATTTCAAAATTATCCAAGGGATTTTCCAAGTTTACCCATTCGTTTTCCCCCTCTTTTCACCCTAATCTTTCCCTATAAATACCCACCTTCTTCTCACTGTAAAAGGGGGGATTTTTGGGATAGCAAGGCCTTGGAAAGTCTTTCTCTAGCTCTTGGAGAAATTCGAAAAATCAATTTGAAAGAAAATTGTCCTGTTTCTTTGAAGATTTTTGGGTCTTTGGTGTTATATTCTTGAAAACTAAGAGTATCTAACACTAGTTCGTCGGAAAGTCAGAAGTCCACTCAAGCTCGTCATCTCCAGCTCGCTGCTCCAAAAAAGGTAAACCCATTATCCTTTCATTCGTTTATTTTGAGTGTTTAGAGATAATATGATGTAGTGTTCTTTAAGTCTTATTTGTCATGGATTCTCTATCCAGTAGTATAAACGTCATGGCTGATATGTTTAAATCCATTCTTGCTACTTGATTGAGTATGAATCATGAACCTCATTCCCTTTCCAGTAGCCTTTGCTTGCTAATATATGCATTCTCTTACCATTCAAATAGAATTTTCTAACCACTGTTTATAAGTTGAAAGCAGATGGTTGAAAATTGGTAAATTATTTTCGTAAAGAGTGCTCTAAATATTGGTTAAATACCCTCTGAATGTTTCAATGCACAAAGTCTGAGAATTACAAATCTTCGTCTGAGAATGAGTCATTCTTTGGCATTATGAACTGCTGGCCTTGTTTTGAAGACGGAAATCTTTAGTGTGTTCTATAACGAACCAAAGCATCATTAGTTTCTGTTTGAAAGACCTTGTAGTAACTGATGCATACCAATTTCAAAAGGTAAATCTTTGATTAGTTATTTCCTATTTCATGAGAAAAGTACTGACCTTTGATGCGTTTTTGTGTTCTCTGGACTCTTGTCTAGTTGCGATTTTCTTTTTGTATGACTCAGTAGTCTCCTTTAATTTTCCCTACTCTACTGGAATTGTCGTACATGCTACTAGTTAAAAACTCTTGTCAAGCTAATCTTCATGTTTACCTCAACATATGCTTCCTTTGAGATTATCTTTGTCTCTTAGGATCGTTTGGTGTTGGAAAGGCATTATAACTCCATTTAGTGATATGCCTTCAAAATTTCCTTATTTCATCCCATAAAATAGACCATGTTTCCCTTTAAACGTCGGCCTCCCTTGATAAGTTATCAATTAGTCGTCTTACAATATGTTGTTTGGGCTGTTTCCTTGGTAAAATTCGAAGTATCGATCTCAATGCGTTTTGGTGATGAAGTTTGTTTTGTCATGGTTTGTGGTCATCTGTAATAGTTCAAGCTCTAAGCTCCAAGTTATGTGTTGAACCATCTATGTGCTGCTTATACCTAAATTTGAGTCTTAAGTGCAGAAGTCTCAAATTACTAGTCTTAGGCTTAGATTTGAAGTGAATATTTGCTAATTCCTCCCTTGAGTGTCAAGCGTGTTTCCTCTTTCTAAGTTTCTTTTCTACTTTGGTTGTCGTTATGATATGACAAATAATTTTCAGCTGTAGCATCTTTAAACCCTTATTACAAGTTTTCTCTTGAAACCTGTTTGTGTTTATTATGCTTCGAACTTCATTAAGTCAATGTTCTGTGTGTTTCGATATAAAGTTTGTGTATCAGTTTCTTACTCTTTTAAGCTAGTTATCAATGTGACTTGATTTAGCTACAAGTTGCTTATTTTTTGATAAGTTAAGACAGATTGCTAATTGTCTCCTTATTATCTTTCTATGTGCATGAACTCCATTCGAGTCCATTTTGGACTCCAATGGACTTCCCCCGTGCATCACTGTTGGGCCAAGCCCAACCATTTCGAGTCAATCCTCTTCGGAGTCTACATAGACTGATTTACGATCTCGAGCAGTAGATATACAGATTGGAAGCTATGATACAGGGTGAAAAGGAAATCAATACCAAGGCTCAAAGGCCTTAGCAGATCGCAGCAGCAACAGCCCAAAAGGCTGAAAAATATTGAAGTAAAATGGACCAAAAATCCATTAGAACAGCAGTAGCAAAGCAGTGGTCCAAATGGACTAAACTTGGGAAAAGTTGGACTGAAAATCCAAGTGCAGCGGCAGTAATGGGCTAAGAAGCCCAAGTCGTAGTTATTATTCTTTCTTTGATATTGTTTTGATATTATTTGTTATTTTGCTAACACTCACATTTTATCAAACTTAGTTGAAATCCCCGAAAGAATAACCTTTCCTGTTTAAAAATTTGCCTCAAGTTTAAATTGATTTTTCCTTTGATTAGCCTCTTTACATGAAAAGTCTTTTAAAGCTTCAAATGCAGCAGCATGATTTATTATTTCCTTTAAACCGTTTTTGAAAATTTTCAACTCCACGTACTTAGGCAAGTTGTCTTACTATTTCCCCAATTTTCAAAACAAACCAAATATTTTTAAAAGTTGGTCAAAATGAGAGTTATTTTAAATCGTCGGATAATCGCGAGTTAGTGGATACTCTTGATGCCTTAACACCCTTCTAAGAGTAATAATATGAACCTCTTACCCATAATCGCTTAATTTTTAAAGTCTTTATCTGTTTTAAACTTTAGAAATTTTTAAAAGTTTTCTTAATTTTCCTTTAATTAATTAAGTGGCGACTCTTGCTTTTCTAAAGTTATTTTGAGTTTTTAACTTAGTTTTCGAAATAATTTTTTAAAGTCGAAATCATTTTTTCCTAAAACAATGGTAAAGGTTGCTCTTTTCTTCAAAAAATCTGTGAGATGCTAATTTCTATTGTAAGTCTATTGAAAATAAGCTGTTTCATCTATATTTGAATTATATTTAAAGTTGAAATCTTTTTTCTCCGCTTAAAGAATGATTAGACTCATTAAAACTTGAGGCACTGAAGTATAGTTCGAACACTGCTCCACCACTATCATATAGGTGCTTTACCCTGGTTCTATCTAATTTTCTATTCTAAAAATCTCGTAGTCAAATGTTTGATTTTCTTGGAACTTTAGAATGACGCAGGAGAAATCTGAAAATCTTAGGTTGTTTTTTGAATGAATCATGAATATCTTAAGGGTTGAATGTGTCTTAAAAATCATATGTTAAACTCTCCTCTGTTTAAAGCAAAAGAGTGTTGCATTATGTAATTGAATCTTAACTTAGCTTATGTTCAACAGAGGAAATCTGTTAAAAGAGTTGATTTATTTTTATGTTCAAATGGTTATCATACGTACAATTGCTATGATCATTTTTTTTGTTATTTTTATTGCATCGAAATGATTGTATTCAGCCCCTCCCCTTTGATTTTCTTAGATTAAGGTTTCATTTTCTTATTGTGTTTAACCAAATAGCTGATCTATCAATTGCGGGCATGCATTAAGTTTTCTTTTTCATTTGCTTCTAAAGTCACCTGATTGTTAAGAGATTATTTAGGTGCTCTCTTTCTCTCCCTCTCCCGTCATCTTCGCTGTTTCAACGTAGGCATAATTGTTGGCCACATTTCATGATAGAGGAAAAAAAATAGTTCACTATGCATTAAAGACTGATTTGAGTTCATTATTACTGTGATCTGTGAGATAACTTTAACTGAAGGTGTACTGCTTTGCAATAGGATATTAGTCAAAAATCGTGAATGGGATTTACATATGATGTCTAGGCATCAGGAGGATTTTCCTTTAATTAATTCCCTATTTACAAAATTTCTTTGTTAAAAAATGAGCACTGTTTTGTCATTATAACGTTTCTCTTTGCTCATGATTAGACAATATTGGGATCTATTTTTCAATGATATTTATTTCAGTTTCTAGTGTTAATTATTGCTAATTCCTTGTATTTTTTTACTTGATACATGTAAAACCTCGAGTTCACATGGACTCCCACGACCCTTCTTGCATCCCTCTCGACGGGCCAAGCCCAATAATAAATACCTTCGAGTCAACTCTTTACAAGACCGAATGGGCTGATTTTGAGTATCCAAGCAACAGATGCCTAGGAAGCATAAAAAGAAAATGGGCCAAGCCCATGTATAGTACCAGCAACGGTCCAAATGGACCGAGATTGAAGAAATGTACTGAAAGTTCAAACGGTTGCAGAATTGGGGTAAAAGCCTAAAAGTTAGACTTGGGACAGGTTTTGACAAAGTCCAAACTATTTGAGCCAAAAGGCTTAATTTCTCTTCTCCTTTAACTTTTTATATTTTGTAGTGTAGAATTATCTTGTATTAATTGGATGCCTAACACTTATTTTAACTTAGTCGAAATCCCCAAAAGAGGAACCTTTCTTGTTAAATTCTTTCGCTTGCCTAATTAATTTTCTCATATGAAAAATATTTTCTTAACTTCAAGTCAAGCATGCCTATAATTTTCTTTAAGCGAATTTGCTATATTTTTCCAAATTTGCTATCAAGTATTTCAATTTCATTTAGTTTAGTCAATTTATAATATTTTTTGAAACAATAAAATTTTCTTTTAAAGTTAGCCAAAAAGTTAGTTTTAAACAAGACCGGATAACCACAAGTTAGTGGATATCTCGAGTGCCTTTAAAACCTTCTCGAGATATTAATATGAACCTTTTACCCTTAGTCTCTTATTTTCTAAATCGTTTTACTATTTTAAGACTTTAGAAATTTTACAAGTTTTTCTTGGTTTTCCTTAAATTAAACTAAGTGGCGACTCTTGCTTTTATTTGAAAACGTTTTGAACTTTAACTTAGTTTTCGAAATGAACTTTCAAATAGTCGAAAACATAAAACCATTTTTTTTATAAAACAGGCGGTATACTAGTAACCTCAAGTAGAAAGGGAAGGAAGAAAAATCAAGTAAAACGTACACATGCTAGAAGCAATACAACCAATGAATTCATGCTAACACACAACCTCGAGATAAGAATAATCAGATAGCAACCTCATAAGTACGGCCCTAGGATAAAATAAGCTACACCACAAAAGATCAAAAAGACACTAACCAGCACCACGATAAGATAGAATCCGCTAACCCACTAATAATCAGAAGCGTCTAACAAGTACTACACTAATCTAGCATCAGATAATCTACCTATAGTCCCAACGGGCGCCCATACACCCCAGGAACACATACAAGTGAAAACAAAGACTCCAACATCTCATACTATCGGAGCGTACACTGAGCAAACAACAAACAAGGGTAGATCCGAATATAATATACATGATGTGATATGATATGATGGAACCGTTGTGATAGTATCCATGGAAGGACGCATCCATATACCTCAACTACACCATATACCACTCCTCCGGCACTCGCAACACGTAGCCCCTGGTCCGAATCGGCAAGGTTCATGGAGGCCCACAGACCACATAATAAAGTAAAATGTGAAATCTCAAATATAACCGCCTGAAGTGTATCCGAGACTAAATCAGTGATCGAAATCTCGAAATAAATGCGCGGAGTCTATCCGGGTTTAAATCAGTGAATATAGTCTCAAAACCCTGTAAAGGGTGTCCGAAGTATATCCGGATCTAAATTCGTAGTAAAAATGTGTCTAGTACTACGACTCAGCCGAGTGTAGTATCTCTCTGAAAATCGGTGATAAATCATCATAATATTCCTTTTACTCCAAGAAGATCCACAAAATCAGTTCCGAATCCTTTTTATAATCATTTATACTAAAAATAAGCCCTCGGGCCATCCATAGTTTAGAAAATCGGTTATAGTAGGCCCGCAACCAGAATAGTAGTAAAATAATGCAGAAAAATCTTTGCATGAATGATATGATCGCATATAAATAATAGCTCAATGGTTCACAATCAACCTATCGGCCCTGCATAGGCTCAATCAGCTCTACAACAATGATATTCAACCTAAATTACAACTCGATATCCGGGGCTCGCAGATATTTCAAAATATCCCATCGTCTATGATCCAAAGGTGTATACAAAGGCCACATGGGCCACAAGAGTAATATTATAAAACTAGATCAAATACTATAACCAACGTAAGAAATAATACGGACAAAAAAGACAGACTAGGTCTGGGGTGCCAACCTAGAATACCCAACCTAAGGATGCTAATTAATATAGTTATAGCCTATATACACAGAGTCTAAGGTAGGGAAGACCGTAACCTACCTATCGTCCGACGACTAGCTGCTGGAACAGCATCGTCCAAGCTCAAACTGCTATGAGAATCTCTGAATCGCGAACAAACTATCAAAATAGTATACTACTCGTCAAGATGAAGCCAACGGTACCCATATTGCTAAAACTTTAGTCGGGTTAAAATTCGGGTCAAAAGAGAGCCCGTGGGCCCTACAACTCAAAATCAAAAACGAAAATTACTACGATATTCCCAACCTTTCCAAGAATATATGCCCGAAAATTAAGTGAAGATCGAAGAAAGAAAGGGCCTAAAACAGCTCGGAAAAGAAGAGGAAATCAAGCGAAAACATGTAAAGTCAATAATAAAAATAGAGAATTACTTACCACGATGAGAGGGAGAAAGTCTTACGAGATGACACACGCGAAACCACGAACAACAACTCTAACCAGCAGCTACAACTAAACAAGAAACCCCAAGTTACAAAAAGGACATTCATGGAGGTTTGCAACCATGGAAGAGAAGAAATTGGGGAAGATGACTTACCAAAATGAGGGAGGAAACGAGTAATCCTCCAATAGATGAACCCCCACAGCTGGAATAATGATTTGGAATAAATTTTAGGAGAGGGAAAATGTTTTAGAGAGAGAGGGAGGTGAGAAAATGAACTGAAAATTCGAGAGGAAGGCTTTATAAGTTGCAATCACAGACCAGCGCCGTTGGCGCTGGCCTGGCGCGATTGTGCTGAAGGGAGAGATACAGGCTAGCGCCATTGGCGCTGCCCGGGCGGGCCGTTGGCGCTGAACACTTCTGCTGCAGAAAACCAGCAGAATAAAAAACTTTCACGAGAGGTTTCGGGCACAATCAAAACCCGATACACATAAACCAAATATGCTACTAGAGTGGAAACGACGTTCCGAACTCAATGGAATTGATAAAACTTCCATACGAGGTCATTTTGGAGGAATGTTGACCCAAGTCAACACTTATAAAACCAACCAAACACCCAAAATGAGCCCAGCTCACCCGGGACCCAAACCAACCACCTACCTTACCCAAACTCGATATTTCAGAGCTGATGGAACCGTCAGATTCTGAATCTGATGCTCCGATCATCGAAAGTTGACCAAAGTCAAACTTTTAACTCCAACTGGCCCGAAATCTCAAAAAGTGAGATTGAATCATACCGAACGTTTTAGGCCTCGACTAAAAGTCCAACTAGACAAAAATCCATGTTCCGGAGCTAACGGAACTGCCGAAATTTGATTTCGAGAACGCTAGCTAAGAATGTTGACTAAAGTCAATAATTTTCTAAGTTAAAGCTCTAAAACAGGGAAATGGTCATAATGACCCAACGAATAGCCAGGGCACCGAGATACCGGTCCCAACAAGCTATAGATGACTTGGGGTCGCTACTGAAAAATTCTAATAGTACAAAGAAGACAAAATGCGTGAATGACCGGAAGGATCATTACACTTCATATATGTTTTTCTCCTAAGTAGAGAGTTATCTACATGATACACTTATAGCCTGATAACCGTTGCACTTTGGTTGAATTTTTTTTAAGGATTTGCACGGAGTTGAGTAATTACTCCCTAAGTTACGATCTTTACAGTTTTTGTATTATCAAATATCTATGTGGTATATCATGTTTGGGGTAGTTTAAATCACCTAGTATTTAGGTTTTTTCTGTCTCAATTTTATCTCCTCGCTTATATGATATTTTCGTTTACTTCGTTTTCCTCTTTATTTACCTCATTAATAAAGAAGTTTGCATGTTCAATAATTTATTTATTTTTAGCTTAAAAGAATTGATTAATTCTTGTTTTATCACTATCTGCTCACATAATAAATAAAGTTGACAGGAATCCACATTTGTGGACCTCGAAAGGTACTTAATACCTTCCTTTGGAGGTAACTTGATCCCTTACTCAATTTTTGATTGCGTAGACTAAAAGTAAAATTAATTGCATAATTGATCAGATAGTTCCCTAATGCACCTTAATGTTTGGTGGCGAATCTTCACTCTTTTCACTCTAGAGATTTGTCATATTGATGGTCTATTTTTTTGCGAGAAAAATGAGACACAACAACTGTTTTGTGACAATATGAGTGCACTGTACATGACCACAAATTCAGTATTACATGCCAAAACTAAACATGTAGAATTGAATTATCATTTTGTTAGAGAGAAAGTAGCTCAATGACAGTTAATCACTCAATTTCGATCAAGAAGCAACTAACTGATATTCATACTAAGGCACTAACAAAGGATCAATTCATGTTGTTCAGATACAAGCTAAGAGTAATCAAATCAGCTCCAACTTGAGGGAGTGTGTTAATGATCAAGAAAAATTCACTTAGAGATAAGTATTAGTTACTAGTGATAACCTTGAATGACTCTAGCTAGTTGTCTTGTAGTAGGAGTATTACTCTATGTACTGCAAGTGTATAAATACACTTTAATGTATCTATAAATTTCTCATCAGCTAATACAAAGCATTACACACCATATTAACATAAGATTTCTCATAACGCACTATCTACTTTTTATCAACTTTGTTTTTGTACATTATTTCAATCACTTTTTAATTTTTAATCGCTATTTAGGTTCCGGACTCTCCAATTACACAATACATATTCCATTTTATAGTAGCAACATTTTTTGCTTAAAGCAAATTAACCACCTCATGGAGCCTCCAATATTTTTCTTCCTTGTCATCTTCTTGCTCATTATTTGCAAGAAATTATCATCGAAGCACAAGTTGATGAATATGAGTTAGAATGGGAGATCTCTATTGTGATACAGAATGTTCAAGTACTACATTTCGGATGGAGCGTTGTCCGCCAACAGAATTCCTCACCCACCGCACTCTAGCAGATCATATTATATGCACCACTGTTTTAGTGCTACAGGTCCAACTTATCCTTAGGCTAGAGGTTGCGCTCTATATATATCTATAATACATAATTATACATCATATATACATAATTATACCATATTTATACAATATCCATACATCACATATACATCACATAACTATTTATACAATACCGTACATTATATACATCCATTTTTGTTGAAAATAATTTTGCCAGTGGTACATATATCTAAGAAGCCCATAATAATTTAAATAATCGAGTAATAATTTATTAAAATTGATTAAATTACACAAATACTATGAATCTTTACAGTATCATGTCATAATCGAAACTTGTAAAGACAAATTTTGTTCTTGTCATCCAAGAACAAAATTGGGATGAGAAACTCAAAAGTAGAAAAATTCACAAAGAAGAGTATCATCCAAGTATGTTGTATTCTCTAGTATATCTGTTCTTTTTCTTTTTTTTTTAAACAAAAAAAAAATTGTTCTTTTCAACGGGAACGACGTTTATATGACTCAACCTGAGTCATCAAGAATCATCAGTATGCTTTATCATTCTTTTTCTGTTCTTTTCTTCCCCTCAACTTTTAGCCTGAATGGCTTGGGATATTCCATCAAATATGTATATTCTAGCATTGAAAGGTTCTTGGACTAAACATTATTATTTGCTTAATAATTCAATGATAAGAAGAAACATTCAAGATGAGATTAACTGATAACATGTCTGAAATAACTGGTCAAGCAATTTGAGAATATAAAAAAGGAATTGTGATTAGGCCTATCATCAGCCTATGGGAAAGTCCACGCGTATTGTTAGCAACACCTTATCAAAATTCTTTGATGATAAGTGTTGGTAAAATTTAATCTCAATTTTGGTTTGTACCTCTCTTGGGGGGACTATTTTAGAATGTTTATATTAATCTAATAGATTCATAATATATATATATACACACACTTCTAGTACTTAATTAATTTATAAATTTATTTTATTAAATCATTTAATCATGATAAGTTAAATTAGTTTGGTATAAACAATCAATAGGGTAAATATTTACTCTACTTTTCATGCTAAAATGCTCGTAGTTGTCGTAATGTATCTTCACATGTATGTCACAAAATTTAATCAAGGCATGTTTTATTCCTTCAACTGAAAATTAAGTATTTGCTAGATTATTATGATGTTGATAAGGTATTTAAGCACTACTAGAAAATATGGATTAATTATGGAATTTGTCGGTAATCCTCAACTAATCCATCGTTAAATAGCTCTTAGTTAATTGGATGTTCTTATAATCTATCATTTATCCATAGCTAAATGGGATTAGCATGAGATTTTTATCGTTAGCTATAAAATTTTGTCCGTTGCTAATTCCTTGTTTTTTAGTAGTATGGGATAACTTCCTTACATTCATCATCAAAGATAAGAAGAAGCATTAAATATACTCCATCCGTTCAATTTATTGTCTCATTTTGACTTGAAACGGAGTTTAATAAAGTAAAAATAATAATTAAATTTTGTGGTCTTAAATTAAAGATATGTCAAATGTATTAAAATGTCCTTTAATTTTGTAGTATTAATTAAGTTATGTGAAAAGTTAAAATTAAAAAATTGCTAAGAAAGGAAAAATACATTCTTTTAAAACGGACTAAAAAGGAAAGTAAGACAAACAAATTGAAACGTAGAGAGTAACATTTTTCTTGATAATATATTCAAACTCTGAAGCATTATGAAGATTGAAAACCATATATTAATTAATAGTCAATCAAGTTTTGAATATGAATAAATAGGAATTATGATAAGGCATTATCATCCAAAGTGTCAAATTAAATCCTCTCTAGATAGGTTCAATGAGTCATATGACAGCCACTCTCCATGAATCACCTTTAATCTTCTTGCAATTTAGTGCAAACTTTCAACTATTATATAAAATAATTTGATTTGGTGGATAATAATTCACATGTTAGTTCAAGTCATCAACTTAATTTAAGAATTAAGATAAGAATCTCACTAGTTAGCTATACTATCATGGGCTGTGTTGCTGCTAACCATGCATGATGTCAAATGTCAATTTATAATCAGAAATAATAAAAATAGAGAGAGGGGAATGGGGTCTAGTTATTTCCATGCGCAATTTGAGTTGAGTTTGTGGATATATTTTATATTTTGGCATTGGCTGTACAGTTTCAAAAGTGTGTAAAAGTGAGTATACATATTACTTAATCATGCGTAATTCCATAGTAATAAGAGTGAGTATAAAAGATAAATGACTTGGATACGTTGCGGCGATTAGTTTTTTTCCGTATAACATATATCTTTCAATCACTATATAATGTCCTTTCATGTAAAGCTAAAGTTTCTAACCTTAGATTATAGCTTAAAAAAGGATGGGTATGACCAGTGGTAACACTAGTAATTTTTAATTACACTAACCTTTGATTAGATTATGTCATCACTAGTTGATAGGCTATTAAGAAACTATCACTTGTCTTCCCACCACAAGACGGAGATTGAAAAAGAGCTTCCATAACTTTTTTTTTACACATAATTAATTAAATCGAGTTTCTCACAAGTTTTCAATGATTTGAAAAGGCATTTTCCCTTTGGAAATATCATTTCTTAGGAGTAACAGTTAAGGGCGTGTTGTCATCCGGTTGTTTTCCAAACCCTTTGTGTTCCTCCAATTATTGGGGAGTTAAAGTATTTATTTTCCTATTCAAAGTGTTTGATACGTGCATTGAAGTCTGACTAATTTGAATTTGTGTCGAGAAGTTCACTTGGTACACAAGAAGTGCTCTCTATCAAAAGCGATTTCATTCTCAAAACTCAAACATGATATATATGATCAGGAATGACGGGATGTGTAATTTACCTTTATTTGGTGTTGTATATTTTTTATTCATAAACACAATTACACAAGCATTACATGACAAGATCCTTGCATGTTGGAATGAGATGTTTTATTTTAAAAAAGAAAACATTCTAAGCAAATGGTTCTAAAAAGTCAACATCCAACAGGTTGCGCAATAATTCTATGGGTTAATATCTTCAAAAACCTAAATCCCCATTGTTATTCATAATTATTTTTCCTTAGGGTTGACTTACTATTACAAGAGAGTTTTTATGTCTTCTTTTTCTTAATTTATTCGGTGGTAGTGGATGTGATGTGCTTTGCGCCAAAAGTCCACAATTAGCTTTATGAGTAATAACTTTACCACATTAAATTAACTGTCATTAGTTCATACGAGAGGGAGTTATTCGAATAATAAACACTCCTCACTTCTAACCCAAAGATCGAGAGTTCGAGTCATCAATGGAGCAAACGGGATGGAAGCTTCTAAGGAGGGGTAAAAAAAAATCGTTAGTTCAATTCATTCTTAAATCTTTATACATTTTAACTAAACAAACTGTTATTAGGTAGCTATCTAAACTTAACTTGTTTGACTAATGAACTTTATTCTAGTTTTCACAGTTGAGAGGTAAAATTAATTTATTTTTCATAGATGAGAGGCCATTTTGGTCCCTTTTCCCTAAAATAAATTGTATTGACGGTGTAAAAATTTGTTCACACTATCAATTGACCATATCATCAACCATCTACTTCACTCTTTATGCCTTCCAATTTCGACAAAGTATAAAGAGGAAAAGCTAAAATTTGCTGAAAATTCTTTTGTCAGTCATCAATATTGTTTTCGAAAATTAAAGTAAAAAGAAGAGCTCATATTTACCCAGAGCCAACCCTGTAGACTAATTTTCAAGCAATGTAACAAAAAAAAAGAGAGTATTTTCTTGAACATCCATTGCGTACAAGTTGGGGCCAGCAAAACGTGTATTTCATAAATTAAATTTTGCTTGTGGAGATTCTACAAGAATACAACTCAATTGCCCCTTGAAATGAATCTTGGGGTAATCTAGAATAATAAAGTACTATTAACAAGTGTATTATTGGATCTGAATGAGTTTTTGGAATCCTGTGGAGCCATTACTGTATTATTTTACTATTTATTGATCCCATTTTCAACTCCTTTGAATAGGTCCAGAATTCCTTTATATACAGGATTCTCTTTCAGTTATTAATGTAGGAACCACAAATAAGGAAAAAAAGAGCAGTTGACAATATGGGTATCTGCGGATCAACTGCATCTTATGAGGTTCATGCTGTTGATTTTGGCAATGCAAATGTGGTTCACTATGAAGACAACAACACTAATGGGTACCAACAAGTTGGTTCTGTTTTTTCTCAACAAGGAAATAAAGGACTCAATCAAGATTCTGCAATTCTCTATCAGGTTTGTCATTTGTCCCTTTGTCATTCCAAACATGTTTACTTAAGTTTTAAGAGGTCTCTGGTTTAAATTCATTATATGGGAACTTTTTTTTTTATGGCAGGGGTATGGTGTAGAAAATGGAGTTTTTGGTGGAGTTTTCGATGGGCATGGAAAGAATGGACAAATAGTCAGCAAGTTTGTTATGAACAAGTTGCCATCTTTGCTTCTGAAACATATACTCTCTCTGCCAAAGATCACTTCTCCAAAACAAAATGTCAAACTTGTTAATGATGAATCAGTAAAGAACAAGAATTTTAACAAGTGGAAAGAGGCTTATTTGAGTTCCTTTAAGGTGATGGATAAAGATATTAAAAGTCTTGAGAAATTGGATTGTTCTTGCAGTGGAACAACTGCTGTGGTTGCTATAAGACAGGTAATGAGAAACTCTTTCTGTGATCATTTAGAAATCAAAACTTCATTTGGAATTCAGCAAAGGTCTTAGCTGTATTAACTGTTTATATATATTACAGGATGATGATCTTATTATCGCTAATCTTGGCGATTCTCGAGCTGTATTAGGAAGAAAGACAGAGGAGGGAATAATTGAGGCTGTTCAGTTAACTATTGATTTGAAGCCTAGCCTGCCTTGTAAGACTCTTTTTCCTGACTGTTGACATTATACATGGCAAAGTTCAATTCAAAATTGTGCTTACTAATGACTAGATGATCATAAACTGTTTGATGCATGCAGCTGAAGCAGAAAGAATAAGGAAGTGTGATGGAAGAGTGCTTGCACTGAAAGAAGAGCCACATATACAGAGAGTGTGGTTGCCTCATGAAAATGTTCCTGGACTAGCCATGTCTAGAGCTTTCGGAGATTTCATGCTAAAAGACTATGGCATAATCTCCAAGCCTGATGTCTCCTATCACCATATTTCCCTCAATGATCAGTTCCTTGTTCTAGCAACTGATGGGGTAAGCATATTTTAACTATGTACTAGTATATTTTGTTCTGTTTCTCATCTTTCAACCCGATTGAGTCATCTTTCTTTCCTCTGTTTCTACAATACTTGAATGACTATTTTCATTGTAAAATAGGTTTGGGATGTGTTGAGCAACGACCAAGTCATCTCCATAGTGTGTGCAACAAATAATGCAGCAGCAGCCTCAGAGGCAGTAGTACAGGCTTCTTTAGATGCATGGAAACAGAAATTTCCAAACAGCAAGAGAGATGACAGCACAGTCATCTGCCTGTTCTTGCAATAACAGCATGTTTCTCCGACAAATAGTACTTGAACTACGGCTATAAGCAATTACTGGCTTCTCTTATTATACTAATTTCATAATGCAAAAGCCGCAACTATGTTAGAAGTTTGATGCACTTTGAATGTCGGTAGCCACAGCTACCTGCCATCATTTTGGATGCTGCTATTGCAATTTAGTACTAGTATATATGTTCAATCAAACTTAATACAGTTGCCACCTATCATGACAAAACGTGAAGCTTGTTATCCATCTTGTTTTAGTGTTCTATCAAGAACTGCGGATAGCTACTGTCTTGAATGTATGCAGCCTTTCTTGCCAAAAGTAAATGTGAGATGTTTCCACTGATTGTGTAAATTTATCAGTTTTTTTGTGGAGTATGTGTTTAGCCTAAAATTTTGTTATTAGGTCAATTAGTTGAATTTATTTAGATGAGGTCACAAGCAACATATTAATTCAAATTATATTAATCCTTTAATAATGTGAATAAAGCAACGACGAGAAAATTGAAATAATAATGCGAATAATTAACAAAATAAGAGAGAGATTCTTATTGGTTCTTTTGGATCAGGTGATGAATATTACTGAAAAGCAATGATGAATAGTCTGTTTACCTAGAATAAATGTAAAATTATAAGTAATTAGGTAAAAAATTAAATTGTACAATCGTGGAGAAGTGGGGACTTTATAGGGTGGTTAGTAGTAACTATTCTTGGTGATCCTCACCTGTTTCAGCCATTACATGGCTATGGCTAGGAGTGTGAGACTTAGT
Source organism: Jaltomata sinuosa (assembly GCA_003996215.1). Classification (NCBI taxonomy): domain Eukaryota; kingdom Viridiplantae; phylum Streptophyta; class Magnoliopsida; order Solanales; family Solanaceae; genus Jaltomata; species Jaltomata sinuosa. Next base: position 202,994 of record QJPP01002595.1, on the reverse strand, counting down.
GGGATTAAATAAAATTCATAGGATCTCAGAGTCTGGCCGTTATATGAGCTATCCTTTGTCCGAGCACTCTAGACCTTTTTGTGTAGATCGTTCTGACTTTCTATGGTCAAGTGCTCACAAAGAACATCCATGTAATTACTCTCTGATGGTCTAACTAACTGTTGGCCAAATTAGCTGGTCATCTCCTGTCATCCCTTACTTATGGTTCAGGAAAGGGACTGATCGAAATGATTGCGACGAGACACACCAACACCACTACTTAGAGGTGGAAAGGGGGGTGGTCGGAGGATGACAGAGCAATCACGTGGTCAACTTGCTTGTGCCTGTTGTTACCTACCGCAGGACCTCCATCCTCGAAGTGAAGAAAGAGGAGCAGGAACTAGAGGTTGTACTCTCCTTACAATTAAGTTTTTGCTCCTTTCCTGGCCCAGTAGTTCCGCAATTTGACCAATTTTATGGTTGATTATTGTCCTCTTTAGGCTTGCCACATGTTCGGATAAATAATCTTTGCTTCCATTATATTCTAATCAATACAGATAGTCCTTCCACTTTTAGGATAGATCTACACGATTGCCAGAGAAATGAAAGTGTTTTAGGCGGGAACATGAGCGTAGCTGTCATCATGGTCCGTAGGCAGAGAAGTAGGCATAACTGTCATCATAACCCTAGAAACTGAGTCGTCGGTGTCTTTTTAACTTTTGTTAGTCGTATGTGGCGTGCTCGAGTTGGAGGTCTATTTTTCCTTTACCACGATGATGATGACGCTTCACTTATAAATACACCCTTTCTTCCTCATCTTCGCTTCCTTTGCACTAAATTTCAGATTTTCAATCTTTCAAAAGCTTCTCATCTGTTCTCCTTTTATTTCAAAACTTGTACTTCCCTTTCTTTGTTCATCTCCAATTTCTCGCACTATACTCCTGTCTTCACAAGATAATCACGTTCTACCCACCCTGTCGTCGCCCGCTTTAATCTCGCCGTGAGTCAACTTCCTCCTACGTCCATCGAAGAACTTGCAAATTTAAAAGGTTCCTACATTCGTGAAGAAGAAGGGGAAATCCTCACTGGCAAAACTTCATCTAGAAATGGGGACCATGACATTGAGGTAACTACTTTCGGCATCATCCCAAAAACTTTAGACTTCTCTATCGATTGTCGAGCTAGGGAAAGATCTAGTGACTTGTCACCCATGATTTTCACGTGATCGGTACCTGACACTTTATCTAATCCGTGCAAACTAAACCCATATGATGCACCCTGATTATGTGCATGAAACCATATTAATTGCGGAAGCTATTTAAAAATCATAGACATTTTCAAATCAAAACATGAAATAATTTCAAATTAAAAATCATACATGAAACATATCATATTAATAATGAATCTAAAATAAATTAATAATCCTTTCAACTATGTCATGTACACTCTCGTAATTACTGTCGGACATAACTTATTCATGGAGCCTCTGACAAAGAATGATATTAAACACTTGGGACAATTCTCGACTTAAAAAAATAAGAAACAACATGTTAGCTATCATGAAATAGAAGTTGTGAATCATCATATACCTTAGAAAGAGAGTCATCCTAGCCCTATCCACTTATCATGTACCATACCACATTTCAAAATATGAAAAATAAAGAAGACCTAAAGAGGATTGAGTATACCATCGCAGTACTCAATAAGTATCATGACTCTCTATCACTCAAAGTTGTGACAAGTCTTTATTAGGAAATCAATACAACTATCATTTGATATAAAGCAAAATGCATTAATATCAAATCACAATTTTTTTAACATTTAAAATGTAAAATCAAGTGTAGATTCATTTCAGCTCAACCTTGTAAATTTTCAATAATAATTGCACAAGTCGTTCACAAAATGATTTAACTAAAATCATTAAATTTAATTTAATTGATGAATTGAATCATCAAAATCACTTTGAACTCTTTAAGCCTAAATATATTTTAATATTTTATATTTTTTACCGAGATTATTATACCAATACCAACACAGGATACAAGGTAAACTGGGTGATCAACCTCGAAGCAAGTATCATATACGCTATTTACTTAGGTCATCTCAAGAAAGTCTTTTTTTGTCCTTCATTAGCGTATGATATTTTGCAGCCTTGTATCCTATTGTTTCATAGCTGTGGTAGTTTATCTTGAATTTCTTCTAACTGGGATAATTCTTTGGTCCAGAAGGCTTTTTTCTCTTTTTCAGATTAGTTAGAGCAGTCTCAACAATGTTTGCTTCCATTATTATTGAGTTTTCTCTAGCCTTTTTTTGACAACCTTATTATCCTCCTTGATCCTCAACCAAACAATGAGATCTTTGGGTGACATATCCTTGCATTTGTGTTTCAAGTAATTTTTGAAGTCTTTCCATGAAGAAAACAACTTCTCAATTAGCGCTGCCACTTGAAACACATTATTAACAAACAGACCTGTATAAAAAGTTATGTAAGTAATAATAACACACTTAATACTTTTAATAGAAGTATTATTTAAGTTTATATCTTCAGAAAGGAGATAGTGGATAATAACTTGTAATTTTTGAACTTGGGTGACAACAATTTATTGTATACCATTTTGAAATTAAGAAATTTAGCGATTGTGAACTTCTTTAACGTGATATCTTCTGTTTTATACTTATTTTCCAAAGCATCTCATAGTTCTTTTAAAGTCTGCACATTACTATACACATTGCACAAATTATCCTCCAATCCACTAAGAACATAATTTTTGCACAAAACATCTGAGTGCTTTCAAGCCTCAGTCACTATGAACTACTCATTATCCGGTGTTAATCAGACAAAACTGGAACATCTTTCTTAATGAACTTCTGCAGACTCAAAGTAGTTAAGTAAAAGAATATCTTCTTCTTCCCGCGCTTGAAATAGATTCTAATTTTTTTTTTTTGAGATATTCTGTCAAAGTCAGTGCTTGCGCAGAATGGATGAAGGAGACTACATTGCTTGTAGAGCCAATCATTGGGTATCTATTTTTGTCATATCTATTTGTTAGAATCCTGAAGATTCTATATGTGACTGCTAACAAAGGAACCAAGGTTCACCCGTGAACCAGGTTCACTCTTTCTATTGATTACATATTGTCTCCACAGACAAGCAGCGATGTACTACACGTGCCTAGTGTAAATAAGGAAACTAAAAGAGAAAAAATGTGTTAGCAAAGGAAACCAATTAAGGAAGGGTTGCATGAAGTACAAGATCATGAGTTGGCGATTTCTTTCCTTGTAGAGCTTATAGTCTACAAGGAAAACCTTAGGAAGAAGGCAAAAAGGTATAAAAGGAAAAGTGATGTACAGATCGTGGAGGCAGACAATTGGGACAAGCTCTTGCAGAGATAAGCAAAAGTACAAAGTGTTCAAGATTGTAAGACTTGAACAAAGTCAAGGGTTAGTGACTCTGTTAGTTCTATAATGGGATAGATTCAGAGTTGTAATCTTTTCTATTGATAGAACCTTGTCTAGTTGTGAGTTTGTGATACAAGAAGTGAGTTTTGACTTCTTATTTTGTGAGGAGTTGTAACAAGAAGCGGATTTGACTTCTTGGAGTATTTGTGTAGTGTTATGAATAGTTTTAACACGCTTGTTGAAGTTAGTGAAGTTGTTAAAAATTCTACATACCGTAGGTCGTGATTGTTACTTCCTTGAAAAAGAAGGTTTTCCACGTAAAATCGTGTGTTATTATTGCTACTCATTGATTACTTCTTTAGGAAACATGTTCCTAGGGTAAAGTAGGTGTTACTCAATACTTTTAATTGGTATCAGAGCATGTCTTTTCTTAAAAGGATAACTCCTTGAAAAGGATCCAAAATGGCAGCACCACCTACTACTCAAGAAGGAGCTTCTCAAACCAGACCACCACTCTTCAATGGGAAGTACCATAAATGGTGAAAAAATAGGATGATGGATCATCTTATTGGTGAGAGCCCAAGATATATGGAGTGTGATTCTAGATAGACCAGCAATTCCCATGAAAAGGTCTGCTGATGATAAGGGCCAGGTTCTAAAGATAGAAAGGAATGGACTGAAACTGACAAGCTGTCACGACCCAACTATCGGGCCGTGTGGACACCTACTCTAATCCACCATGATAGGAGAACCCTTACCGCCTGAACCAATAGGCAAAGCAGAAAAGGAATAACCATTAAGTAAGTCCCCTTTTTATACATGAGAAATCTTTTTACAAACTTTTGGAAAATCTTTATACAACAACTTTCGAAAAATAACAACCTTTAGAACTTGCGGAAATTTACTAACAATATAACACAACCTCCCCAGAACCTAGTCTAAGCCGGTACAAGAGCTTCTACAAGATGAGCTTATAACATGATGGACACAACTCCCAACATAGAAGGAAGTCAGATCTGTTGGAAGATCACCGCAATCCTGAACCTGTGAAACATCACCGATCCTGCAACCAGACTATACCCAAAAAGGTATAGAAAGAGTAGAATCAGTACAAATACACGTACTGGTAGGCATCATCGGCTAATCCGAATTCACTCCTACAATCATATAAAAATCAAGATAGAATGCACAAGGTAAATGCTTCACCCCTTTTTAACATCACTTTTAATCAATCCCCCCTTTCGGAACTGACCTTCCTAACCTTTTGCTGCCAACTCCACCACCCTAGCCTTGACCCTGACATCTTAGGACTTTCCAAGTCTCGCTCATAACTAGACTTCTCAAGTCGCCTTGTCACCTAGACTTCCCAAGTCTCGCTCATAACTAGACTTCTCAAGTCGCCTTGTCACCTAGACTTCCCAAGTCTTACTTTAACCTTTACCCCAGTCAACTACCTTGACTAAATATCCAGACTTAATCCGGCCAATTGCCCCACCAAACCACTTATGCCCGTAGTATTACCTACCATTGTCCGGACCCTTCCAGAACCTTTAGGATAACTTTCAAACCTGTTTATATTAACCAGTAACTACACCCCAGACTCTCAGTCTTCCTCCCAATATACCAATCATATAGAATCCTACTAACGACCATTGACACCTTTAATGAAAACAACAGAGTTACATCTAAATCCCTTTTTACATCACATAACCCAGACCCTCTAAGGACCCTCCATCCACACCTAAGTATTCAATAAACTACCCCGATCTGCACCAAGACCCACCCTTAGCTTATTAACCACAAAAATTCCTGACCACCATTAGTACACTTAATTATAACAATTTGTGAACTTATAACCTCTTTTACATAGTCCGGACCCACCCAGATCCCCCTAACACATCTAGGTGTTAACATGGCAAACTCGGTTTACACCGAGGCCAACTAATAATCAATATAATAACCCGATCTACATCAAGACCCAATGTAATATCACAATTTATAAACACAGCCCGATCCACTCATGGAACCAAATCAATTACACAATGCAATAAGTAAACCCGTACCAAGCGTGGTACCCGAGCCAACCGTTAGTGTTATCCCATACCAGGCGTGGTACCCGAGCCAATCATTAGTATATCCCGTACCAGGCATGGTACCCGAGCAAACCATTAGTATTTCCCATATCAAGCGTGGTACCCGAGCTAATCGAATGTCATACAGAAATCCACAGTCACAAATAATGAACAATGACACTTGTAAAGCAACAAGCAAATATACCAGGTTTATTTCACAAGACTGATCACCAGACTCTTAGACATTCTTAATCATTCCCTAAGCATGCAACACATATAATACTTAGACCAAGTATACAAACATACAATATATAAAGAATCAATAATCATCACCCACCCCATTCTGGGTACACAATGAACCGTCAAATCCCATTTGAAGGCTAACCCCGGTTCACCCCTTTTAAACATACAATTAATTACATTTATTCTTGACCCTCTTCCTGGGACCAAATACGACCTGGGAGAACCTTTCCCAGCCTTATAACACAGCCAACAAATATCCTAATTATACCCATTAGTTTCGGAACTTCCGTTCCTTACTCATTGTTAATTACTAACCTCTTTCTGGTTCCCCGAACCTCCCGATAATCTAGTTCCTGCATTTTTATTAGCAAAATCACACAATTTAAGCAATGCCTAGAATATCACAACACCTTATCCCCATTCTACCATTTCCAAACTAATCCAACAAATCAACAACTTCCTCCAGACTCCGTGCCCGAAGGCCTAAACATGGATTCTCCCTTTTATTCTATACAATAATAAGAAAATGAAACTGATCAATCTACTCTTGAAAGAAACCTAGCCTACCTGGATGTCGAGCAACTATTCCATGCCCTTTTTGACTCCGCGAAGGCATTCCCTGACAATTCTGTAGGACCGAATCTGTGGTTTCGTGCCCTTTTAGTTGGAAGTCCTCCTCCTCATAGTCCCCAAGCCTTGGAGTAGCATATGAGGATTTTTGGAGAAACCCTCGCATGTTTCTCAACTGAGGAGGAAAAATCTTTTAATAAAACTCGTTCTTAGGCTACTGCCTCTCGTTATTCCGCTATAGCGGATGGCCTTTATCCATAGCGGTTCTACTATAATGGATAAAATACTGCTATAGCAGAGTGAAGTCAACCCGGACGATTTCCAAAAATCTGAAAATTTTCATCACGTCACCCCACTTAATACCAAAAATATTTTGATTTGATTTTTAAATTTAATGACGTCGTGGTTCCTAAAATAACGATGGATCCAGTCTTTACAACAGATACTAATTTACCCATCTTTCATCCCCAAACTATCCCAAAAATTAAGAGAACGAAAGAAACTAGTCGGGGACCCTCACTGTCCCAAATGACCGCGTGACGTACGAACCTACGCGAATTACCAACCTTCCCTCGATTAGTCACACCAATTTGAAGGAAATTAGATGATCCCACTCCCTTGGAGAATTTTTGAATTACCCAAGAAAATTTACGCGTGACCTTCCCGAGTACCTAAAAAATCCGAGGTCTCGGACAATATCGGAGCAAAAGAATTTGAAAATACCCGGGAGAACTTTCCTTTCCCAAAATGGATTTCCGTCCGCTATAACGGATATTATTATGCTATAGCTCTTCCGCTACGGTGGACTATCAACCGCTATAGCGGTTGACAGCAGGTTGAAATAGGGGGAAAATGGATTTCACCCCTCATTCTTCCCATATTCCTTCCGAAAATACCATATTCTCTCCCAATCACTTTGCTTCCAATGTCGAAATTTCTAGGTAAGACTCATTTTTACTTGTTCCCTTACTTTCTTGCACGAATTTAAACATGATTTTTGTAGAAAATAAGGGTTTGGGATATACATTGTAGTGGGTTTTAAACTTGAACCTTAGGTTAGATTTTTGGTGGATTCCCAAAGCATGGATGTTTCCCTTACGTTTACAATGCCTCTCAGGCGTTTTGGGCGTAAGGATTACACTATTTTTGGCCAAAAATGGGCCAAAAATGGGGTGGGAGGTGAAGGGTTACTTTTGAACAAAAGTTGTGATTAGGACAGAATTTAGGAGTTATAATGCCTAATTTTTTGTAGAAAACAGTAATAGAATGTTTTAGGAGCACTGATCTGAACTTGGATTGTCAAAAATGGAGTTTTGGGTCAAGGGGCACCATTGTTGAACCCCTTTAAGCTTTGGGGACGATGAATACCTCTATAGCGGTTGGGCTCCGCTATTGCGATTCTGCTACGGTGGATATTTTTTTGCTATGGCGGTTCCGCTATGTCAAACGATCGTCTGCTATAGCGGAAGGCCGCGAACCAGTAGTTTCCCAAGCTGACACTTAGAAAATTTCTCCCCCCTTTTCTAAACCCCTTATGCCTTATTGAGTTCTAATCCGGTTTTCTCGCTACATTACAGGTTATACTTCCAACGGCTGGAGGACAACTATTGCCCATGTATTCCTATGAGCATTTCCCTGACGAAGCTAGCCGAGAGAGGTTCCAGGGGTGGACGAAAAAGCAGTCGCCTTCCACCGCAAGGTTAGAGAGTTGGGTTGGGAGTCCTTGTTGGTAGCTCCTCCTCTCGTACAGACAGGCTGGGTGCAGGAGTTCTATGCCATTCTTCCTACAGTCCGTTGGGATGATCCCAACCCCACCATCCGTATCCAAGGAGTGGATGTCCCCGTAGACGCTCAGACTATCAATGGGGTGCTTGGAGTGCCTCACGTCTCCAATGAAGCCTACGAGGCGAAGTTCCACTCTGATACCATTTGTCACGACCCTACCGGGCCATGCGGGCACCTACTCTAATCCACCTAGATAGGAGAACTCTTACCACCCGAACCAACTGGCAAAGCAGAAAAGGTATAACCATTAAGTAAGTTCCCTTTTTATACATGAGAAATCCTTTTACAAACTTTTGGAAAATCTTTATACAACAACTTTCGAAAAATAACAACCTTTAGAACTTGCAGAAATTTACTAACAATATCACACAACCTCCCTAGAACCTATTCTAAGCTGGTACAAGAGCTTCTACATGATGAGCTTATAACATAAGATGGACAAAACTCTCACCATTGAAGGAAGTAGGAGCTGCTGGAAGATCACCGCAATCCTGAACCTGTGAAACATCACCGACCCTGTTACCAGATATACCCAAAAAGGTATAGCAAGAGTGGAATTAGTACAAACACACATACTGGTAGGCATCATCGACTTTCCGAATTCACTCCTACCATCATATAGAAATCAAGATAGAATGGACAAGGTAAATGCTCACCCCTTTTCAACATCACTTTTAATCAATCCCCCCTTTTGGAATCGACCTTCCTAACCTTTCGCTGCCAACTCCACCACCCTAGCCTTGACCCTGACATCCTAGGACTTCCCAAGTCTCGCTCATAACTAGACTTCTAAAGTCGCCCTGTCACCTGGACTTCCCAAGTCTCGCTCATAACTAGACTTCTCAAGTCTCCTTGTCACCTAGACTTCCCAAGTCTCACTTTAACCTTTACCCTAGTCAACTACATTGACTAAATATCCAGACTCAATCCGGCCAATTGCCCCACCAAACCACTTATGCCCGTAGTATTACCTACCATTGTCCGGACCCTTCCAGAACTTCTAGGACAACTTTCCAACCTGTTTATATTAACCAGTAACTACACCCCAGACTCTCAGTCTTCCTCCCAATATACCAATCATATAGAATCCTACTAACGACCATTGACACCTTTAATGAAAACAACAGAGTTACATCTAAATCCCTTTTTACATCACATAACCCGGACCCTCCAAGGATCCTCCATCCATACCTAAGTATTCAACAGACTACCTCGATCTACACCAAGACCCACCCTTAGCTTATTAACCACAACAATTCCTGACCACCATTAGTACACTTAATTATAACAATTTGTGAACTTATAACCTCTTTTACATAGTCCGGACCCACCCAGATCCCCCTAACACATCTAGGTGTTAACATGGCAAACCCGGTTTACACCGAGACTAACTAATAATCAACATAATAACCTGGCCTAAATCAAGACCCAATGTAATATCACAATTTATAAACACAGCCTGGTCCATGGAACCAAATCAATTACACAATGTAATGCAATAAGTAATCCCATACCAGGCGTGGTACCCGAGCCAACCGTTAGTGTTATCCCGTACCAGGCGTGGTATCCAAGCCAACCGTTAGTATATCCCATACCAGGCATGGTACTCGAGCCAACCGTTAGTATTTCCCGTACCAGGCATGGTACCTGATCCAATCGAATGTCACACAGAAATCCACAGTCACAAACAATAAACAAAAATACTTGTAAAGCAACAAGCAAATATACCAGGTTTATTTCACAAGACTGATCACCAGACTCTTAGACATTCCTAATCATTCCCTAAGCATGCAACACATACAATACTTAGACCAAGTATACATACATACATACAATATATACAAGAATCAATAATCATCACCCACCCCATTCCGGGTACACAATGAACCGTTAAATCCCGTCCGAAGGCTAACCCGAGCAGCTGTTCCATGCCCTTTCTGGCTCCGCGAAGGCGTTCTCTGACGATTCTGCAGGCCTAAATCCGTGTTTTCATGCCCCTTTAGCTGGAATTCCTCCTCCTCATGGTCCCCATGCCTTGGAGAAGAATAGGAGAATTTTTGGAGAAACCCTCGTATATTTCTCAACTAAGGAGGAGAAATATTTTAATAAAACTCGTTCTGAGGCTACTGCCTCCCGTCATTCCGCTATAATGGATGGACTTCTGCCATAGAGATTCCTCTATAGCAGATAAAATACCGCTATAGCAGAGTGACATCAGCCCGAACGATTTTCAAAAATCTAAATTTTTTTTTACATTATCCTACTTAATACCAAAAATATTTTGATTCGATTTTCAAATTTCATGACATCGTGGTTCCTGAAATAATGATGGATCCTGTCATTACACAAGCTATCTATTCAGAATAATGCTAAGGCTATGAAACTCCTAATCTGTGGGATCATCCCTGATAAATATAATAGAATCTCCGCTTATGGTGATGCTAAGTAGATTTAGGACACACTTCAGACTGAACATGAAGGTACCATGGCGGTAAAGAAATCTAAAATTGATAATCTCAACAGACTATATGAGTTGTTTAGAATTAAGGAAGGAGAATCAATCCATCACAAGCACACCAGGTTCACAGAAATTCTCAATGAGATCTTTTCACTTGATGAACTCATTCCTACTGGGAAGGTTGTTCACAAATTACTAAGTGTGTTACCTGAATCTTGGGAGTGCAAGATGAAATCCATCACCGAGGCTAGATATCTAGACACCCTTAGCATGGATGAACTCATTGGAAACTAACCACTTGTGAACTTAAGAAGAAATAGGAAAAGAAGATTGGGACAAATAAGAAGGAGAAGAACCTAGTTCTCAAAGCCTAGTTCTCAAAGATACTAAAACTAATGACTATGAAGATGAAAACATGACATTGGTGACCAGAAGGTTTCAAAGAATGTTTAAAAATGCCAAAATTTTCAAAAAAGATCACAACAAAAACTGAAAGGGAGGCGCGTGATCAACTTTGTCACAAGTGTTGAAGCCCATATTACTTCATCAAGTTCTTTTCTTTATGAGCCACTGAGCATAAGAATAATATGGTTGATAAACCCAAGGACTCAAAGAGGGACCTGGTACTTCCATCGCATAAGAAAATGACCACTCAGAAAGCTGATCTTGCTGTGAAAAGGGCATTTGCTTCTATGCAATATTCCTCCAATGAATTAGATAAGAATGATCCTCAAAATCAGTTACTCTTCATAATGGTAGGATATGATGATGAGGACATTTTGGCTCTTGCTGAACTCACTAATATGAAGATAAAAGTCTGGATAAAAATCCAAGAGACCATATTCTTGCACTAATGGCTGGCTCAGACTCAGACAATGACATTGAATAAGGAGAATCTGAGGTATGTTTTCTTGAACTCAAGCCTGGATTGAAAAACTTTTATAACAAAAATATTGAATCACTGTCCTCAGTTCTTATCGATGCTTATTACTTTGCCTGTTTTGACAAAACTCAGCTCATGAGTGATTATGCATCTTTAAGACTTGACTGTCAAACTTTTGAAGAAGAGAACTGATTCTCTGAAAGACACCTTAAGGGAATTGTCTCATAAAGGAAATATTAAAGAAACTATGATTCAATAATCTTTGGAAGAAGACATCAAATAATTTACTGTCAATCTCTAAGAGATTACTAAAAAGAATAGGTTGCTGTAAGAAAACCTTGCTAAGACTACAAATGAGTTAGAATACAATCATAAGTGGACCAAATCCTCAAATTTTCTGACTCAAATTCAGGAAAGTCAATCCTACTCAAGGCATGGGATAAGATTTAAACCTCAAGAACTAAATTCTGTACAAAGCATCCTTGATGTGTTGACACTGTGTAGTGCTTATGGTATGGAAGGACATCAAAGGTTTCACTATCCTATCCAAATAAAAGCTGAACAAGAAAATATAATGTTTGCTAACAGGAAAAAAATCTCAGAACACTAAAAGACAGCCCAACACAATTAGAAATCTTCCTCGTTGGGCTAGAAGAAATTTGATTCATCCTTTTACTCACAAGAAAAGATCCAATTTAATTTGGGTGCTCAAGACTGACTTTTAATTGCCTGTGCAGGTAAAGGTGAGAGGAATGGATAAACCATGGTATCTTGACAGTCCCTATTCCAGACATATGACAGGAACAAAGGAAAATTTCCTCTCACTCTCTAAATTCAAAGGTGGAAATATTACCTTTGGAAATGGTAAAATTGGTGAAATTGTAGTGGGAAAGACTCTCTTTCATGATATTAAAAATGTCTACTATGTATTGGGGTTAAAGCACAACTTATTGAGCATCTCCCAGATGTTTGATAAAGGAAATAATGTGTTATTCACCTCAGTTGAGTGTCTTGTGAAAAATGCTCAGACTGGATACCTGGTTCTCAAAGGTCTGAGATACAAAAATGTGTACTAGTCAGATATCATGGACCCTCAAGTAGACAAATTAACTTGTCTAAGTGTCATCATGAGTGATTTTGTTCTATGACAAAGAAGAATGGGTCATGCCAGTTTTTCACTTCTCAATAAGCTTGCAACTAAAGAACTGGTCATTGGATTGCCTAAATACAAAATCAAAGAAGATATTTTCTGTGATGATTGTGCTAGAGGTAAACATGCAAAATCCTCATTCAAGTCCAAGAAAATGATTAGCATTTGTAAGGCCTTGGAGCTGCTTCACATGGATCTTTATGGATCTGTAAGAGTTCTCAATAGAGGTGGTAAAAGTTATGTTTTTGTTATTGTTAATTATTACACCAGGTTCACCTGGACTATGTTTCTCAGCATTAAAGATGAAACTTTTGATGTGTTTATCATATTCGTGATTCTGGTTCAAAGAAACTAAAAATAGAATTAATGTACATCAGATCTGATCATGGAGCTGAAGTTGAAAATTCTAAGTTTCTAACTTTTGTGCTGAACATGGAATTGATCATATTTCTCTACTCCAAGAACCCCCCAATCAAAATTGGGTTGTTGAAAAAAAAGCAGAACTCTGGAAGACATGGCCAGAATGTTATTAGCCAACGGTCGTCCAAAGAGTTTCTGGGCTGAAGTTATTAACACTGCATGCTATCTAATCAATAGATGGATGATTCGACCTTTGTTAGATAAGAATCCTTATGAATTACTTAAAGTAAAGAAGCCTAATATCTCCTACCTTAGGTCTTTTAGTTATAAGTATTTTGTTCATAACAATGGTAAAGATACCTTAGAAAAGTTTGATGCCAAAAGTGATGAAATAATCTTTCTTGGTTACTCCTCTCAAAGAAAAGTCTATAAGGTTCTCAATAAGAAACCAAATTGTGTTGAAAAAAGTTCTCATGTTATCTTTGATGAATCTAACTCTCTGGTTGAGAAAGATACTTTATTGCAGGAATATGACGATGGAGTTAGACTGGCACCTGATTCATAAGATAAACGAAAAGAGACACAACAAAAACAACCTGGTGCTGAGTTTGTGGTAAATATTGACCATAGATCTCCACAGACAAATTAATCAAATACTGATGTTGAGGGCTCACTGATAGGGGGAACTTTGAATGCCTTATCTGAAATTCCTAATGCTTCCTCTTTGGAACCTAGTCCCGTAGGACAACATTCCTCTGAGGAAATTCAAGACAGTAATTGAAAGCAAAAGATTTCACATCACGCTCAAAATATTCTCACCCCTCTGCATTTAGGGATTCACACCAAGTCCAAGGTTAGGTACATGTGTGCCTTCTAAGCATATCTATCCTTAATAGAGGCCAAAAATATCAAGAATGCTTTACTAGATGATGATTGGATCACAACCATACAAGAGGAACTGAATCAGTTTGAATGGAGTAAGGTTTGACACATAGTTCTCTGTCATCCAAATCGGACTATTATTAGAACTAGATGGATTTTAGGAACAAACTAGATGATTAAGGAGAAATCATATAGAAGAAGGCCAAGCTAGTTGTCCAGGGTTTCAATCAAGAGGAAGGGATTGACCATGATGATACATTTGCACCTGTTGCCATAATGGAAGCTATCAGAATGATGATTGCCTTTGTTGCTCATATGGGATTTACCTTATATCAAATAGATGTGAAGAATGCCTTCTCAAATGGCTACCTCCAGGAGGAGGTGCATGTGAAAAAATCTCCTGGAAGACCATGGCTATCGTAATCATATGTATAAGTTGGACAAAGCTTTGTATGGCCTCAAACAGGAACCTAGGGCTTGGTATGACAGACTGTCAAAATATATTCCTACTAGATTACAATTATTCTAGTGGGAAAATTAATAACACATTATTTGTAAAAAAGAATGAAGGGAGTTTGCTGATTGTATAAGTGTATGTTAATGACATCATTTTTAGAGCTACAAACAATGACCTGTGCCAAGAGTTTGCAAGGCCAATGAGTGGAGAATTTAAAATAAGTATGATGGGAGAAGTAACTTTCTTTCTAGGAATGCAAATCAAGCAAACTCCATTTTGTATGTCCATCCATCAACAGAAGTATATCAAAGAGCAGCTGAAGAGGTTCGATATCGATCACTCAAAGACAAACGACAACCCCATTAGCACAAACTCCAAGTTGGATGTAGATGAACCTAGTTCTCCTGTTACTGAAACTAAATATTGTGGGATGATTAGATCACTACTCTATTTGACTGCTAGCTAACCTGATATTGTATATAGTGTAGGGTTCTAAGCCAAGTTCCTATCTAGACCCAAGGGGTCACACTTGAAGGCTATTAAGTGCATTCTAAGATACCTGAAGAAAACTCAAGACCTGGTTTTCTGGTATCCCACTGAAGAATTTTTTGATCTCGTTGGTTCCGCTAATGCTGATTATGCTGGGTACCTGGTTGACAGAAAAAGTACCTCAGGAATGATGCACTCTTTTGTCTTGTGTTTGGTCTCTTGGGAAACTAAGAAACAAATTTTTTTAGCCCTCTCTACTGTTGAAGTTGAATATATGGCAGTTGCTTCCTGCTGTGCTCAATTGCTTTAGATCAAGCAAAGCTGGAAGACTTTAAGTGAAGGTGGACTGTATTTCCATCATATGTGAAAACACTAGTACTATGAATATAGCAAAGAGCCCAGTCCATCACAAAAGGACCAATCATATAGATGTGAGGCACCACTTCCTTAGAGATAATATGGAAAAATGGAACATAACTATAAAATACTACAAAAATAAGGACCAAGTTGCTGATATATTTACTAAGGCCTTGGGAAAAAGCCTTTGAGAATAATAGAGTAAGACCTGGGTTGATTTAGCAACCCAACCTGATTCCCTGATCTCCCTGATGGCTAGATGTGGGAGTGTTATATTATAATTGCCAATTGTTTTTACAAAAAGGGTGTATGACACCCGACTCAATCTTGTATCCTTGTAGGTACACACTTCCACTCTCAGAATATTGGAAGATGAATGGGATCGGATGATATTACCCTTAGTGTCCTATGAGTACAAAGTACATGACTATGAAAGTTCAGGCACTAGGTGCTCATAAAGGTATGTACGATCCTCTGCTTCTTATCATGTGTGTTGCATTTGGTTGTCCATTCTACACCTCTATGCACCAGGTTGCTGTCTACCCTTGTGTCTTGTCACTTTCTAACTAATCAAATTTGGATGTGAAAACTTAAACGGTGGGTTCTATGGATGCATCCTATGACACTGAAATCCCTAGGGAATGGGTTTCTAAGCGACTCTTCATCTCACCATCTCCATTCAAGATTGCCTCTATTTTACCCTCAAATTACTCTTTCCTTCTTAATTTATTATCCAAATCTTTCTCTCCAAATCTTCTTCTTTGCAAAACATTCACCAAATATTTGCTATACCTCTAAGTTTTCACCACGAATCCTTCCACCTCTGACCCAAATTACCCCTAAAACCTGCTGCATTTCTCATCGACTACTCTGATGATGACGAGTCAACACTCTCTATCCATTATTGATGTCATTTCTATCACTGCCATCCCTGCACCTAGAAAACCCACTTCTACAACTCCTTCTCCACCAACTTCCTCTCCCTCCGTCACTGAAACCACTACCACTGAACTAAATATCGACATTATTGAACCCTCTTTCACCACCATTGCCTCTATCCCATTTGTTCCTCCACATAAAACTCTACTAAACTCTTCTCTCCTCTCTCCACCTAGTTCGCAAGTTGAGACACATGTCTCACCATCCATCCCTTTCCCCACCCTCTCTCCAGCAGCTGGAAATCCAGGCCCAGGAATATTAGTAGAACCCTATTTCCCTCTACCTATCAACACTTTTTCTCCTCCTCAGAGGGAATTTCTGTCGGTCTCTCCTAATTGAACTGTAGAGGACCCAGTCACCACTGCTGCTCCTTCCCCCATAAAAGAAAAGTCCAGTGATTATTTCACCATTTACGAGTACAAGGACTCGAGTGCAAACAATTTAGCTATAGGTAATCATTTGATTAGGATTAAGAGAGGGGTCAAAGGATCTATGACCCTCACTAATTTAAAAGCCTTTTTTGTGGTAAAGCCCTCTCCTAAATAGCATGCCTCATCCTCTTCTTGAGTTACCAGGATAAGAAAACGCATCCTAAAAATAATGTTGCCTTGGCCAATAAGCATCGCCATTTGGCAAAGAAAAATGGAAAATATGTTAAAACCTCTGCAGCCCCTCCTAGGGAATAGGTTTATGTGGTTGCAAGCTCTAATGAAGAACCTATCCCTTTTTCTACTAAAGTCTCTTCCCCTCACCCTTCCAAATACTCCTATCACTTGGAAGAATTCAATTTCTCCTTGACATAATTCGACCCTGTTGCAACTTCTTCTCATTTTATCAAGTACTCCAAAAACTATCAAAAGTTCTTAGACCTCGCACCTGAGAAGTACTATGCTAGGAAAAAGGCTCTTAAAGGCCAAATGATTAACCCTAGTCTGTCCTCTGAACTTGGTATTCATGAGTTTCTAGAGGTTTTCAAGTTCTAACGTTAGGTGCACCTATTTGTCAGGCCTATGCCCATGATGCACAAGGATGAGGTGGTTGTGCTTTATGCTAATATGGTCTGCATGGATGAGTTCACACTAAGCACTATTGTATGTGGAACTCCTATTATGTTTGATGCTAATAAGCTTGGGAGGTTGTTGGGATCCCTTCTGCTGGTTTTGGTACTTATGAAGTTTACCTAGAGTTTGTGGAGACCTTGAAGGACAAGTTTGCTCAGGGGCATCTAGAAACTATTGAAAGGTGTTCTGAAAGGGTTCATGGCGCTGTTTCACCTTTTTCTATTTGAATTTGTCAACAAATGGTTTCTCGCATATCTGAGCGAAGGCATCTGGATGGTCACAGAGACATGGTTCTTATGGATGCTCTGGACTTGTATCAGAAGGTGAAATTGCCAGCCTTGATAGTGCAACACATGAAATAATTCATTAACCCTCATGGGCTAGCCTATAGGTATTTGTTGGCCAAAGTTTTTGAGGTATTCAAAGTAAAGTATGGCCTAGACAAAATTTGCACCAAGCAAGAGATGTTCACCAAGAAGACATTGGGGAATGTGTTTTTGGTGAACTTGGTCTTAAATAAAGCAGTACTATGGTGAATCTTATGGCATAACTGTAACTTGCATAGGCTCATATGGTTGCTCTAGAGGGAGATGTTCAGAGTCTATGGCAGGACATTGCCACTTCCCATGCTGAAACTTTGATGTTGTATGCTCAAATTATTGAGGATTCTCGCACAAGAAATAATTGCCTGGACTAATCTATGAAGCCGTTGATTGCTTCTTTGGCTAAACTCCCTCCCTAAAATCCTTAGTCCCTAGGTTCCTTTCCTTGTTTGTGGCCTGATGGACTTTTCCTTTCCTGTAGTGTATGGATAACTTCTTGTGATATGCATGGTTTTTTGCTTATGGTAATTATACTCTCTTATGCACCTACGTGTTTGCTTTTGTATTGTATTTTATTGTTCTCCTATGGGATGGCTAATATCCTCTGATTTAGCTCCACTTTTATATGCTTTTGACTATCGGGTACGTGTTGCCCCAGTGCCATGAGTTACTATCTAACTTGCATTCTAAATACTCTTTTTTCCCGGGTTGACACTTTCAATGCAATACACTTTTTATTGATTTAAAAGGGGTAATATATTCGTAGTAGTTGTCTGTGTAACAAAGGAACCTTGGTTTTGTTTTTGATAGGATATTATTGTCATCAATCACAAAGGGGGAATTTGTTAGAAGCCTGAAGGTTTTATATATGACTTCTAGCAATGGAACCAAGGTTCATCTGTGAATTAGGTTCACTCTTTATATTAATTATAGGTTAGTTCCACAAACAAGCAATGATGTACTACACGTGCCTAGTGTAAATAAGGAAACTAAAAGAGGAAAAATGTGTTAAAAAAGGAAACAAATTAAGGAAGGGTTGCATGAGGTACAAGATCATGAGTTGGCGATTTCTTTCCTTGTAGAACATACAGTCTACAAGAAAAACCTAGGAAGAAGGAAACAGGGTATTAAAGGAAAAGTGATGGACAGATCGCGGAGGCAGACAATCCGGACAAGCTCTTGCAGAGAAGAGCGAAAGCACATAGTGTTCAAGATCTCAAGACTTGAACCAAGTCAAGAGTTAGTGAGTTTGTTAGTTCTGTAATAGGATAGATTCAGAGTAGTAATATTTTCTATTGATAGAACCTTGTCTAGTTGTGAATTTGTGATACAAGAATTGGGTTTTACTTCTTGTTTTGTGAGGAGTTGTAACAAGAAGAAAGTTTGACTTCCTGGAGTGTTTGTGTAGTGTTGTGAACAATTGTATTAAACTGTTGAGTTGAGAGTTAGGTTCTATGATTACGGGGTTGTAATCTTGAACAGGCTCATTGAAGTTAGTGAAGTTGTTGAAAATCCTACACACCATTGATCGTGGTTGTTATTCCCTTGATCAAGAAAGTTTTCACGTAAAATTATGTTCTATTATTGCTACTCATTGATTACTGTTTTAGGAACTAGAATCCCAGGTCAAAGTAAGTGTTACTAAATACTTTCACTGCTGCAGGGTAATAATAAAAAATTAACCAACTAGAGAAATTTTTATTACTTCAAACCAAATGGATCTTTTGCAGAGACAGATTTAATATTTGATGAAGTTTTTATATTCTTCAAAGTGAATATTAAATTGGAGTATAAAATCAAAAAGATTTTAGTCTCCAAAATAGAATAGAGATGAACAAAGAAAATTAAAATTAAATTTCTTAAGCTTTTTGTTCTACTGTGTTCAAAAAATAGTAAACCAAAATTTCAAAACAAACTGAAAAATAGAGAGAAAACTTTATATATAAAATATCCGAGACCTTAGAATCAATGTATGCCATTACAAAATTTAATCCCCTTACTATACCCGAGGTTATGGATTATTTTCTCCATGAATAAAATTGATAGACATGTTATAGGAGTAGTTGTACCTCAAACGCCCACAACTTTATTGAACTCAAAGTTAGTAATAAATCACACAAAGACTCTATATTTTTATTTACAAAAAAATATATAGAAAAAGTTCAGAAAAATGTGATGCAAAAAAATAAGAAAAAACCTCCGCTATTTATAGCCAATAAAGGGTAGTATGTAGATGTGTTATTGTGCCTTATCTAAAAATTCGCAACTCCTTCATTGTAAAAAGGTGCTATTTATTGCGTCCAACGCAATGAAAGTGTACGCAATTGTATAAGTAATATAAGATTGTAAGTCTAGATATCATAACCACAAAGAATTGTTGATTAAAAATTTACTAAACCAAACTAATTCTAATTATTTATTCAAGAAATAAAATATGATTATATATTTATGGATTAATTAATTATGGTTAAAGAAAAGATAATTAATGAATAATTGACTAAATGAAAAGCGAATTCTTTCATAATCAATAATATAAAATTGAACCAGGACTATAGATTTGCTATCAATCATGTTGAATAATCACTTGAACTGATCTTGATTATTTATTAGATTACTAGTTGTGGGTTGATATTTGTCATGTTCAATATCTTTCCAAACAAACTCTACACCTACTTGACTATTCCTAACGCCTATATTCTTATGATCGTCGATCGATTGTGAAGTACATGTGATTTGTTTTCTGTATTAACTAAGCTAGGTAAAATGGGTGTATTCCTATCCATGTTAGCAAATTATTCCCTTCTTAAGAGTCCAAGACCAAGCTATACCTTTTCTTATTGCGTATGTAAATTCTCTATTCCTAGTTCAATTCATGTACCATAGATAGTATTCGAATATTGATCAAGTAAATAAATAATTAAGAACAAAAGAAAGTAGCAACCGAACGAGCCGTAGCATGATGATAAATATCTTAAAAAATCAAGTCAAGTTCATACAATAATAATCATGAAGCTACCATAACCCTAGATAAAAATTCTACCTTCACATAGACATGGAGGAATTATCACAAATCATCAAATCAAAAACATAAAAATACATAAATAATGGAGAAGAAAGAATAAAATCAATGTTCTCCTGCCTCTATGGCGGCTCCAAGATCTCCCTAGGTCAAGAGTTTATCTACTATTTCATTCTCTCTCTCCTCCTTTTCATTCCCTCTCTGCGTTCTTTCTATATTTTCTACACAAAAATTGCCTAAGGATATTATATATAGGGTATTGGGAGGGGGGGGGGGTTCCAAATTGGTTCTTCTTCTTAAAAAAGAACTGGGTAAAAAGCTATCAAAAATTGCATTATGGAAACGCCATGTGCGGCGCACTAGGCCATTTGGGCAGCCTCTTTTGTGTGGTCTTTCCACATGCACTACGGGGACGCCTAGGACCCTTTCATAGTGCATTTTTTGCTTTTTTTATCGCTTTACCTCCGTTAAACCTTCGTCTTGATCTACTATCCATGGAAATGCTCTGGATCATCATCCTCAGGTCCTACTCAGACTTCAAAGCTTAAATAAGACTCCATTATGCTCCAAATCTGTGCAAATTTTATCATTTTTTTATTCTACACATCAAGACAAGCTACATAAGAGTATTTCATATAAAGTAAGTTCAAAACTGTATTAAAATAAGTAATGTGAGGCAAACAATAGTATAAAATTATGAATTTTATCCTCATATTAATATTCCACGCTTAAACTCTTCTCTTCCTCTAGTAAGCTCTACCCTATAACTTCGACTCTACTACACTAATTAAATTGATATTACTCAAGTTAAGACTACAACGACTATAATGGATGGAAAGTTCTTATTACAACATGCTTTATTCATTCAACATATTTAAAACTTATGAACAACTATTTCAAGACCACCTAGCCTCAAGGACTAACTCTACGATATTAGCAAACACTCATAGGTTACCCAATCAAGAAATCAAATATTTCACCTATCTTTCGTCAACCTTGTGCCCTTCAGAATAAGAGAGTTACCTATATTCACTCACAAGTATGCACAATATCATATGAATGAGTATAATAATTGAATTACACTCACTCTCCCAAAGAATTTCACATGCAATATACGATAAACCATAAGCTTGCCCTTAGTGTACTACTACACTAATATAAGAACTTCAAAATTAATATCAAGTAGGACTTTCATGGTTGTAATGTAGGCTATGGGACGGGTAGAAACTATTTTATCCAGAAATAGTGACTATTTTTACTAAGGACTTTGAGATGTCACAACTTGTAACAACAGGGTCCATCGTTATGGGTAGTCCAATTGTGCCAAGTTTTAGAGTTAGAAAACTCCGAGTTTGGGAGTTTGAAATTCTGGGCTAGGCTAGCCTCGACCGGTTTTGGAGTGAGGTGGAGTCTAGGGAAATCTGGGTAAGGATTATGTTAGGTCTCTTGTTTTGAGCTAGTTTTCCACGTAGACAAAACATAAAGGAGTCCGGAGGACTTTTTGGAATCGAATTTGGGTAAGTAGAACTCCCAGAATTGCGATTGACGTGAACGGGTTGTTTCGGATCATCGGGGGAAGCAAGTGTGTTGTAAAATGGGCAAATTTTGGAGATTTCTGGACATTGTGTCCATGACGAGTGCAACGGCTCCGCCGTAGCGACCTCCATTATAGCGGTGGAAAAGACCGCTATAGTGGAAGTCAAGGCGGTCAACGCCTGTCGAAACCGCTATAGCGGAATGCTTCCGCTATAGCGGGACCGCTATAGCAGAGCGAGGACCACTATAGCAGGCTCGACGGGAATTAATGCTGAAATATTCCCCAAAATGTTCAGTTTTCATAATTTCATTTTGGGAGAAGGGCAAGGCGATTCCAGGAAATTTTCCTCTGTTTTCCATTGTTTTTCTTCCCTAAGGTAATGTTTCTACTCCCCAAACTTCGTACTACTTTTCCTATGCGGTAGAATTGCTAGGAGAAAACTTGGGGAAAACTTGGAATAACCTAGGGATGGTAGAATTTGGGGAAAAAGGGGGATTCTAGGCATGAAAGTTCTTGGGTATTATTAAAAACAAGGTTTATTGATTTCATGTTATTAAATTCTCTATTTTTATCCGTGAAAATGATAGAACTAGGAGAATTAATGGTGGGAAACCCGGGAAAAAGGGTAGAATGATCATGGTTGGTCTGGGATTTGGGATTTAGTGTAATTCGGGTAATACGCAGGCCTTGTTTGTTAATTCAAGTACTTGTATGTTGTTTTAGACTAAGAATGAGAAAGGAATCAGTAAAATGGGAAAGCTCGGGTTGAGTAGAGCTTGGATCATTTCGAGGTAGGTGATGGCTTACGATTCCTGTGAATGTTGTATATTTTTGTACTCTTATCTAGGCGTTTGTATGAATTACATTGCTTAGAGAAATTGTTTAGAATGTCTAAGGGTCCTGTTTTACAATCTGAGGATTGAACAGTGTGTTGCTTGTTGGTTTTACAAGTTGTTTGTTCATTATTTGACTGTGGATTAATTGACATTCGGTTAGCTTGGGTACCACGCCTAGTACAGGAATACTAACGGTTGGCTCGGGTACCACGCCTGGTATGGGTATAACAAATGGTTAGCTCGGGTACCATACCTGATATGAGATACTAACGGTTGGCTCGGGTACCACGCCTGGTACAGGTTTATTTTACTGCAGCATTGCTTTGATATTGTTGTATTGCATTGACTATTATTGGTTCCTGAGTGGAACGGGCTATTTTATTGAAATATGATATTTGTTGGTGGTCCTTGAGTGATCGGAAATCCTGTTTTATCTATTGAGTTGGCCTTGGATTTGGCTGGGTTGTCTGTTTAACACTTAGGTGTTGTTTAGAAGGGATCCCAGGGTGGGTCCGGGTTAGACGAAAATGGATGTTTATTGGTTATATGATTGTTGCTTACAGTTAGAAAGGGTAGATTTCTTGCGGGAACAAGCTAGGTAGAGACTTGTAGTCTAGGGGTGCCTGTTGACTTGTTGCATGTCTTCCGTACTTATACTTGATTTGTTGTACTGATTATACACTATTTTTATTTGGAACTGGCTGATGATCCTACCAGTACACAGTGGTGGTGTACTGATATTGCACTTGCTTTTCTTTTAGTGAGTACAAGAAATCTTCCAGAGGTTGAGACGCGACCTCATTTGTATTACCAGCGTTTCCAGACTTCAAGGGTGAGCTGCTTCGACAAGCTGCCTTGGATCTATCATTAGAGTTTTAGCCCACTTATTTCGAGCTTAAACTATTTCCTTATTTTAGGGTTGCATCCCCGTATTCTAGATATTGGTAGATTGTTTGGTACTGCGACTTTCAGATTCTAGGAGGTAATTTCCGCAGGTTTATATTAATGAAGTCGGTTTGTTATTATTATTTTGCTAGTTTAATTTCTGCACTTTGGTTTTGAGCTTTTAGAATGGTTAAGTTCAGGGAAGTGATGGTTCACTCACCCGGGGGGGGGGGTGGATGAGTGCAACTCACGGTGGTTTGGATCATGACAAAGATGGTATCAGAGCCCTAGGTTCGTAGAGTCTTGCGAAATGGTGCGAAGACGTCCGTACTTTTCTTCGAGAGGCTATGGGGCTTTAGGAAAAACTATCTCCTCCTTCTTTCCTTGATGCTATAACTCGATTCCAATTAGTATCTGGTGATACAAATTGGTATCTAACCTCCTCCACAATTCTGTCCGTAGATGGTTAATACAAGGAACAACATAGCTAGAGCAGCGGTCCCAATAGCGGGCCCAGCTGTCTGTGGTAGAGGCAGGGGAAGGGGCAGAGGACGAGGTAGAGCCGCACCCGCCAGGGGTGGAGCTCAAGAGGCTACTGGAGAGCGTGAAGCAACCCCTCCCCTACCTCAGGAACATGTTGCTGAAGATGTAGAAGTTGTGGCTGAAGATGGCGAGGCACAAGGGGAGGCAGCACCGGTTGGGGGTGCAGGCCTTCCTGATATGCCACAAGAAGATTTTCAACAGGCTTGGAATATTTTGAGTGGGTTGGTGGGTGCTGGAGCCATACCCGCGACATTTTCAAATTAGGCTTTGAATACTCAGCCAGCGGTTACTACAACACCTAGGATGGATGCCACTTCAGGCACGAATGACTTCTTTAGGCCAATGCTAGGCCCAGTGATGACAGGGAATGAGCATGAGATGCTGACCAAGTTTTTCAAGATGAAACCTCTGACATTTCAGGGTACCAACAAGGAGGATGCCTATGAGTTTATCTTGGATTGCTATGAGAGGTTGTACAAGTTGGGTAGTGTACGTCAGCATGGGGTTGAGTTTGTCACATTTTAGCTGTAGGGTGATGCTAAGCAGTGGTGGAGGTTTCATGTGGAGTGTCGGTCTTCTGTTCTACCCCCACTGACTTGGGAACAGTTCCACGCTTTGTTTTTAGAGAAGTACGTACCCCATACTTTGAGAGACTGAAAGAAGATGAGTTCTTGAACTTGGAGCCGGGTAGCATGTCAGTCTTTACTTACGAGGCTAAGTTATATACCTTATCTCATTTTGCCACACAGATGTTAGGTTCCGAGGAGGAACGGGTCTGGTTGTTTGCGAAAGGTTGAATACTGAGCTACAAGTACTGTCAGTGCATATGACTTCATCAGGGAGGGGCTTCAATGAAGTGGTAGATTATGTGAAAAAGTTAGAAGGGGTCAAGCAAGCGGAGCACGCTAAGTCTTTAGCCAAGAAGCCCCGACATGAGGGAAATTTCGATAGTTCATACTCCAGGGGACAGAATCATCAGGCATACCCAACCCATCCTATTTAGTCAGCTCTGCTAGCTGCTACAGGTGGTCCTCAGGGAGGTCATAATAAGTCTTCAACTCCTAGAGGTCAGGGAGCGTCTTATACATCAGCTAACAGGCCTACAATTGGATGTGGTTGCTTCCATTGTGGTGATCTGGGCCACTTTCAGAGGGAGTGCCCACTCAGGAATATAGGTAATCAGGTTCAGCAGCAGTCTAGAGCGGTGGTCTCGGCAGGTAGAGGCGGTAATGCTAGACGTCATCCACAGGGTGGGTGAGGTAACTTTCAGGGAGGCCGGGGTGACAGAGAGAATGGCAGCGCGGGTAGGGGTGCAGCGCAGCCGGCCTGGGAAGTTTCCCGGATTGATGATTGGGCTCATTGCTATGCATTTTCAGGGAGAACTGAGGCAGAAGCATCAGATGCGGTGATCACAAGTACCATTCTTGTGTGCGATAAAATGGCTTCGGTATTATTTGACCCAGGTTCTACATATTCTTATGTATCTATGAGTTTTGCTTTGGGTCTGAAATTGATTTGTGATATCCTTAATTCCCCTATCCATGTTTCTACCCCGGTTGGAGAGTCTGTGATTATGACTCATGTTTATCGTGTCTGTTCTGTTGTGTTTATGGGGTTGCATACTTGGGTAGACTTGGTAATCCTGGATATGTATGATTTTGATATTATCTTGGGCATGACCTGGCTATCCCCTTATCATGTTGTGTTGAACTATAACACCAATACTGTGGCTCTAGAGATTGTGGGTAAGGATAGACTAGAGTGGGAAGATGTGTACATGCCTTAGCCAGTTAAGGTCATATCATTTGTTAGGGCTAGGAAGCTAGTGGGGAGAGGGTGTCTAGCCTTCTTGGCTTATCTCTGGGATGATAGTGTGGAGTCCCCATCTATTGAGTCAGTTCCAGTGGTTTCTGAGTTTCTAGAGGTGTTTCCAGCGGATTTGCCCGGTATGCCTCCAGATAGGGATATAGACTTCTGTATTGATCTGGAGCCAGACACTCATCCCATTTCCATTCCTCCATATCGTATGGCTCCGACAGAGTTATGGGAACTTAAGACTCAGCTGCAGGAACTCCTAGATAAGGGATTTATCCATCCCAATGCGTCGCCTTAAGGTGCTCCTGTTTTGTTTGTAAAGAAAAAGGATGGTAGTATGAGGATGTGCATAGATTATAGGCAGTTAAGCAAGGTGACCATCCAGAATAAGTACCTTCTACCCCGCATTGATGATTTGTTTGACCAGCTTTAGGGTGCATCGGTGTTTTTGAAAATTGACTTGAGGTCGGGTACCATCAGTTGAGGATTAGGCCTGAGGACATTCCTAAGACTGCTTTTCGGACTTGGTATGGGCATTAAAAGGTTCTTAGTAATGTCATTTGGTTTGACCAATGCGCTGGCAGCATTTATGAGTTTGATGAATGGGGTATTTAAGTCGTATTTGGATTCCTTCCTGATTGTGTTTATCGATGATATTTTGATCTACTCCAAGAGTAGCAAGGAGCATGCTAATCATCTTCGTATTGTGTTGGACATCTTGAGACGCCAGAAGCTTTATGCGAAGTTCACTAAGTTTGAGTCTTGGTTGACTTAAGTTGCATTCTTGGGGCATGTAGTGTCAGAACAGAGGTGATGGTGGATCCCCAGAAGATTGAGGCAGTCAAGAGTTGGGCCTGGTCTAGCTCTGTGACAGATATGAAGAGTTTTGTTGGGCTCGCAGGGTACTACCAGAGGTTTGTTAAGGATTTGTGTTCCTAGGGTTGATGATATAATTCAGAAAATCTTGGCAGAAGCTCATGGTTCGTGGTACTCAATTCATCTGGGTGTGACTAAAATGTACAGGAACTTGAGGCAACATTACTGGTGGCCCGGGATGAAAAGGGACATAGTCGACTTTGTATCCAAATGTCAGAACTGCCAGCAGGTAAAGTATGAACATCAGAGACATGCAAGACTACTTCAGAGAATGTCAATTCCAGAGTGGAAGTGGGAAAGGATAGCCATGGACTTTGGGGTGGGTCTTCCCAGGACATGGGGGAAGTATGACTCAATTTCGGTCATTGTTGACAGGCTGACCAAGTCTGCTCACTTCATTCCGGTCAGGGTAGATTACAATTCGTAGCAATTGGCTAAGATCTACGTGAAGGAGATTGTGAGATTGCATGGGGTGCCACTGTCCATCATTTCAGACAGGGGTACGCAGTTCACCTCTAAATTTTGGGGCAACCTACATGAAGAGTTGGGTACACAACTCACTTTTAGCATAACCTTCCATCCTCAGACTGATGGCAGTCGGAGATGATGATCCAGATATTGGAGGACATGCTGAGAGCATGTGTGATGGACTTCGGGGTCCATTGGGACCAGTTCCTACCATGGTGTGAATTCTTATACAACAATAGCTACCAATCCAGTATTGACATGGCACCACTCGAGGCGTTGTATAGGAGGAGCTACAAATTACTAGTTGGGTGGTTTGAGGAAGGCGATGTAAAGCCTTTGGGAGTGAAATTGGTAAAGGAAGTGCAAGAAAAGGTAAGGGGCGTTCATGCAGAATTGCTGGCTTCTCAAAGGAGGCAGAAGGAGTATGCAGATCGCAAGGTCCGGGACATGGAATTTCAGGTTGGTGAACAGGTATTGTTGTAAGTGTCACCAATGAAGGGAGTTAAGCGGTTTGGTAAGAAGGGCAAGCTTAGCCCTCGGTTCATCGGTCTGTTTGAGGTTCTTGAGATTGTGGGGCCAGTAGCTTACAAGTTAGCACTGCCACCCAGTTTGTCGGGCGTCCATTTGGTATTCCATATATCCATGCATAAGCGATACCATGGGGATGGGGACTACATCATCAAGTGGGATGAGGTGCTTTTTAATAAGGATCTTCGTTATGAAGAGGAACCAATTTTGATTCTTGCTCGGGATATCCGAAGGTTGAGGACAAAGGTGATTGATGTTGTAAAGGTTCAGTGGAAGCATCGTCCAATTGAGGAAGCCACTTGGGAAACTGAGAAGGACATGCAGGACAAGTACCCTCATTTGTTTGAGGATTCAGGTACTACACTTTCGTTCCTTTATTTCTGTAATTTCAGGTTTGATCATTCGTAGACGAACGATGGGTAAATTGGTATTTGTTGTAACAATCGGGTTCGTGTTATGGGTAGTCCAATCATGCCAAGTTTTAGAGTTAGAAAACTCCGAGTTTGGGAGTTTGAAATTCTGGGCTAGGCTAGCATCGGTAGATTTTGGAGCGAGGTGGAGTCTAGGGAAATCCAGGTAAGGATTGGGTTAGGTATCTTGTTTTGAGCTAGTTTTCCATGTAGCCAAGACATAAAAGAGTCCAGGGGACTTTTTGGAATCTAATTCGGGTAAGTAGAACTCTCGAAATCGCGATTGACGTGAAGGGGTTATTTCGGATCATCGGGGGAAGCAAGTGTATTGTAAAATGGGCAAATTTTGGAGATTTATGGATATTCTGTCCATGACGAGCTCAACAGCTCTACCGTAGCGACTTTTGCGATAGCGGTGGAAAAGACTGCTATAGCAGAAGTCAAGGCAGTCAATGCCGGTTGGAATCGCTATAGCGGAATGCTTCCTCTATAGCAGGACTGCTATAGCAGGCTGGACGGGAATTGATGCATAAATATTCCCCAAAATGTTCAATTTTCATAATTTTATTTTGGGAGAAGAGCAAGGCGATTCCAGGAAATTTTCCTCTATTTTCCATTGGTTTTCTTCCCTAAGGTAAGGTTTCTACTCCCCAAACTTCGTACTACTTTTCCTATACGGTAGAATTGCTAGGAGGGAACTTGGGGAAAGATTGGAATAACCTAGGGATGGTAGAATCCGGGAAAGACGGGGGATTCTAGGCATGAAAGTTCTTGGGTATTGTTAAAAATAAGGTTTATTGATTGCATGTTAAATTCTCTATTTTTATCCGTGAAAATGATAGAACTAGGGGAATTAATGGCAAAAAACCTGGGAAAAAGGGTAGAATGATCATGGTTGGTCTGGGATTTGGGATTTGGTGTAATCCGGGTAATACGCAGGCCTTGTTTGTTAATTCAAGTACTTATATGTTGTTTTAGACCAAGAACGAGAAAGGAATCCGGAACATGGGAAAGCTCGGGTTGGGTAGAGCTTGGATCATTTCGAGGTAGGTGATGGCTTACGATTCCTGTGAATGTTGTATATTCTTGTACTCCTATCTAAGTGTTTGTATGAATTACATTGCTTAGAGGAATTGTTTAGAATGTCTAAGGGTCCTGTTTTACAGTTTGTGGATTGAACGGTGTGTTGCTTGTTGGTTTTACAAGTTGCTTGTTCATTATTTGACTGTAGATTAATTGACATTCGGTTGGCTTGGGTACCACGCCTGGTAAAGGAATACTAATGGTTGGCTTGGGTACCACGCCTGGTACGGGTATAACAAATGGTTGGCTCGGGTACCACACCTGGTACGGGATACTAACGGTTTGCTCGGGTACCACACCTGGTACGGGTTTATTTTACTACATTATTGCATTGATATTGTTGTATTGCATTGACTGTTATTGGTTCCGTGAGTGGACCAGGTTGTTTTATTGAAATGTGATATTTGTTGGTGGTCCTTGAGTGACCGGAAATCCTATTATATCTATTGAGTTGTCCTTGGATTAGGTCGGATTGTCTGTCTAACACTTAGGTGTTATTTAGAGGGGATCCCAGGGTGGGTCCGGGTTAGAAAAAAAGGGATGGTTTATTGGTTATATGATTGTTGCTTACAGTTAGAAAGGGTGGATTTCATGCGGGAACAAGCTAGGTAGAGACTTGTAGTCTAGGGGTGCCTGTTGACTTGTTGCATGTCTTCCGTACTTATACTTGATTTGTTGTACTGATTATACACTATTTTTATTTGGAACTGGCTGATAATCCTACCAGTACACAGTGGTGGTGTACTGATACTGCACTTGCTTTTCTTTTTGTGAGTATAGGCAATCTTCCAGCGGTTGAGACGCGACCTCATTTGTAGTACCGGCATTTACAGACTTCAAGGGTGAGCTGCTTCGATCGAGCTGCCTTAAGTCTATCATTAGAGTTTTAGCCCACTTATTTCGAGCTTAAATTATTTCCTTGTTTTGGGGTTGCATCCCCGTATTCTATATATTGGTAGATTGTTTGGTACTGCGACTTTCAGATTCTAGGGGTAATTTCCGCAGGTTTATATTAATGAAGTGGTTTTGTTATTATTGTTTTGCTAGTTTAATTTCCGCACTTTGGTTTTGAGCTGTTAAAACGGTTAAGTTCGGGAAAGTGATGGTTCGCTCAGCCGGGGGGGAGGGGAGGGTTGGGTGAGTGCAACTCACGTCGGTCTGGATCGTGACACAACTTTTCATTAAGAACTTTCCTCAATCAACTAGTTGTTTCTTCTTCTACTCTTATAAACCATAGACTTTATTTGTTTTCCCATATCTTTAAATAATTCCAAACACTATTAGCAAGGGAAAATCAAACACCTTTTTTCTTTCTTTCTTTTTCACTTTTTCTACTCTCCACCAATATTATATGAATTTTTTTTACACTTTGCACCTTAATTGTTTCTACAGGCTTTCACTTCAATTCCTTTCTTCTTTTTTTCATTCTCACTCCTTTAAACTTTTATTTTTTAATTAAAGTTTTTAGGAGTTTGGGATCAAATTAAAGGTCAATTAAAAAAAGGATTAAGCTTCATACAAGGCTACCAAAGAATAGGCTAAAGGCTCAAAGGGGCAAACTATGATAATCAATTGTGGGTAGGTAAAGCAAAGGATAAAAAAATTAGGTTATCAAAGAAACGCCTGTATCATCTATTAAACTCAACATTCTTCATTTCGTTTTGCAAACACATCGGGTAAGTTCTAGACATCAATATGAAAATATAGAATCTCACAAAATCCTAACACACATGACACATGTTCAACTCAAGAAGGATCCATACAGACTCTCGATCAAGCAAACAACAAGAGTTTAAATTTAAGCTAAAATAAAAGAGCCTAGGTGTCTCAAAAGAAGTCATTCACTTTTCACAGCATGCTTTTAAGTTCAAAACCAAATTGCATCATTCCACCAATTATAGTACTTAACTAGAGAACCTAGTATTTAATTGATCCTAAAGACTCTTCTAAAAATAAATTAAAAACTACTCTAAAAATAAAAAAGATAGTCGATTCAAAGGGCTTCTCCTTGGAAAAGAACTGAAAAGAAAAATCAAGGGGTGAGCGAAGTATGCCCTACTAAAGAACTAAAACAAACTAAAAACTAATAAATCCTAAAAAATAAAAGAAATATATTTTTGTGTTTTTAGATATTTTTCAATTTTTTTCATATAAAGCAAGCAACTAAAAACAAAAAAAAAAGCAACTCTAAATCCTAAGCATACTTCACTCTTAATAAATATCAAAAGATAGAAAGATATTCTGCCCACACTTAAAGTCATGCTTTGTGCCCAAAGCATCAAATAAGGTAAAATAGAGAGTTAAAAATTCTCTGTGAGACCCTTTAGGGCCTAGCTAACAACATGTCTTTTTCAATCTTTCATCAAGGGGTGAATGACACCACACTTAATTTCCTGCCATACTCCTTAGATTTCAAATCCAGGTACTCAGATTCTCCCAAAAAATGCACACATACAAATATAAAAACAAACATGACAGTAAAAAATAAAAACTACTAAATTACTATAACTTTGGGTTGCCTCCCAAGCAACACTCAATTTACTGTTGTGGCATGACCCATCATGTACACCACTTTTCCTTTTACTTAGAGGATATGAATTGCACCTAAAACTTCTTTTTTAATTTCCTACTATGTTGAAGGAGCTGTGTAACACCCCAAAATATTCTAAGCTAGGACTCAACCAAGGTCAACTTTAAATGATTATTCCTTCTAGAATATAAAGTGTTAGGTGGCTTAGTATCCACTAAATTAAAGATATTTGAGTTTTCTTTTCAACATCACTGACCGTGCATAAAATAAAGTTTAGAGTAAAAAGTTATCAGCATTTTAACAAGAAGTGACTTTTGACAGACATTGACCACGAGAGGGTTCCACGGACCATGGTCTCCACCGTGGAACCACTCCTAAAGATCAACATTTGGTCTGACATCCACGATAGGGATCCATAGACTGTGGATAGACCATGAAACATGGTTATCCCTCATGAAAATCAGACTCGCAGTTGGGCAAAATTTCCTGAGAACCACGACCCCAGGCCACGAGCCATGGTTCGTGTCCACGGGTTCCCTGTTCAGAAATTTTTAGTAGTTTTTCAGTTTATTTTCTAGGGATATTTTACACTTTTTTCACTCTTTTAAATCCTATACAATGTCATTTTAGGCCTATTGGAGGTGTTTTACTAGGCTAATTTGACCCCCCCTCCCTTCATTCTCTTGGCTAACATCAGAAAGAAAGGAAAATAAGTGATCTTGTCTCAACTCCAATCCTAGGGCTTTTTATCCAAAGCTTCCAACCTTCAAGCTAGTGCAAGATTTTTGACTGCCAGATATGTGGGATTTAAATGAGGGTTCTATTTCACCCTCATTGCAAAGTTTTTAGTTTTAGTTGCGATTCTTACAATTCACAATTTTAGGGTTCAGACCCAAGCATGTGATTTCCTATAAATATAATGTTTTGATATTTCTATATGTTTATTATCCTTATTAGAATGGTTTTTTGTATAAAATCTTGTAAATAAGTTTCTCACCTTAGATTTTTGGAAAAATGAATTTAGCCTGGATGTTCAAAAATTTCTCATGATCTAGTTTTTCCTCAAAATTTAGCTCATATTGTCAGCATTCAGCTTAAATAGAACTCAGACAGGTTTTCAATATTTAGTCATTCAAAATCAGTTCAGTTCTGTTAAGTTCTGACCCAGTTTTTAGAACATCAGTTTAAACGAGCTACAAAAAATTTCAGTTGGGATTAATACTTAACACTCAGCTGGACTAGGGTCCCAGTTTTCACCTGAAGTCCCAAAACTACATACCGTTGTAGGTTTATTTAACCTTCTAGTTGAGCTCAAATTTAGTGATCACGCCAGTCATGCCTCTATACCCTGGCAAGGTATATTGGGTCCTCTCGATGGGACATAAATATAGAACTCCATGTTTAGCTCACGTGATTTATGTCGGTTAACAGGCTCTCCCACAGATTTAGACTTAGTAGATTGTACATGATCCTCAGTTCAGTTCAGTTGCATGTTCATTATACTTTTTAATTCAGGTTATCTCTCATATTTATCATTAGGTTATGATTAGGTCGTTGTACTAACGTTCAGTTTTGCATTCAGTTTGCATTTCAATACCGTTATCAGTGGTTTCATCATATCTAGTTACTTTACATTTTTTGTATCTCACATTTTTAGTATATTTAAAATACTGATTGCATACCTTTTGTGTTGCATCTTATCATGATGCAGGTGCAGACGTTCAATTTTAGCAGCGTGATTAGTACAATTCTATGCCACTTTACCAGTACTAGTGGTGAGTCCTCATCATCTGAGGATGAACTTTTATGACTTTTTTTTTAGTTTTTTAGTATTAGAGTTAGCTGGGGGATTGTCCTAGTAGCTCGTCAGTAGTAGAGGTTTTAGACATAGAATTTGATATTCAACTTGTTTTTAGATTGAGTTTTACTTTTTAGACTAAGTATTATTTCAGAGATTCTTAGTTAAATTCTAAAACTCGTGTTTTATCAGTTTAGCTTTGAATCAATTTTAAATTATGTGAATTGTTTAGTATCATGCCATGCCATTAGTTAGCTTGGGGTCACTTGTAGCTCTAAGCACTGTGTGACTTCCAGGATATAGGCTCGAGTCATGACAAACTTGGTATCAGAGCATCAGGTTTAGCGTTTCCTAGAATATTTGAAAGCCATATTAAGTAGAGTCTTTTTCATGGGTGTGAAGTGTACCACACTTATAAAGGATAGGCTAGGATTTTTTTAGGAAACTCAACTTTTTTCATGCTCTTTATCGTATAATAAAGTTTAACTCTAAGTACATTTCTAATCCGTTCTTTATACATTTCAGATAATTCCTCCACACAAAAACAACACGAGGAATGTTAATAATCCAATTCCAGATCATGATGTTACGAACGACGAATTCTAAAATTCCATCCAGATATTGGCCTTAGGCTAATCAGTAGGCACCTGTTCCTGATAATCCAAATGGTGGTTTAGCCGCTGCTAGAGTTAGAGATTTTGTCCATATGAATCCGCCAGAGTTCTTTGGGTCAAAGGTTGGTGAAGATCCGCAGAACTTCATTGATGAGGTGAAGTAGATTCTAGATATTATGCAGGTGACTTGTATAGAGAGTGTTGAGCTAGCTTCTTATCAACTCAAGGATGTCGCTCACATTTGGTTCACTCGGTAGAAAGATAATAGGGTCAGGTATGCAACTCCTATTACTTGAGATTGCAACTCCTATTACTTGAGATCGCTTTGTTGGGGGCATTTCTGGATAGGTTCTTCCCAAGGGTGTTAATGGAGGCAAAGGGTGGGGAGTTTTTGAATTTGAGGGAAGTATCTATGACAATGTAAGAGTATAGGTTGAAATTCACTCAGCTCTCCAGGTTTTCTCCAGCGATGGTGGCTGAGTTGAGGGCCCGAATGAGTAAGTATGTATTCAGTGTTTCTAACTTGGTGAAGAAAGAATGCAAAACCGCTATGTTGATTGGAGATATGGACATGTCCAAACTTATAACTCAAGCACAATATATTGAGGAGAAGAAACTGAAAGAGAGGGAAAGAGAGAACAAGAGGGCGAGAACTGGTAACTTTGAGTACATTCAGCAGAGGACTGAGGGTAGGAACATGTCTTCTTTCCAGCAGAGATCATCTGCTCTAGCACCTTCATCAGCTAGTGCTCCATCTCCCAGAACTTGACATGATCAGAAGAATAGAGAATTAGGCTTAAAGTCTCACGATAGTGTTTCAAGCAGCCTCACTTTTCTAGCATGTCCTAAGTGTGGTAAGAACTATCCAAGTGAATATCTTATTGGCAGAGATGGTTGTTTTGGATGCGATCAGACTAGCCATAGGTTGAGGAATTGACCCTCTGTAGGGTGTGGTGATGGGGGTAATAGGGCCCAGTCTACTACTTTAGTAGCTCTAGTCGCATAGCTCAATAGGGTACTACTTTTGGTACAGATGGTGATCAACGTTAAAACTATCTCTATGCCATATCTTCTCACCATGACCAGGAGAACTCATCCTTAGTCACTAGTATATTATGAATCTTTTCTCATTATGTGTATGATTTGTTAGTCCCTGGGGCTTCCTTATCTTTTGTGACCTCATATATTTCATGTTAATTCAAAATCAGTCCCGAACAGCTTCTAAAACCCTTTTTTGTTTCCACTCTAGTTGGTAAGTTAGTCTTAGCACAGAGGGTCTATAAAAATTATCAGTTTATTCCTTCATAGAGTTACCTCAGTTTATCTAGTAGAGTTAGATATGATCAATTTTGACATCATTCTTGGTATGGATTGGCTACACGCCTGTTACGCCACAATCGACAGCAAAACCAGAGTCGTAAAATTTCAGTTCCTGATTAAGCCTGTCTTAGAGTAGCAGGGCAGTTTTTCTATATCTATAGTTCATTTCATATCTTACCTCAAATCTATAATATAATCTCAAAGGGGTGCATCTATCATATAGTTCAGGTTAAGGATTTTGAGTTTGAAACCCCATCTCTCCAATCAGTTTGAGTAGTCAGTGAGTTCCCTGAAGTGTTTCCTGAGGATCTACTCAGAGTCCCTCTTGAGCAGGAGATTGACTTTGGGATAGACCTTCTTCCAGATACAACCTATATTTGTTCCTCTTTATAGAATGTCTCCAACTAAGCTTAAGAAATTGAAAGATCAGTTGAAGGACCTTTTAGATAAAGGTTTCACAAGACTTAGTATTTCCCCATGGGGTGCTCTAGTTATCTTTGTGCGTAAGAAAGATGGTTCTCTCAGAATGTGGATCGACTATCATCAGTTGAACAAAGTCACAATCAAGAACAAGTGTCCCATTCCTAGGATAGATGACTTGTTTGGCCAGCTTCAAGGTGATAGTTACTTCTCGAAGATAGGCCTCAAATCCGATTATCATTAGCTCAGAGTTAGAGAATGTGACATTCTAAAGACAACCTTTAGAACTTGGTATGGTCACTATGAATTTGTGTTATGTCTTTTGGAATAACAAATACTCGTGCAGTTTTTATGGACTTGATCAACATGTTATTCAAATAGTATTTGGATATGTTTGTCATTGTCTTCATAGATGATATTCTTGTCTACTCATGGAGTGAGGAGGAGCATGCAAACTATTTGAGGGTTGTGCTGCAAACTCTCAAGGATCACCAATTATTTGCTAAGTTCAGTAAGTGTGAATTTTGGTTGAAGTCAGTTGCATTTATGGGTCATGTTGTGTCCAATTAGGGCATTTGGGTAGATTCATAGAAAATAGAGCTAGTAAATAACTGGCCTAGACTCACTTCTCCGACTGAGATTAGAGCTTTTTAGTCTTGGTTAGATACTACAGGAGATTTGTTGAAGGGTTTTTATCTATTCTTGCCCTGTTGGCTAGGTTAACTCAGAGAAAGGTTAATTTCTACTGGTCCAAAGAATGTGAAAAGAATTTCTAGGAATTCAAGACTAGGTTGACTACAACTCTAGTTTTGACTTTGCCTGAGGGCTCAAACGACTTTTTGATTTACTGTGATACATCTAGATTTGGCATGAATTGTGTTTCAGCATGGCAAGGTCATTACATATGCTTCTAGATAACTTAAAGTTTATGATAAAAAGTACCTGACTCATAATCTTGAGTTGGCAACAATGGTTTTTGCCTTTAAAATTTGGAGGCACTACTTGTATGGTATCCATGTGGATGTGTTTATCGATCATAAGAGCCTAAAATATGTGTTCAATTAGAAGGAGATGAATCTTCAACAGATAAGGTGGCTTGAGCTTCTTAAGGATTATGACATAAGCGTGCTTTACCATCTAGGTAAAGCCCATGTTGTGGCTGATGCACTTAGCAGGTTGTTTATTGGTAGTGTGTCATGATTTGAAGAAGGGAAGAAGAAGTTGGTTAAGGATGTTTAGAGTCTTAATCGTCTAGGGGTTTGCCTTACCAATTCAACTAATGGTGGTGTTATTCTTTAGAATGGGTCAAAATATTCATTGATAGTTAAGGTGTAGGAGAAGCAGGACAACGATCCTATCTTGCATTAGTTAAAGGGTATTGTTCACCAGCAGAGAGAAGAGGTTTTCTCCCAAGGGGGAGATGGTGTGCTTCGTTATCAGGGTCTGTTATGTGTTCCAAATATTGATGAATTGAGGCAGTGGATTTTGATAGAGGCTCACAGCTCTATATATTCTGTTTATCCAGGTGCCACCAAGACATACCGTGACCTATGAGAAGTTTATTGGTGGAATGGCATGAAGAGGGATATGACTAAATCAGCATGTGAAACTAGAACATCAGAGATTAGGAGGTATGACTAAAGATATTGATATTCCTAGTTGGAAGTAGGAAGTGATCAATATGGACTTTGTTACAGTTTTACCACGTACTCACTGACAACATGATTTTATTTGGGTAGTAGTAGACAGGATGACAAAATCAGCCTACTTTTTACCTGTCAAGACTACTGATTCAACAGAAGATTATGCTAGACTCTACATCCATGAGTTGGTCATATTGCATGGGGTTTTCTTTTCTATCATCTCAAATAGAGGCACTTAGTTTACATCCCAGTTATGGAAGTTTTCAAGAAAGGTCTTGGTACTCAAGTAAATCTCAGCACAACATTTCATCCGTAGACAGATGGTCAGGCAGAGCATACCGTTCAGACCTTAGAGTACATATAGAGGGCTTGTGTGATCAACTTCAAAGGTATTGGGATGATCACTTACCTCTTATAGATTTCTCCTATAATAACACCTTCCATTCTATCATCCAGATGGCTCCGTATGAGGCACTTTATAGGCGGAGGTGTAGATCAACTATTAGATGGTTTAAAGTAGGTGAAGCTACTTTGATAGGGCCAGATTCAGTTTATAAAACTATGGAAAAGGTTCATCTTATTAGGGAGAGGTTAAAGAAAGCCCATAGTTATCAGAAATCCTATGCAAATATGAGGAGAAGAGACTTAGAGTTCACAATTGATGATTGGGTGTTTCTAAAGGTTTCACCTATGAAGGGACTGATGAAGTTTGATAAAAAGGGGGAGCTTAGTCCCCACAATGTAGGTCCCTACAGTATTGTGCGACGAATAGGCAAGGTAGCATATGAGTTAGAGTTGCCAACAAAGTTAGCATCAGTGCATCCAGTCTTTTATGTGTCCTTGTTGAAAAAGTGCATTGGTGATCTGGCCTCAGTTGTACCATTAGAAAATGCGGTTGTGAAGGATAGTCTCTCTTACAAAGAGGTCCCAGTTGAGATTTTTCATCATCAGGTTTGTAAGTTGAGGAATTAGGAAGTCGCTTCGGTGAAGGTCCTTTAGAGGAACAAGTCAGTTGAGGGAGCTACTTGGGAAGTAGAAGCATCTACGATGACCAAGTACCTCCATCTCTTTCCTTTTAGTTCAGTTCCATCTTGAGGTAACAATTTCCTCCTTAGTATTTTCGATCAGTTCTTTTCATGCTTGGAGTATGCATTCGTGTCTCATGTATTCAGTTCAGTTATACTTCAGTAGAAACTCTGTTATTATGTCAGTACTTCAACTCTTAGAACTCAATAGGGGGGATTACAACTCTTTCCTTCCAATCTCAGCTTATTTAGTCTTCATTCGAGGACAAATGGTTCCAAGGGGGTAATATTTGAACACCCTAAAAGTTTCTAAGCTAGGACTCAACTAGGTCCAACTTTAAACAATCATTCCTCCTAGAATATGAAGTGTTAATTGTCCTAGTACCCACTAAATTAAAGATGTTTAAGTATTCTTTCCAATACTACCGACCGTGCATAAAATGGAGTTTGGAGTAAGAAATTATCAGCATTTTACCATGAAGTGTCTGTCTGTCAAAATGGCAGACAGTGACCATGAGAGGGTTCCATGGACCATGGAATGGACCACCAACTGTAGTCTCCACCCGTGGAACCACTCCTAAAGATTAATATTTGTTCTGAGATCTATGAGATGGATCCATGGACCATGGATAAGACCACAAACCATGGTTTCCCCTCATGGAAATCAGACACGCAGATGAGCAAAATTTCCTGAGAACCACGAGTTATAGTCCATTCCACAGAACGTGGTTCGTGTCCAAGGGTCCCCTATTCATAAATTTTTAGTAGTTTTTTAGTTTGTTTCCTAGAGGTATTTTGGACTTTTCCCACTCTTTTAAATTTTATACTAAGTCATTTTAAGTTTGGAGAGGATTTATTAGGCTAAGTCAACCCCTCTCTCCTCATTCTCTCGACTAACATCAGAAAGAAAGAAAGAAAATGATCTTTTCTCAACCCCAAGCCTAGGGCTTTTTCTCCAAAGCTTCCAACCTTCAAGCTAGTTCAAGATTTTTGACAACCAGGTATGCGAGATTTCAAGGAGGGTTCTCTTTCACCCTCATGCCCAAAGTTTTGTGTTTTAGTTTCGATTCTTACAATTCATAATTTTAGGGTTCATATCCAAGCATGTGATTTCCTATAAATTTGATGTCTTGATATTTCTATATGTTTATTATCCTCATTATAATGGTTTCTGTATAATGTCCTGTAAATAAGTTACTCACCCTAGATTTTTGGAAAATGATTTTACCCTGGATTCTTAGAAATTTCTCATGATCTACTTTTCCTCAGAATTTAGCTTATATTGTCAGCATTCAAATTAAATAGAACTCAGTAAGTTCTTAGGCTTTTATTCTTTCAGAATAAGTTTAGTTCAGTTAAGTTCTGACCCAATTTTTAGAACATGAATTTAAATAAGCTACCAAAAATTTCAGTTGGGAGTAGTAGTTAGCACCGAGTTAGACTAGGGTCTCAGTTTTCACCCCAAGTCCCAAAATAGTATGCCATCATAGGTCTATTTATCCCCTCAGTTAAGCTCAAATTTTATAACGACCTGTTCTATCATTACACTGAATTAAGGCATAAGTATCCGGCTAGAAAAGTCCTTAGGTGAGAATTTAAAATCTCAGGCTAGGGTGAGCTCAGACAAAATTTTAGTGTTCTATGACTTTGGTGTATTTCATGCTTTGTGTGTCAATGTTTGGTAGTGTGGTGTTTGTTTTTGGATAGCCAACTTTTGTAGGATCCCATAGGAAGTTTTGGGGCAAGAATCGGAGTCATAGAATTCTGAATATGATAGTTGCCGCATTGGGAATAATTTGTGGTGTCTATGAAATATAGTGTATTGTGAAATATAGGTCTGGGAGCGAGAACATCATGTTCTACAAATTGTCACTCATAGCAATGGAGGGTGCCTCATCGCGATGGTCCATTGTGATGAGTTATTTCTTATTGCAATGATCTATCGAGATGGATAGTCATCCACCGCGACAAGATCACGGGCAGTATACCCAGGCATTCAACAGTTCTTTTGAGTTATTTCTCTCATAACTCAAATACTCCTAGAGCTCTCAAAAGTAGTTCTCCTAAGTGTAACACCCCAGAACTTCCAAGTATAAACTCAGCTCAGAAAACCAGAAAAAATAATAATAATTTTTTTTCCAAGTGTCAGTCAATCCATGAGCCAGATCCATGAGTCATGGAACAGTCCACGAGTCATGGACTAGGCCTGTGGAATCAGATTAGAGCCCTAATGATTTTCTCTGAGAACCACGAATGGGTTCTACGGACCGTGAAAGGATCCATGAGTTGTGAACCCGGTTCATGGAACTCAGACCTGAGGGTCACCAGTCCCTCAGGAACCACGATAGGGTTCCACAAACCGTGAATGGATCCATGGGTCGTGAACCCAAATCATGGAACTCAGACCTGCAGCTTGACAAAAGGGCCCAGGATCCATGAATGGGATCCACGATCCATGGAAGTTTCCACGAGTCGTGGTTTCCATCCGTGGAACCTGAGTCGCAAATTTCAATAGTTTTCTTTTAAAAATTTCTTGGGGAATTCCAGACTTTTCCTACCTCTTTTAAAGCCTAAGCTACATCATTTTTCTTAGTCTAAGCCTAGTTAATTAGTCAAAAACTACCTAAATTAGTGATTCTCCTAAAATCATCAGACACTTAGAAAGAAAAAGAGAAAGAGGCGACAGTTTCTCCCAAGAACAAGCAGAAGGTTCCTTCAAGCTCAGCCCCAAAAATCCAAGGGTTTCCTCTAAAAATTCAATTCAGTTCTTCAGTTCTCCGTGAGTCATTCAGACCTAGGATTCCTAAACCTCAGTAAATCATTACAATTCAGTTTCTATTATTTGTGGGATAACCATTTCATGTTTCGTGGAGAATTAGCATAGTCATATGTACAGAGTTAAGTAACCCTAGCTTGTGTAAATTTCAGTACTCATAAATTATACTTGCTAGTCAGATAATTCAGACAATTATGCTTCAGAATTAAGATGCCATCAGTTTCAGTATATGTATGTTGCATTCTAAGAGGATTATCAATATTTGAGATATTTAGTATTCCAGCTTACATTTCATCGCTTACATTCAGTTGGGAGTAGACTTAATACCGAGCGGATGAAGGGATGAAGGCTTGGATATCAGATTAGGCTGAGACATTTATTTACAGTCCCAAAGTCCCAGAATTATGGTGCCACTGTAAATATAATAGGGCTCAGCTGTCAGATTAGGCTGGTCACCCTTGTCCCTTGTGGACATCAGTTTAATGGATCTACATCAGATTTGTTTGTACCCTTGGCAAGGTATAAACACCCTCCCATCTAGGGTTACAGGTTGGTCCCATAGTAAGCTCAACTTGGGGTATGCCGGTTCATAGTAGCTCCTACAGTCAGACTCATATTGCATTGACCTTATATTTAGTTATTCAGTTCAATATGCTATATACTCATGTTAGTTACTTGATCATTGTATTCAGCTTATCTTCCAGTTAATGTTTCAGTATGTATTTCCATGTTCAGTCTTTATGTTGTTCAACTTAGCATATATCCTGCATGCCCAGTACATTCGAAGTACTGATGTATACTTTTGTGCTACATCATTGTATGATGTAGGTTCAGGCAGTCAGTATCCCAACCGCGTTTAGTTCGATTTCCAGTCTTTACTCAGCAACTTCAGTGGTGAGTCCTCATAGTTCGGGGATGATAGATATGATTTCATCTTTCAGTTTTATATTTCAGTTTCAGATTATGAGAGTTAGCTGGGGTCTTGTCCCAGCAACTCATATCAGTTAGGGGCTTTCAGACATAGAACTAGATTCAGCTATTGAGTTGTTAATGTTGTTTTTTAGAATCACTATACTCTTACTTATATTTATATTCAGACATGTTTGGGCTTCTTCCCATCTCAGATATTTAAATGCTTTTAATTTTCTGCACAATTCATATTTTATCAGGATTTATCTAGATAAGTCAGACCATGGGTTATCTTGGGGTCACTTGTGATACTAGCACCGTGTTGTGTCCAGGGGGTAACATCAGGCATGATATGCTATTTGAATTTAATATTAAAAAGGTGCCTGATTGGTTTTACATTCAGACCTTGAAGAAAGGACCTACCAAATCATTTCGAGAGTATGGAATAAGATGGATATCTGAAGCTGCTAAAGCACGTCCTCCTTTAGACGAAGAGCAAATGAAAAAAATCTTTATGCGTGCTCAAGAGCCACAATATTATGAAAAGATGATCCTCATACAAGACCACAAACTTTTTGACATCATCAAGTTGGGAGAAAGAATTGAGGAAGGCATAAGGAATGGCATGATAATAAATTTGGAGGCACTACAAGCAGCTAATAAAACTTCACACTCTGATGAGGTCATCGAGAACAAGAGAATGAAATAGGTGAATACAGTATCGATTATCGAAGGATCGAAAGCTCCTTTGATCTTCCAAACACCCCCAAACCAAGGGCTTTCAGCTTCCGTACCAACATATGATTATCCAATACCATCCTACAATTCTGTTGCTCATCCCATTTATAATGCACAACCTGCATGTTTTCAATTTCCTCCACCCACATTTCAAAAGCCACCAGCTCATCAAAAGCTACCAAGATCTCAACGACCCCATCGACCCTCAAAACCTCGAGCTAATTCGAAGAACAATTCATCCAAGAGATACACTCCTTTGGAGGAGCCCATAGCCCAATTATATAAGAGATTAAAGGTTACCGGTCATATTGCTCCTATCCCTGAGCTTGTGATGGATACACATGCAAAATGGCTCGACCTCACCAAAGTTTGTGCTTATCATTCATGAATGAAAAGGCACACCGCGGAGGACTGCTGATCTTTGAGAGATCATATTCAAACATTGATTGATACTAATGTGATACACTTAAAATAGTATAATTTCAATGACGTTTGATTATGTTGTCTCCCCGGTCGAGG
This sequence comes from Jaltomata sinuosa, assembly GCA_003996215.1. Taxonomy (NCBI): domain Eukaryota; kingdom Viridiplantae; phylum Streptophyta; class Magnoliopsida; order Solanales; family Solanaceae; genus Jaltomata; species Jaltomata sinuosa. The sequence goes on along the minus strand of QJPP01002595.1, from coordinate 159,295 downwards.
CTCCCGAACATTCAACAAATGCCTTTGAACTTTATTAATTTGGCAATGGTGATAAAGTTTCTTTGTGCTTTCCCTTTATGTAATTGGAACTACGTTTGACCTGATTCTCGTTTAAGAGGGATACGTAGGCGCTCCTGTGAAGTTCGGTCTTATCATAATTAAATTTTCCATTGCCCTTTCCAAGCATTATAACTGGGGCAGAATTTTTGAGAGGATATCAAAAATTCCATCTGAAAAGCATTACCATGAATCGTAAGACTGGGGCAGAATTTTAAGGGAACCTCAAAATTCACAACAAGTGACCGCTCATTCTACAAAATTTTCTAGCCGAAAGTCAAGTTCTACACTGGGGCAGAAATTTTTGAGAACCCTAAAAAATTTCATCGGAGCTGCACTCCAAACCTAAAGATGATAAGATGTTGTGATGTCTCAAAATATGTCACGGTTTATGATTCAACAATATTTTGATTTTTTAACATTTCCCTTCCCTTTTCAAAGCAAGTTATTTTATAATACGATTTCAAAGTTTATTTATTTATTTGCTCGAGCGAGTGCCCAAAGAGAGTGCGAAAGCCCGCAGACACATAACAAGGAGGACAGATGCACCCAAGAGCAGATGTACAAATCAACCTCCCCTTTTTACAAATTAACAATTTTTTTTTTGAACGCAGAACTAGCAGGTACAAATCCGAGAATTGTCTGAGCAGCATCAGGACAAACACTGTCATCAAAATATGGCAAGAAAGCTAATCTACTCTATCTCCTCAAAGAAGAATTGCATTAAGCCCGACAATTACATTTGACTCGAGAATTATATTTGGCCCGAGATTGCATTATGCCCGAGATGACTTTGGCCCGAAATTGCATTTGAGCCCGAGAATTGTATTTGACCCGAGAATTACATTTGGCCCGAGATTGCATTAAGCCCGAGAATTACATTTGGCTCGAGAATTACATTTGGCCCGAGATTGCATTATGCCCGATATGACTTTGGCCCGAGATTGCATTTGGCCCGAGAATTATATTTGGTCCGAGAATTATATTTGGCTCGAGAATTATATTTGGCCCGAGAATTGCATTTGGCCCGAGATTGCGTTAATCCTGAGAATTACATTTGGCTCGAGAATTATATTTGCCGAAAAATGCATTTGAGCCCGAGATTGCATTTGGCCCGAGATTGCATTATGCCCGAGATTGTATTGTGCCCGAGAATTATGAATCGCATTGAGCCCGAGAATTGCACGGCGCTCGAGAAATGCATTTGAGATCGAGATTGGATTTGGCCCGAGAATTACATCAAGCTCGAAGATTGCCTTGCGCCCAAGATTACATCAAGCTCGAGAACTGCGAATTGTATTGAGCCCGAGATTGTGTTTTGGCCCGAGAATCGCACTGCGCCCGAGAATTTTGATTGAGCCCAAGATTGCATTTGGCCCGAGAATTGCATTATGCCCGAGATTGCATTGAGCTGGAGATCGCATCGAATCACAACAAGCTACCATGAAACAAATTATTCAGAAGCTACCAAACGTCATGCTATGCCACTCAAAACAGATACGCTTTCTTTAATTTCTGCTTATCATGCTCCGAAGACGTCATAGTATAAAGGCATCATTTTCATAGCCTGCGGACATCATTTCATGGCCTAAGGATTTACTTTCTACTTATCATGCTCCAAAGGCGTCATCGTCTAAAGGCATTATTTCCATGGCCCGCGGACATCATTTCATGGCCTGAGGATTAATTTTACGTATCATGATCCTGAGATGTCATCGCTAAAGACATCATTTGTACCGTCTTAAGCAACCTTCCATAGTCTTAAAGGGAACCTGCATCATGTTTTACTTTATTTTTATTTAAATGTTAATCTTTTATCTAGTTATAATAGAAATTGCAGGCATCGAAAGCTGAACAAGCCAAGAAACGAGATTAACCGCCGTCTTCGCTTCCAAAACATAATTCTTCTTATCCCTATATCACCAACACCGGACCGTTTCTCACGCCCTATTCTTAGCTAATCACTTAAATCTCATCAACTCGTGCCAACTACGTCTTCGTCCAGAAGTTCAGTTGTATATCTTCTCTAGAAGCCTCGTTCGTTTCTAAATCTAGAACTACACATGGCTTGATTCCCGTAAAATCAGGGATATGTAGGCGACTTGAAAACCGAAGTCTCGGCCACAACTCTGTTATAATTCCCCCTTGTTTCTCCGATTTCGAAGAACTACGCCTCCGGTCGGACAAAATTGGCTACTAAATCAACGTTCCTTGCCCGATAATTCATCCTTCATTTCCGAGCAAGGAAGGGGTAGCTGTTGACACCCAATTTTGACCTCCCTATACCTCTCTCGGGCTGTTATTTTAATAATAATAATTATTTTAAATATTAATTTATTTTATATTTTACTTGATTTATTAAATAAATTATGTGTTAACACTTTAAAATTAGTATATAAATATATAATTTATTCTCTATTATTACTATTTTTATCATAAATTTTATATGATATTACATGTCATTTATTTTACGTACAATATATATACGTAATTTATTTATTTTTAAATAATTTATCTTTTGAGAATTATCGTTAATTATTATTTTATCTACTAAATTTTATATACGTAGTAGTTTATTTATTAAATAGCAGTCCGAATTCAATTTCTAATCTCAAATTATTTAAATCCTAGCCTCTTTCTACCTAATTTATTTCAATTTTGGCCTAAATTGGGCTAATTTGGCTCAATTTTAAATCCCAAGTCTAATCCAATATCAACCGTTGATCTAATATGATCAACGGCCGAGATCAAACCCCTTTTTCTTTTTCCTTTTAAACAAACACCCCCCAACCCTAATCCCATTCTCACTCACCAGCCGTCACCCCCAAACTCTCTCCTCTCTCTCTTCTCCACCTCTCCGTCCGTCGAAATCCCATGCAACCCCACAAATGTTACCGCCTCTGGCCGGCGGACTACCAACAACCTCCATTAAATCAAATCCCCTTTTCTTTTTGTGTTTCTCTGAGAGATTTGGTGTTACGGGGATCTCTTTCTCTCCGACGAATGTCGAACTCCGGCCAGGCGTGCGTTGCTCATTGAACGGTTTTTGTTAGAATCTGTGGATGATTATGTTATGGCGGATTATCACGCATACATTTTGGGTTTTGCCCTTTTCAACTTCATCTTTCTTTTCTCTTGTTATCTGAGTTTTAGATTTGAAATTAGTAGAGTTGGGCTGTGAGTTTGTGTCTGAATTATGTGATTTTATGTTAATTTTTAATTGTGGACTGTCATATGTGAAAACCCCAAGTTTGCATGAACTTTCATTCGTAGCCTAATTCTGAAAATTAGAATACATGCTTGCTCTGTTGTTGAAGTCAATTTCTAAGCATGTTGTTGATTATTGTCCTTATATTCTAAGTCAAACTTTTGGGTATATTTGCTTAGGTTGCTATCTCTGTTTTGCCATAATATGTTCTTCATGTGAGACTATAGATAGTCTGATAAGTTTAGAACTGTTTAGCCTTCCTTCCTTGAGTTTCGTTTGATAATCTTGTGATCTTTATTGACCAATTTCATCATGTGATAGCCCTGAAATCCGTTTGATTGATTTTGTGTTAGAATTGATTTTTGGCTTTGATACCTGTTAATTTTTGACTCTTGATTGAGATATTGTGATATATTCTCTAAGATGCACTTTTTATCTCCTTAATTGATTTGGGACAGCCTTAGTGATTGCTAATTGATTCATTTTTCCTTAATTTTATTGCCTTTATTTAATTCCATTGATTCTACTTGACTAATTATGGTAATATCGATATGATTTGGCTCCTAATTGGTTCAGCCCATCTGTTTTAAGGGAACAATCTCCCATGATTGATTGTCATTGCCCTTTTTTCTTGATTTAAACAACTTGTTTATTCTCTTCTTATGGTAAATTTGTGATAAATTGATTTGGCTATTGTAATTAAGGTGAATTTTATTTCCTTGATTGACTATTTAAATTATTCCCTTCCTTTAACTGAGTCCCTACTCCTATTATATAAACAGTCCATTTTCTCATTAGGACTCAGACTTTACACATTTTTACTACTCTCGTATTGTTAAGAACTCTCTTCTGTGAACAAATTCTGGATTGCTAAGTGTTAAATTCTGGATTGCTAAGTGTTGGGGTTCAAATTTCTCTTATTGTTTATTGCAAACTGGTGTCTCTTAATTCATGCACATAATTTATGAGTTTGATAGAAAGCATGACTATAGGAGTTTGAAGCTAATAACTTCTTGCCTAATTGATTATGTGATCCAAACTGCCACTACTTGTAGATCATGTATTAGTTATATATATTATTGCCATGATTCTTTCTTGGTATTGTTCTGGTATATGTTGTATGGAACATAGGGCCTTAAACATATCCTAAACCTTGACATGGGCAATGCCTAGAACCCTTGAGGTTCTAATGAAACTTTGCGATGTCAAGGACTAGTATTAGGAATTGTTATAGGCCCCTCTGGATTTTTGTATATTTATTTTGACAGGTCATGTGCTAGCAAAGCCGTTTGGGGAATTGTAAAGAGTTTCCCGGGATTTGGGAGTCTCCAAAGACTTGGATTCTTTTTTTATTTTCTTTTCATTCCTTTCTAATTCATTTATTCGGTCTGTAATATTCATTGTATAAACTAGGATAAATAAATGAAATTTAGGGGGACTGCTATGGAGGAGGGTCAAACTACGTGCTATCTGCTCTAAATACTTGAAATGTCTGTTTGATAAATTCACGTAGAAAACATGCCTATAGGTATTAATTAAATGGATTGTTAAGTTTAGATGCTAGATTAATAAGTTTTAAAATGTGAAATTTCCAGCATGCTCGTAGTAATTTTGTATATGTGCATTCTGCCTACAATATTTACATTGACCGTATGACTTTCAATTCTGCGCGTTATTGAAATTTCTGATAAATTAATCTAACATAGTTGGCTACCATATCTATAGGATTTAAATTCGTTTCAGTATATTATTTCATTTAGATATCATGTCTATAGGATCTAAATAAGGTTTCAACATATTTATTCATTTAGATACCATGCCTATGGGATCTGAATTTGTCTTAGCGTATTAATTCATTAATTACCATCCGATAGAATTTATAAAATCAATTTCAGCATTTAAATAACTAGATGCCATGCCTATAAGACTAAACTGATTAGTCATGCCGCCAGCAATATGTTGTGTAATGACAACTATGTGATCTTTTAATCAGTCCAACACTTAGAAAGCATGCCTATATGTATCAACTTGCTTAAACTTAGAAACCATGTCTTTAAGATTTACATCAGTTTTATCATTTTAAAATCATAGATCCTGCCTATAGGTTTGTAAAGACAATTTTAGCATGTTAAAACCATTAGATATCATGCTCATAAGATTTAATTAATAAATTTTTTGCATATCTATACTACTAGAAATCAAGTTTATAGTTTAATAAGGCGTTAATTTCTGAAGCATATTTTATCACCTTGTACCTTCATTAAATGATTAAGAGACATGTTTGAGACTGTTATGTGCTACTTGTTTAAAAGTCCCTTGTTTGTTTTGCTTGACGCTTTTCGTGTCTAATTAGAAAGTTGTAAGATTTTATTTGTCTAGACCCACATCCAAGTTAGTAAGTCCAATGCCTCTTGCACATTAAGTTGGGACGGGTAGGCATACTAAGGTACACTAGATTTTTTATTTCTTTAGTACGCTCCTTGGAATAATAATATTAATAACCAACTTAGGTGGGTAGATAGACGAATATAATGGAAATTGTCCCGAGCAGAAATGACAATGACTTTGAAATCGTCTTCGGTAAATAAGCCGGGTGCTGATTCGAATAGGTTAAAACTAACCTAAGTTTAGTTCTTGTTTTATTATATGTTTGGGGTAGTTATCTAAATCACTTAGTAATTAGGTTTCTTTTTCCATATTCTTGTGTTAATTCTGTCTTCTCGGTGATCTCCTTTTCGTTTTATTATTTATTTTAATTGCGGTTTATATGCATGATCTTTTTTCTCAGTTAGACTATTAGTAACTAATTTATCTACTTGCTTAAAATAAAGGTTTATTTGCTTAATTACTTAGTTAATAATAGGCTAATTAAACTGTTGACCCTTTGTTTATCACTTAAATTCCCACATAAATAACGAATCCGGCAGGGACCCACATTTGTGGACCTCAAAAGGTGCCTAACACCTTCCTTTCAAGGTAACTTGAACCCTTACCCGATTTCTGGTGACGTAGACCTCTAAAATTAATTTAACCGTTATTAGTGTAGAATGGTGCCCTAACACACCTTAATTCGTTAGGTGGCGACTCTTCACACTCTTTTTAATCTTAAAAAGAGTTATCATGTCGAATTCCATCTTTCGCGAGAAAAATGAGGCGCGACAAACTCCATAACCATCAGTCTTTCAAGAGTAAGATTGAACTATCTGGGGGTGTGAATCAGGGTGAATCTGTCTATGGGGATGTTAATATTGCTGAGGGAGTTAAGGAGGATGTATCTTATGAGGGGGAATATCTGGGTGACCCCATAGTTGAACCAAATTCATCTAATGGGATCAATTTTATTGATGCATCTATTTAGGGGGAAATGTTTAGGCACCCACCCCTCAGTAGAACCTATTTCTCCTATAAAGCTCATTGTTGAAAAGAATTTAGGATTGGTGAGCAAGGATGGACAATTGAGGGTTGTATCTGAAACATCTACACCTATGGAACAGGTTGATGCACCTAGTTCTTCAAGAAGGTCCAATGCTAATTTGTAGCACCTACAGGCTGCTTTGACTGCTAAGGATGATAAGATTGCAGCACTTCGTGCTTCTCACCTTGAGGTCTTGAATATGCTTCATGTGCAGTATAATATTAAGAAGAATATTCTTAGAGAGAAAAATGCATGTCTTAAAGCTGAACCAAAAAAAAGGGAAATGATACATTTTCTGCCAACATACAAGACTTGTTTGACTTGCTCAAGAAAGATCTTCCTTCATCATCTCATGCTCCATCTTCACCAAAAGCCTAGACCTCTTATCCTTAGGATCTCCCAAACCTTTCCTACTCTCATCATAAATGCTTTAATGTTATTTTTAATTTTGATAAAAATATGTAGTGCATCTTATGAATGATCAATAGAAATGTTTGATTTTAGTCTATTACTTCTGGCTATTCCCTTCTTTACAAATACCTTGTATATCTAACTGAGTTTTTGACTTTTAAGTGTTTGTATAGATAATAGCCCCAGTGGCCATGAGTGTTTAACTTGTTCATCTTAATGTGCTCTTTATGTCACTGTTTTATTATGATAATAGGGAGAAGTGAGTATACTGTGTAATGTTTATAACCCAGTGTTCTAACCTGGTTCTTCTAACGTGTTTCTTCTAATGCTTTTCTATCCATATGGTTGAAACTTTTTTATGATGTCAAAAGGAGGAAGTGTGTATACTTTGGAAAATGACTCTGACCTGGTTCATCTAATGTGTTTCTTCTGATACTTTGTTTAGACTCTGAATTGATTGAAATAGATTGAGCACAATACACAAGGAATGTGAGTTTGTCATCATAAAAAAATAGAATTTATTGGGTACTTGTATATTTTGATGATTGACAACACAGTGGAACACATACATTAACATGTTCGTATTACATGTTCCATCACGCAGAGTCCAACTTGCATTAGAATTCTTTGAAATGAAGGAGTCTCAAATAGAAAGGACCTCAAAGTCTGCACAAAGTACGAACTAGATAAGAGTCTACATATTATAAGAAGTATACATATGAATAGACCAAGGGAATCCAATAAGGAAGAGAGTTCTTGTGAATTTAGAAGTCTACTTGCATGTAAATAGAGTCCAAGAAAGAAGAGAGTTCTTGTGGAGTTAGAAGTCTACTTGCATGAGAACTCAAAGTCTGCACAAAGCAAGAATCAGAGTTAGTGTATTTCTACAACACTCAAGAAGAGAGTCCAAGAAGCATGGGAGTCCTTATGAAGTTAAAAGTCTACTTGATTGTGAAGATCAATAATAGTTATAAATACTCAAGGACTTCAAAATGAAATTTTATGCACTCATACTGAGAGAAAAAAGGTTGAACACGAACAAATAAGTAAGAACAATATTTGAGAGAGTTCTACCTAGCTATCCAAGTGCTTCCTGTACGAAGGACCAGATCGAAGAACCAGATTGAAGAACCTATTCCACAAGACTATGTTTTACGATTCTTGAGTCTAGTTTTGAGTATTGATTAAATTGAGTTGTAATCTTCATGCTTTCTTAGTACCAGTGAGTTATAAACTGGTTTAGGAGTTTAGTCTTCAAGTTGGGATAACTCGAAGACTTGAGAACACAAGCCTTGGGAGACTTGTGTGTTTTTAGAAATTAGAGCTAGTTCCTAGGATTGCAAGAGTTTTGTAATCTGATTTTCAAATCGAAGAACTTGAAGTGAGATTCAATATTCTGGGAAGATTGTTGAAAAATAAGAATTAGAGTTTATAATTCCTTAGGTTATATAGTTTGTAATCTTTTGTTGAGAGGCTCATTGTGTTTAGTGGAGTTGGAGTTAAATCCTGTAGAGGTACAAGTCGTGGTTTTTTACATCCTTTGTGAGCCGAGTGTTTTTCATGTAAAACTATCGTGTTTATTACTTAATATCTTTGCTGCTTCTGGTGGAACACGTCAGATAATCTGTTTCACTCATAAGTAACTCGTAAGTAAAATTCACTAAAATACCAGACCGGGCAGAATATCATCCAGTGAAGGAGAAAACACAATGTTTTTTTTCTACTAATTAATAAGTAAAACTTTTTGTGGACGACGAATGGCACTTTAGTAATATATATGCTTTTTATGGGCATTACTTAAATTGGTCTAACCCACTTTTAACTCTATGTTATGCATGTTGTGGCCAACTCTATCTCTTCCCCTTTTCCACGTGTCCGTTCTAGGATGACGGAGGTGATGTTTGATTTTATTCTTTATAAATTTGGTAAGCAATTTATCTAATTTTCATTTCTCTTTGTTTCTCCTCTTCTTCTTCTCGGTGAGTTTGGTGAGTTGCTTTTTCTTTGGAGTTCCTTAATTTCATTTCTACTAATTTTTGCAGTTCAATTTTTTGGGCTCTCTTCTTTGTTCCTTTTTCTTCATTTTACATCCTCCATTGATGATCTTTTCCGCATCAGCATCACATCAGACTTATGAGACGGAATTAGATTCTTTAATGGTTATTCTAGGACTTTATGTGGCTTTAATTGATTTTCTTAAAATTGATTTTGCACATGCATATACTCTATTGACTATTTATTTTCTGTACACATGGGTGTGTGAGCATTGTATACTGCATGTATGTGCTTTAACCTAACACTTTCAGAGTTTATCCTTTTAGGGGTTTGAGTGTACAGGGCATGTGTTTTTTGAGTCTTCACTCTGTTTTTAGAGTTCTTTTATGTAATTTTTATTTGTTATCTATTGTCTTGCTAGAAATTTTATGTGTATGTTAGTTATTGTTCCTAATTTATACATGTATTGCTTTTTTGATGAATTTCTTTTCGTGGTTAGCAATAACTAATTAAAAGTGAACTATGCACCCAAGGTGCTTGATGATATATCTGCAAACGATGAATCTGAACTTACTTATGACTGTGCACTATTTTTGCAATGAAATGAAAATTACATTGTATTTGATTTAGTTATTCACATTCATTATTAACCTGTGAAATAATCCATGTTGGACAGGAGAACCCATAAAGATATGCATTTGTTCAGCATCACTTTGAATCAACAAATTAGAAGGTTGTCAACACAGGTACTTTAGATCTCGTGGTTGCAGGAAATTATATTCCATTTGGTTTAGTTACTTGCATCATTGTTGTTCTGTTCTCATACATTAAAATAATATTACTACAGTTGGAGAGCTATTAAGTAAAATGTAAATTTTGATTTAATACCAAGGAATATTTACATGATAAACATATACATAGATCGAAGAAGGGTCAACTAGCATCGGTGTGAGTACGATTTTATCCGTTCAAGTCTTGGCCTACCGATGGGTTGAATAACTGATATCTCTTCATGGACTTGAGAAGAATGGGCTTATTCCTTACTGTTAATTAGAGAGTCAAAACATAACTATTTTTACTGAGATACTAAGTCACTTATCAATGATGATGGATAACAAAAGGTCATTCCAGGTCATGTCTGTTGAATATTCTTTGACACCAGCTGATATGAAATATGATAATTTAGCTCCAAGTAGGTCGATCATTTAAGAGGTATAAATCCAAAAGCAAGTAAGTTCCGACTTTTGCATAAGATGACTGAGCTTTCTGTATATCATGGAGTTATCAATTCTGCCATTTTACTCTTCATACAGAACTATGAATCCAACATGAGTTGTTGATACAAAAGTTATCATTTTTTTCTTATGATAGTAATAATCTATACAATTTCTTTTTAGCACATCATCTGATCTACTGATTTTGGTATATAGAAGCAACTTTGAATCCTTGTAGCTGGCCATGGTAGTTCCAGAATAATTCAAGTTTACGCCTACAGTAATGAAGAAGCTGAAGATTTCATCTTTATGCAAGAACTCGAAGGCAAGGTAGGTTTGAAATTGGGTTTAAGATAATTCAATTGAACTTTCATTTCACATATGGACCAGATAATTGAACGGTGCAAGCTCAAAAGTTTAATTGCCGGCTAGGAAATAAAACATACAGTATGATTGATGTTATTCCCTGTTTACAAAGAGTTACTGACACAGTTCTATCTATCGATGCCAGCAGCTCATCAGGGTCACATGGTCTAAGTGGGTTGTTTTATCACAAATTTGAAATATTATCTCTTATGATGTACACATTGATGTCAAAGCCTTTTCTGAAGGGCCATTCTCACCAAATTCTACACTTACACATGCATAGTCATGATCCCTAAAATAGACCATCCTCAAAGCTTTTCAAATTTCAGACTTGCTGATTTCTACTCTTTTCATGGAACTAAATATTTAGGTTCCAGATTCTTCAGTACTATATGAGGATGATAACTACGGTATAATGTTGTAACAACACCAATAATGCCTACAATTACAAGAAGGTGCATGAACGAAGCTTTGAGGTGAGTGTTTTACCTCTGTTAAGCTTTTTATATTTACTTCGAATATATAATGTGTATATATTTGTGTTGTAGAGATAACTATTGACAAGAGAAGGTTTAATATAAAGTAATATTTTGTGCTACACTGATATAGATCAATAGTTTTGATTTTGAATATCACCCGGAGACTAAAAGAGTTGGAAGGAAGATCTGGACAAGATGATGCAAAATCAAGAGAGATTCAGAAGATCTCACTTCAGTCACGAAGGTATTTTTATTTTTCAGAGCTTCTTTCTACGATATAAATATTCTGTTCAACAAGCATTATGAGGTATCATGAGTGATTGAAATATAGAGTGGTGTACATATTTCTCACCTACAAGTCAAAATAAAAATTAAAGGTTGCTAAATGAGTGTTTGGAGTTCAATCACTTTCTGTTTCATGAGATGACAAGATGTTAGGAAACTCAAATATTCTTAGAAGTACAAGTTTATAAGCCAAGACCAACACAACAGTTAACCAGAATTTCCCTGGCCTCTCAAGGACCATCAAACCAATAACACATTTTAATAAGCAACCCGGTCCACTCACGGAACCAATATCAATCAATGCAACACCATAATAACAATGCAATGATGCAACAAAAGTAAACCCATACCAGGCGTGGTACCCGTGCCAACCAAGTGTTATACCCGTACCAGACGTGGTACCCGTGCAAACCATTTGTTATACCTATACCAAGCGTGATACCCGAGCCAACCGAATGTCAATAATCTACAGTCAAATGCATGAACACACAACTTGTAAACCAACAAGCAAATACCATTCAAATCACAGACTGTAGAGCAGGAAACTTAGACATTCTATACAACTTTCCTAAGCAATGTAATTTATACAATCACTTAGATATGAGTACAAAATATACAATATTCACAGGAATTCGTAAGCCATCACCTACCTCGAAATGATCCAAGCTCTATTCAACCCGAGCTTTCCCGTGTTTTGGATTCTTCTCTCATTCTTGGTCTAAAAACAACACACAGTACATAAAATTAACAAACAAGGCCTGCACATTACCCGGATTATACCAAATTCTCAAACCCCAGGCCACCCATGATCATCCCACCCTTTTCCCAGACTTTTTCATCGTTAATTCTCCTAGTTCTATCATTTTTATGGATAAAAATAGGGAATTTGACAACCTATGATCATTTTAGCATACTTTTAATAACACCCAAGAACGTACATGCTTAGAATCCCCTTCCTTCCCCGAATTCCACCATTCCTAGGTTATGCCAACCTTTCCCCAAATTCCCTCCTAGCAATTCTACCGCATAGGAAACGTAATACAAAGATTGGGGAACGAAAACCTTACCTTAGGGAAGAGTTTTGACGAAAAAAGGAAGAAAATCGCCTAGCCCTTCTCCCAAAAAAAAATTGTGAAAAACTGAATGTTTTTGGGAGCTGTTTCTGCATTAAAATCCCATCGGCCCGCTATAGCGGTCCCCGCTCTACTATAGCAGTCCCGCTATAGCGGTCCCGCTATAGCGGATGACTATCGCTCCGGCAGTCTTAAGTGGCGTTGACCGCCCTTGACCGTTGCTATAGCGGTAATTTCCACCGCTATAGCAGTGGCCTCTATCACGCACGGTTGTGCCCGTCATGGATAGAATATCCGGAAATCTCTCAGTTTTGGCCATTTTACGATACACTTGCTTTCCCCGATGACCCAAAACAACCCCTTCACGTTGAACGCGATTCTGGGAGTTCTACTTACCCAAATTTGATTTCGAAAAGTCCCCCGGACTCCTTTATGTCTTGGCTACGTGGAAAACTAGCTCAACACAAGACACAAAGACCAATACTTACCCGGATTTCCCTAGGCTCTACCTCACTCTAAAATCGGCCGAGGCTACCCTAGCCCAGAATTTCAAACTCCCAAACCCAGAGTTTTCTAACTCTAAAATTTGGCACGATTGGACTACCCGTAATGACGAACTCGATCATTACAACAGATACTAATTTACCCATCGTTCGTTCCCGAAAGATCAAACTCGAAATTATAGAAATAAAAGGAAGGAAGTGTAGTACTTGAATCCTCAAACAGTTGAGGGTACTTGTCCCGCATGTCCTTTTTGGTTTCTCAAGTGGCTTCCTCAACCGGAAGATAATTCCACTGAACCTTCACCATATCAATCACCTTTGTCCTCAACCTCTGGACATCTCGAGCAAGAATCAAAACTGGTTCCTTCTCATAACAAAGATCCTTATCGAAAAATACCTCATCCCACTTGATGATGTAATCTCCATCCCCATGGTATCGCTTAAGCATGGATACATGGAATACCGGATGGACGCCCAACAAACTTGGCGGAAGTGCTAGCTTGTAAGCCACTGGCCCCATAATTTCAAGAACTTCAAATGGACCAATGAACCGAGGGCTAAGCTTGCCCTTCTTACCAAATCGCATAACCCCTTTCATTGGTGATACTTTTAACAATACCTGTTCACCAACCTGAAAGTCCATGTCCAGACCTTGCGATTTGCATACTCCTTCTGCCTGCTTTGAGCAGCCAACAACTTGGTTTGTATGCCCCTTACCTTTTCCTGTGCTTTCTTCACTAAGTCTACACCCAGAGGCTTCACATCGCCTTCCTCAAACCACCCAACCGGTGATCTGCAGTTCCTCCCATACAGGGCCTCGAACGGTGCCATGTCAATACTGAAGTGGTAGCTATTGTTGTACGAGAATTCGCACAATAGTAGAAACTGGTCCCAATGACCCCCGAAGTCCATCACACATGCTCTCAGCATGTCCTACAATACCTGGATCATCCTTCCCGACTGACCATCAGTATGAGGATGGAAGGTTGTGCTAAAGGTGAGTTGTGTACCCAACTCTTCATGTAACTTGCCCCAGAACTTAGAAGTAAACTGCATACCCTTGTCTGAAATGATGGACAGTGGTACCCCATGCAGTCTCACAATCTCCTTCACGTAGATCTTAGCTAATTGCTGCGAACTATAATCTACCCTGACCGGAATGAAATGAGAGAACTTGGTCAGCCTGTCAACAATGACCCAAATTGAGTCATACTTCCCCAAAGTCTTGGGAAGACCCACCACGAAATCCATGGTTATCCTTTCCCACTTCAACTCTAAAATTGACATTCTCTGAAGTAGTCCTGCAGGTCTTTAATGTTCATACTTTACCTGCTGGCAGTTCTGACATTTGGACATAAAATCAACTATGTCCCTTTTCATCCCGGGCCACCAGTAATGTTGCCTCAAGTTCCTGTACATTTTGGTCATACCCGGATGAATTGAGTACCGCGAACCATGAGCTTCTGCCAAGATTTTCTGTATCATATCATCCACCCAAGAAACACAAATCCTTTCGCTGGAATGCAACACTCCACCAGAGTCTAACATGACGTCTCTGGACTCCCCGGATATTACCTTACCTTGCAACTTACCCAGTTTCGGATCCTGAAGCTGTTTTGCCTTTATTTCCTCTATTAAGGTGGCCTTGACGTCAATGCTGGCCAACAACCCATCTTGATCTGAAATGCCCAAGTGCATGAACTTGGCCTCCAAAGCCCGAATCTCCTTAGCCAAAGGTCATTTGGACGCCCTTAAATAAGCCAAACTACCCATGCTAACAGTTTTCTGGCTCAATGCGTCTGCCACCACATTAGCCTTACCCGGATGGTACTGAATTGTCACATCATAATCCTTCAATAACTCCATCCACCTCCTCTGCCTCAGATTCAAATCCTTCTGAGTGAAAACGTGCTGCAGACTGTGATGATCTGTGAATACCTCACACTTGACACCATAAAGGTAGTGTCTCCATATTTTCAATGCAAAAACCACCGCTTCCAACTCTAAATCGTGAGTCGGGTAATTCCTCTCATGCACCTTCAACTGCCGGGATGCATAGGCTATCACATTCCTATCCTGCATAAACACAACACCCAAACCAGAATGTGAAGCATCACAGTAAACAACAAAGTCTTTACCTTCAACCGGCAAGTACAAAACAGGGCCTGTGGTCAAAAGTGTCTTGAGCTTTTGGAAGCTCTCCTCACACTTGTCGGACCACACGAATGGTACCTCCTTTTGTGTCAACCTGGTCAGGTGAGTAGCAATAGAAGCAAAATTCTTAACAAACTTCCGGTAGGTACCCCGCGAGCCCAACAAAACTCCTCACCTCGGTCACAGAGCTAGGTCAGACCCAACTCTTGACTGCCTCAATTTTCTGGGGATCCACCATCACCCATTTTTTTGACACTACATGCCCCAAGAATGCCACAGAAGTCAACCAAAACTCGCACTTAGTAAATTTTACATAAAGCTTTTGGTGCCTCAAAATATCTAGCACAATACGAAGATGATTAGCATGCTCCTCCCTACTCTTAGAGTAGATCAAAATATCATTGATGAACACGATAATGAAGGAATCCAAGCAAGACTTAAACACCCCATTCATCAAACTCATGAATGCTGTCGGTGCATTGGTCAAACTAAACGACATTACTAGAAACTCATAATGCCCATACCGAGTCCAAAAAGCAGTCTTCAGAATGTCCTCCGGCCTAATCCTTAACTGATGGTACCCCGACCTCAAGTCGATTTTTGAGAACATTGATGCACCCTGAAGCTGGTCAAACAAATCATCTATACGGGGTAGAGGGTACTTATTCCGGATGGTCACCTTGTTCAACTGCCTATAATCTATGTACATCCGCATACTACAATCTTTTTTCTTTAAAAATAAGATCGGAGCACCCCAAGGCGAAGCACTGGGATGTATAAATCCCTTATCTAGGAGTTCCTGCAACTGAGTCTTAAGTTCCCTTAACTCTGCCGGAGCCATATGATACGGAGGAATGGAAATGGGACGAGTGCCTGGCTTCAAATCAATACAAAAATCTATGTCCATGTCCGGAGGCATACCAGGCAAGTCCGCTAGAAACACCTCTAAAAATTTAGAAACCATTGGAACTGACTCAATAGCAGGAGACTCCACACTATCATCCCGGAGGTGAGCCAAAAAGGCTAGACACCCCCTCTCTACTAGCTTTCTATCCCGGACAAATGATATTATCTTAACTGGCTTAGGTCTGTACACACCTTTCCATTCTAGTCTATCCTTATCTGGAATTTCTAGAGCCACAGTCTTGGTGTTACAGTTCAACACAACATGATAAGGAGATAGCCAGGTCATACCTGAGATAATATCAAAATCAGCCATATCCAAAATTACCAAGTCTACCTAATATGTAACTCCACAAAACAACAGAAAAGTCATGATATATATGAGTCACAACCACATACTCTCCAACTGGGGTAGAAACATAGATGTGAGAATCAAGGATATCACAAGTCAAACCCAGCCCCAAAGCAAAACTCACAGACACATAAGAATAGGTAGAACCTGGGTCAAATAATGTCGAAGCCATTTTATCACAGACAAGAATAGTACCTGTGATCACCGCATCTGAGGCTTCCACCTCAGTCCTTGGAAAAGCATAGCAATATGCTCGATCATCAATCCGGGCAACTTCCCGGGCTGGCTGCACCACACCCCTGCCTGCACCACCCTTCCCTCAGTCTCCCCGGCCTCCCGTAAAATTACCTCGCCCACCCTGTGGATGACCCCTAGCATTACCGCCTCTGCCTGCCGGAACCACTGCTCTAGTCTGCCGCTGACCCTGATTACCTGTCTGCATATATGGACACTCCCTTTTAAAGTAACCCAACTCACCACAATGGAAGTAACCACGATCAAGAGTAGGTCTTCTAGCTGATGTATATGACGCTCTCTGGCCTCTAGAAGCGCAAGACTGAGCTCCCTGATAACCACCTGTAGTAGCTGGCAGAGCTGGCTGAATAGGACGGGCCAGATAAGCCTGCTGATGCTGGCCCTGGGAGTATGAACCACCATAGTTTCCCTCATTCCGGGGCTTCTTGGCTAAAGCCTTAGCCTACCCCGCTTGCCTAACTCCCTCAATCTTCTTCACATAATCCACCACATCATTAAAGCCCTTTCCTGAAGAAGTCATATGCACTGACAGTACCTGCAGATCACTATTCAGACCCTTGACTAACAACCGAAATCGTTCCTTTTCGTAACCTAATATGTGTGTAGCAAAATGAGACAATGCATGGAACTTAGCCTCATAAGCTGTGACCGACATGCTACCCTGCTCTAAGTTCAGAAACGCATCTTTCTTCCGGTCCTTTAAAGTACGGGGAACGTAGTTCTCTAGAAACAACACGTGGAACTGCTCCCAAGTCAGCGGAGGTAGAATAGAAGACCGACACTCAACGTGAGACCTCCACCACTGCTTGGCATCACCCTGCAGTTGAAAAGTGACAAACTCCACCCCATGTTGACGTACAATACCCAACTTATGCAACCTCTCATGGCAATCCAGGATGAACTCATAGGCATCCTCCTTGTCTGTACCCTGAAATATCGGAGGTTTCAGCTTAAGGAACTTAGTCAGCATCTCATGCTCATTACCTGTCATCACTGGGCCTAGCATTGGCCTGAGAAGATCATTTGTGCCCGAAGCTGTGTTCATCCTTGGTGTTGTAGTAACCGCTGGCTGAGTATCCAAGGCCTGATTTGCATATGCTACGGGTATGGCTCCAACACCAACCAACCCACTCAGAATATCCCATGCCTGCTTAAAAGCTTCTGGTGTCATAGTAGGAAGGCCTGCACCCCCAACCGGTGTTGCCTCCTCTTGAGCCCCTCTATCCTCTACAACCACTTCTTCTACGTCCTTAGTCACATGATCCTGAGGTGGGGGAGGGGTTACCTCGCGTGCAATAGCATCTCGGGCTCCACCCCTGACGGGTGCGGCTCCAGCTCGTCCATTGCCCTTTCCCCTACCTCTTCCAAAAACTGCCGAGCCCGCTGCTGGGACCGCTGGCCTTGCTCCATTATTCCTTGTAGTGACCATCTGCGGACAGAAGAGTGAATGACGTTAGATACCAATTTGTATCACCAGATACCAATTTGTATCACCAGATACCAATTAGAATTGAGTTATAGCATGAAGGAAAGAAAGAAGAGAGTTTTTCCTAAAGCCCCATAGCCTCTCGAAGAAAAGTACGGACGTCTCCGCACCGTTCTGCAAGACTCTACTAGACCTGTTTGGTAAGACGAGATTAATGAACCTAGGCTTTGATACCATCTTTGTCACGACCCAGCCCATCATGAGTGGCACCCACCCAACCCCCGGATGAGCGAACCAATAGAGTTCAACTTTTTGCCTAGACTAACAGCTTAAAACCAATAACAGAAAATAAACTAGCAATCAAAGTAAGCAAAAACTATAGCGTAATCATTAACCTGTGGAAAATCCCACCTAGGAACTGAAAGTCGTTGTACTAAACATCAATACCAATATCTAAAATGCGGGGATGCAACCCCAAAAGAAAATACGAAGTAGTTTTAAGTCTGAAACAAGTGGACTGAAACTCTAAAGATAACCCAAGGTAGCTCGAATCAAGCAGCTCACCATTGCTAGTCAGAAGCCGTCGGCACTAAAGGTGAGTTCGCGTCTCAGCCGCCGGAAGATTTTCTGTACTCACCAAAAGACAAGCAAGTGCAGTATCAGTACACCACCACTGTGTACTGGTAGGATCATCAGCCAGTTTCCAAATAAACAATGTATAACAGTACAACAGTATCAAGTATAAGGTATGGAAAACATGCATAAATAGCCACAGACACACTTAGACTACCAGTCTCTACTCAGCCTGCTCCCACATGAATCCACCACCTAACTCTAAGCCACAATCGTATACCATTAACTACACATTTTCGTCTAGCCTGGACCCACCCTGGGATCCCCTTCTAGACTACACACCTGTACCTTGAATCAACCCGGCCTAAACCAAGACCAACACAAATGTCAATGAATAACCCGGCCTAAGCCAAGACTAACACAACAGTTAACCAGAATTTCCCTGGCCTCTCAAGGACCATCAAACCAATAACACGTTTTAATAAGCAACTCGGTCCACTCACGGAAGCAATATCAATCAATGCAACACCATAATAACAATGCAATGATGCAACAAAAGTAAACACGTACTAGGCGTGGTACCCGTGCCAACCAAGTGTTATACCCGTAACAGGAGTGATAACTGTGCCAACCATTTATTATACACGTACCAGGTGTGGTACCCGAGCCAACCGAATGTCAATAATCCACAGTCAAATGCATGAACAAACTTCTTGTAAACCAACAAGCAAATACCGTTCAAATCACAGACGGTAAGGCAAGAAACCTAGACATTCTATACAACTTTTCTAAACAATGTAATTCATACAATCACTTAGATATGAGTAGAAAATATACAACATTCACAGAAATTCGTAAGCCATCACCTACCTCGAAATGATCCAAGCTCTATTCAACCCGAGCTTTTCCGTGTTCCGGATTTCTCTCTCATTCTTGGTCTAAAAACAACACACAGTACATAAAATTAACATACAAGGCCTGTACATTACCTGGATTATACCAAATCCCCAAACCCCAGGCCACCCATGATCATCCCACCCTTTTCCCAGACTTTTTCATCGTTAATTCTCCTAGTTCTATCATTTTTACGGATAAAAATAGGAAATTTGACAACCTATGATCATTTTAGCATACTTTTATCAACACCCAAGAACGTACATGCTTGGAACCTCCTTCCTTTCCTGAATTCTACCATTCCTAGGTTAGGCCAACCTTTCTCCAAATTTCCTCTGAGCAATTCTACCGCATAGGAAATGTAATACAAAGATTGGGGAACGAAAACCTTACCTTAGGGAAGAATTTTGACGGAAAAAGGAAGAAAAATGCCCGGAATCGCCTAGCCCTTCTCCCAAAATGAAATTGTGAAAAACTGAATGTTTTGGGAGCTGTTTCTGCATTAAAATCCCGTCGGCTCGCTATAGCGGTCCTCGCTCCGCTATAGCGGTGCCCGCTCCTCTATAGTGGTCCCGCTATAGTGGATGACTACCGCTACGGCGGTCTTAAGCGGCATTGATCGCCCTTGACCGCCGCTATAGCGGTGGCCGCTATCGCGCACGGTTGCGCTCGTCATGGATAGAATGTCCATAAATCTCCCAGTTTTGGCCATTTGACAACACACTTGCTTTCCCCGATGACCCAAAATAACCCCTTACGTGGAACGCGATTTCAGGAGTTCTACTTACCCAAATTCGATTCTGAAAAGTCCCTCGGACTCCTTTATGTCTTGGCTACATGGAAAACTATCTCAACACAAGACACAAAGACCAATCCTTACCCGAATTTCCCTAGACTCTACCTCGCTCCAAAACCGGCGAGGCTAGCCTAGCCCAGAATTTCAAACTCCCAAACCCGGAGTTTTCTAACTCTAAAACTTGGCATGATTGGACTACCCGTAATGACGGACCCGGTCGTTACACCTGGATTGCCTTCGGTAGGCCATCACATGATCATTTATATTAAATATAATGTAAGTACGTCACCTAGGCAAGCCATATGGGCTATATTATAATGAACGCTTCTTTGAACGTTATATGAAGAACAATCAGGTAGGTGCATAGGTTACAGATTCATATCGTACATCTATTACTTGTATGCTCATAATTCTTTCGTTTTGACACTTGATTCATATGAGCTTCCATATTTGTCTGTTTGTTATTCTGTGTGCTTTACATACCAGTACATGTTGTATATGTACTGACGTCCCTACATTCGGGGTACTATATTTTCTTATAAATACAGGGTCAGGTTCACAGGGGAGCAGACACCCGCGTTAGGTTCTTTTGCTACCTTCAGCTAATATTTTGGTGAGCTTCATCTCCATCTGGAGCTAGTATGTGTATAAATCTCTAGTTGGGTACGTCGGGGCCTGTCCTGACTAGTTGTTAGTAGTGTAGCATTTTATACTCTTTAGAGGCTTTCTAGACATTACCTTGTGTCATATTGTACAAATTTTGTTCAAATGACTCCATGGTATATATATATGTGCATCATATGTTAGTTTTTTGCTCGTTTATTGGTTGGTGACTTCGTATTTGTCATAGTTTACTCGTACCTCAGGTGGTCACACGGTTCTTTTAGTTTTTCGCTCGTTTATTGGTTGGTGACTTCGTATTTGTCATAGATTACTCGTACATCAGGTGGTCATACGGTTCTTGTCCGCCCCTTTGTTTTGGGGCGTGACACAAATAATTTTCGTGTTTGATACAACAATAATATACTCAGTGTAATTTCACAAGTGAGATCTGAAAAAAAATAGTATGTATACAGACTTTACCCTAATTTTCGTGTTTAATAAAGTGGTTAAATTGATCATAAGTGGTCAAGTAATTGATACAAATATTGATATACATTTTTTCTGTTAAAATGACTTGAATGACGACCATAAAGTTATTCGCGAAAACATCATCTAAGTAAGAAGATACTCTTACAATCAGGACGAAATGATAGAAACGAAACAGAGTGCGAGTTTTGTTTTTCTTAAAGAGTATTACATAATCAAAAAAATATATTAGAAATAAAATAGTAAAATTTTTAGTCAAATCAAAAGTGGTTCTAAACTGAAAAATAATACGTTGGAGGTGACAAACTTTAATAATTACTTTGGGCTAATTTCAATTTATAAGCACTTTTGATATTTACAAAAATAAGTAAATAAGTCAAAAAGTGATTAAAAGCTTTTTTGACTAGAATACAAGTTTTACCGAAATACCTTCTTAACTACCTAAAATAATTTTTCTCCAATGACAAATGGTTGATTTGTTTTGCTAACATCATATAACAACTCAACCCTTCATTTTATGATTTTTTGCTCAAATCATGTTTTGAGCAATGCCTATAGGTTTGTATTATATTGTGTGATTTGTTGGTGTGATTCAAGTTGAATTCCGAGGAGCTCAAACGTGTTTCAAACCAGTTCGAGTTTTGAAAATAGTGGCTGGCACAACCATGATCATGATAAGTGGAACACTGTGGTTAAGTATCAAAGGGCTCAGGTTCATTTTTTGTGTTTGTGATGGCAGCCCAACCCATGATCTCCGCGAATTTTTAGGAAAACCAACCTTAAATAGTACTCAAACATGAGTCCGGTACCAAAAGGGACACTTTTTGAACCCTAAATACTAAAAGGAACACTCTCTATTATCTTGTACCAAAAGGGACAGTTCGCCTCTTTTTCTCAACGTCTGTTAACTATATGATTAGAAACAAAAAAAAAATAAAAAATCAGAGGGTTCTCCAACACCTCGGCAAACCCCATTTCCAATTAATAAGTTTTGTACTAGTTTGCCTGCGAATTGCATTCCACTTGAATGACCAAGAAATTTTCAATACAAAATTGCATAACTTGTCACTTTTTTTTTTCGTGTATCACCTTTACAATTTTTATTTTTTAAAAAAATTGTCAACTAAGGGGTAAACCACAATTTTCAACTATAAATATGCTTATATTACTTCACAATTTTCATTCATCTTTCAGATTCTTCTACTAATATAATTTTTGTTGTGGCTTTGAAATTTTTTAGTCATGTCTCAACAATGTGGAATGTTCGTATATTCAATTATACTGGATGTATGTATATGCGGAGAATATTGTAAAATGAAAACATCGAGGACTCCAAGGAATCCCGATCGTAAATTTTGGAGTTGTGTGCATTCAAAGGTAAAAAATATAAGTTGTTTACTTGAAAATATCTGTATATTCAATTTTCTTGTTTTTTTCTTAAAAATATTGAAAATTTAAGTTGTTTACTTGAAAATATCTATATAAAACAAGAAAATTTTTTTAAATTTTTTACAACAACTTAAATATATCCAGTTCAATTGAATATATGGACATTCCAGATTGTTGAGGCATGACTAAAAAATTTCAAAATCGCAACAAAAATTATATTAGTAGAAGAATATGAAAGATGAATGAAAATTGTGAAGTAAAGTAAGCATATTTATAGTTGAAACTGGTGGTTTGCCTCTTAATTGACAATTTTTTTTAAAAAAATAAAAATTATAAAGGTGATACATGCAAAAAAAAAAAAAAAAAAAAAAAAAAGAAGTTTCAAGTTATGCAATTTTGTATTGAAAATTTCTTGGGCATTCAAATGGAATGCAATTTGCCGGCAAACTAGTACAAAACTTATTAATTGGAAATGGGGTTCGCCGAGATGTCGGCGAACCACTCTTTTTTTTTTTAATCGGACAGTTAACGGACGTTGAGGAAAAGGGATGAACTGTCCCTTTTTGTACAAGATAATAGAGAGTGTCCCTTTTGGTATATAAGGTTCAAAAAATGTCTCTTTTGGTGTCGGACTTACTCAAACAATGCATCAAGAACACATAAAATTAAAAATATTATTTAATCCAAAATAAAGTAGATAATGTTAACAAGATCTGAACTCAATGTTGAATAAATAAAATAGATTTAAGCATCTTACCAATACTTGAGTATCTAAGAGTTTAGGAGTATACCACAATATATATCTGAACTAACAGTAAGGTTAAACTAAAAGACCCTTTGCCTCCACAAGACTAAATGGTTACGTTGGTTCACCGTTGAATGCCAAAATCAATCACGAGGTGAGCTAGTGCTCGGATAAGTATTTTCCATAAATATAATACAGGAAAAGAAAAGAAAAATTTGTTAAGCCCCAATTCTGAGTCTTATTAGAGGACCCAATATCATGTAACCCGAATTATTATTAACCTTAATCAACACTTAAATATCAAATAGGAATGAATATAACTAAAGCCTAAATAGATTTAATTCAACACAAAATTAAATAAATAACATCGAGTATAAGATGTTGATACTTAGATATATTAGTTTTAGATATCTTTAGTAGGGGTGTTAATGGTACGGTTCGGATGGTTATTTTATAAAATTTATATCATACCAATTTTTTGGTTATTTTATTTTATATAACCAAAATTAGATATTTTGAAATAGTCCCATCATCTCAGTTTCTCTGCGATATTGGTACGGTTCGGTTAATTTTTGGTATTATTTTTAATAATATATAAAAGTTAAAACACTCTATCATGTATACTTGTATATGTTTTGGCAAAAACTCTTTAGGCATTTTTATTGTTTAAAAGGTGATGAATCAAGAAAACAATAATAGAATTCATCCCATTATTTTATGGTAGTATAAAACAATATTAAGCAAATATAAAAAAAGATAATTTAAATTACACAAGTAAAAAAATTTAATGAAAATGAAACTCAAGAATTGAGTCGACGTAAATAAATTATCGAATAAGAGAAATTTAAATCATAAAAAAGGAAAAATATCTAATAATGTGTAGCTTGTTACTCAAGATCATTAGAATACCTTGTAGCTTACTAGTTACTACTCATGAGTTGAGATCATAGAGCTAATTTAGTTTTGATTGGAGTAATATAATAAGTTTTAATATTAGTACTTTGAGTGTTAATTATGTTACCGCTTTCCATCACCCCGGGTCCTAAGTAAAATTTTTACTAATATTTTATTATTTGTAAACTTAAAATATAAAATATATTTACACATGTCTTATTCGGTATGATTCAGTATTTTTTCAATTAATTTTATAAAATAAAATACTTACACAATTATTCGGTACTGTTATAAACTTATATAAAAATCATCAGTTTTATTAAAAAATCCTAAATTTTAGTTCAATCAGTTATATTGGTTTTTTAAAAACCATTTGTATACAATGAAATTTTATTAAATCAAAATCCGTAAGAAATTTGAGTTATATTAAATTCAAAATATATTACTCCAAATAAATATTGTGGATTAATATAATTGGATCAATAATTTAAGTCCAATAAATACAGATTTAATTAAAAGTCTAATTTTATAGAGCTAGTCCATTGGTTTGGGCTACAAACGATGAACCCACTTTTCCAAGCCCAAATTATCATCTTATTCTAGAGGCCCAATTTGGTGCCACATGTCAAATGACGTGGCACGTCAAATCAAATGAAGAAGCCAATATGATCATGCTACATATCAAAATCACACAGCATGTCAAGCCAAATTAAAGACCAATAGAAATACGCCACGTGTACGAGTGACATGCTTCGATCAATCAAACATGGACACATCACTTCAATCTGATTGACCGAAAAGAGTTTGTACTTACCATAATTTTTTCCTCCTACAACTATAAATTGGGATCTTCCATAATTCGAAAAAGACACCAAAATTCTAACAAGAAGCTAGAGAGAGCTCGTAGATCAAACACCACAGATTTCTCTACAAGCTACAAGTTCAAGCTCAAGCAGTCAAGTTCATATATTTAAGATCAAGACCACAAAATTCAAGATAAAACTCAAAAGCCCTTGAATTCAAGTACAATTCAAGATCAAAGTCATCAAGTTCCAAAGTCATCAAGTTCATAAGTCAAGACTAAATTCATTAAAATTCAAGATCAAGCTCAAAGGCCCTTGAATTTATATTTGATAAAATGAATCCGAGGATTCATAGAGATTGTAACACTCATATATTCAAATCAAATACTATGATTGTTGTGATAATTTTTTATCCTGATTATTATTTTCTACGACTCAAATTTTACTGTTCATAAATTCTGGCACGACCAATGGGACAATCTCTACCTCTCATCTCAACTTTTCAATCATCAAATTTAAAGAACATCAAAATGACTTTCAAGAAGATCAACTCCAAATTAACTTCCTCTAAGGCTGCTGACACCAAGTTCTCTGCTGAAGTGGAAAGCATTCTCGACGTTATCTTTTGGAGTTTTGGACCGGTTATGATAAGCAAGACAAGCGTGTTGGGACAATAAATATTTCGAGTTTCATCCGCATGAGCTCCTATTTTTGGATCTTCATCCACAAAAGGAACAAGATCCTCCACCAATGCATCAGACGGAGGAAGCAATCTTGCCGAAAGAATTAAGAAGACTCTGTCTCAACTTGATCTCTCTGGGTCCAAGAACTCTACCACAAAGAAAGATGATGACTTAACCGATGGATCCTCTCCACTCAGACCACGTGATTTGAGTCCATCAAAGATCAACTTATGCATCATTCCATGCTACTCTCTGACGCTCCAATAATCATGCAAATGATAATGATTGATGCTTCATCGATAGAGGATCAACTTGCGAACCTGACAAAGATGATTGAAGGTTTTACCAAGTATGTGCATAATCTAGAAGCTAGAATCGACAAATTAATGGACAAGATGGATGGATTTATGGACGGAGAATTTAGCCATGCACCTGGAAAGGCTCCTAAAGTTCAAGAGATTGAAACTCTTGCGAAATAAGCATCGCCAACTAAGGAACTTCCAGTTTGTTTGAAAGGAATGATCCCACTCGACCGGCTGAAGGAGTTCATCGACGTGACCATCAAGGACAAGTATGAAGTTTCTACAAGTCTTCCCTTATGTACCCCAAGCCATACACTACAAGAATTGACAGCTTCAGGATGCCTCCCGATTATCAGCCCCCTAAATTTCAATAATTTGAGGGTAAAAGAAACCCAAAGTAACATGTTGCACACTTCATTTAGACATGTAACAATGGTGGAACCTACAGAGACTATCTGGTCAAGAAGTTCATCCGCTCTTTAAAAGAAAATGCCTTTGATTGGGACACTGATCTCAAGCCTAATCTCTATCGATAGTTGGGAGCAACTGAATCATGAGTTCTTCAATCGCTTCTATAACATAAGGCGTACGATGATCATGGTGGAACTCACAAATACTCGCCAAAAAGAGAATGAACCAGTTATCGATTTCATCAATTGGTGGAGGAATGCGAGCCTAAACTTCTAAGATAGACTCAGTGAAGCGCCTGGAATAGAAATGTGCATTCAAGGAATGCACTTGGAGCTTATCTACACCTTACAAGGAATCAAGCCACATACCTTTGAAGAGCTACCCGTGCTCATGATATGAAGACGAAAATGTCATCTGCTGGAAAAGATGTGGTGCTTGTTCATGACCCTTGCAAAGGAAAGAGCAATCAAGAACTTCAGAGATGGAGTAAGTTTGTCCCCAAAAGTGACATTGAAGAATCCATGAATGTAAATGTGCCTCCTATGAAGTTCACCACAAAGGTGACCAAGAAGCAAAGCGTGAAGATGACTTTTTCTCAAGCACATCCAAATCAGAAGTTGACTTTGAAGGATATGCAAGAAAGGGAATACCCCTTCCTTGGTTCTGATGTTTCTAAATTTTTTAATGAACTTCTCGAGATAAAGCTTATTGATCTACCAGAGATGAAGGAGCCCGATGAAGCTGGAAGAACTGATGACCTAAACTATTGTAAGTATCATAGGCTTGTGGGTCACCCTCTAGAGAAATGTTTCATCTTCAAGGACAAAATCATGCCACTATCCAATGAGAAGTAGATTGTGCTTGACGATAAGAAGGCCAGTTCTCATCAAATCTCCATCACATTTGGCTCACTCGATCCAATCCAAATATGCAACTTCGAAGAACATAATAAGGAACCACTGGAGAAAGATAACTCCCAAATCAGTGAAGATAGAGATAAAGGTTAGATTATGGTGGCAAGTCGGAGATGCAACAAGACAAATCCACAAAAAGGGCCATCTGAGCAACCAACTAGAAGGAGGATGGTGAGGAGACCAAGAAAGTAAAAATCAACTGAGCGTCCAAAGAAGGCAAAAATGGAGGTGCATCACCACCAGAAACCACAACATCTTGTGACTTAGAAGGAATTCTTACCGAGTTGGTTTCCTATGAAAATTTCTCAAGACATCATCGAGGCGTCATGTTTCAATGCTGACAAAGAGGAAGTAAAAAGTGAAAGTCTATCGATGGTGCCTCCCTCATCTTTAGAAAAGCCTACTTAATTCCCTTTCCAAGAAGTACATGCATGTGATACAAAAATCACATTTACAGGTGATGATTTTATGTTTGGTGAAATACTACACAATTATCCTTTGTATATGGTGGGCCATGTTTTAGAGATGAGGATAAATAGAATCACAATAGATGAGGGATTTAGAGTCAACATTCTGCCTATTCACATAATGAAAAAGTTTAGAATCACGACTAAAGAACTTATTGAAAGTCATTTGATGATCAAAGGATTCAATCAAGGAGGTTAAAGGGAAATAGGTTCTATCAAGTTAGAGATCCACATGGAAAATTTGCAATCAAGTGTGTGGATGCATGTGATCGATGCAAAGACTTTGTATAATATATTGCTTGGTAGGCCTTGGGTACATGAGAATAAAATTGTCTCATCCTCATACTATCAATGTTTGAAGTATCTCGAAGGTGGAACTGAAAGGAAAATAATTGCTGATGATAAGCCATTCACTTAAGCTAAGTCACACTTCGCCAATGCAAAGTTCTACTTGAAGAGTTACATTATGAAGGATGCAAAAATTGATGATGTTAAAATAACCAAGTGTGATGAGATTGTAATTAAAAGAGCTAATGTGTCTATGGGAAAATTCAAAGTTGATGGTAACAAGACTCACTCCATTCTGAGTAAAGGAAGCATTGTGGCCTTGAAAAATAAGGTAACTCCTGTGCTTCTCTATGTTCCGAAGGTGAACAAGAAAGAAGGTCAATCATCTGACATCCAAGGAAGTGTACTGAAGGGACTAACTTTTTCTATCAAACGGTTTGATGCAATAAACCTATCCTTAAAACCTGCTTGTAGAGCTCGTGGCTCAAAGTCTACCACAAGATGTGACACTTTCTACGAAGCGTACAAGTGAAGGTTTCAATCCAAATGCTTACAAGTTATTTGCAAAGGCTGGATATAACCCTAATGAGCAATGAAAGTTAGGCAAACTCCCATCAAAAACTACTACCAGACAATTACGTGGAGGCTTTGGTTAGAAGCAACCACTGCTAGTTCGCATCTCCATAAGAAAGGAATGTAGAAACTAACATCACTAAGGAAGATGAGTCTATCACTTCCAACAAAAGGCCTTCTGTCTTTGATAGACTTGAAAAGTCAACCACAAGAATTCTATGTTTGAGAATTTAGGTCCATTGAAGAAGAACAATAACAAGCACCAGAGAAACTATTAGAGCTCGATAATGCCTGTTTCGCCTAGAACCTAGAAGGATTTTCAAAGTTTGATCCCTTCTAGAATGAGGAGACAAACAAAACTTGTGGTCTCATTGAGGAGATTCTGAAGGCAAGGACTCATACTGTGGTTCATACCAAGGAACATGAGAAAGATAAAGAAAGTGTAGGCTCTTCATATCATATTACTGTCCAGAGTGAGCAAGATACCTCATTTCAAAAGGAGGTTGATAAAGAGATGATGGATATTGCCTGGTGTCATCACATATCGGTTAATGACGATGATCCTCAAAAAGATGAATATGTTGGAGAGGCTCCACTGAAACTCTAAGAAGGAGTAAAAACCACAATTGACCCATTGAAGGAAGTTAATCTTGGCACCAAAGAAGAACCAAGGCCAATCTACCTAAGCGCTCTTCTCAAAGTTGATGAAGAAATCACTTATATGGATGTAATTAAAGAATATAGAGATGTCTTTGCTT
Source organism: Jaltomata sinuosa (assembly GCA_003996215.1). Taxonomy (NCBI): domain Eukaryota; kingdom Viridiplantae; phylum Streptophyta; class Magnoliopsida; order Solanales; family Solanaceae; genus Jaltomata; species Jaltomata sinuosa. Next base: position 129,620 of record QJPP01002595.1, on the reverse strand, counting down.
GGAGTTATAAAGATATGCCTGGCTCAAATTCTAAAGTAGCAGTCCATCAATTGGTGGTCAAAAATGGTGCTCATTTTATCAAGTAGGCCCAAAGACATTTCGGACCAGACTTGGTTCCATTGATCGAGAATTAAGTTAACAAACTCATTGAAGCTAGCTTTATTCGAGAAGTGAAATACCCTACATAGATATCAATTATTGTTCCTATGTGAAAGAAAAATAACCAAATTCGAGTTTGTGTCAACTTCAAGGATCTCAACCACGCATGCTCAATGGACAAACTTCCACTTCCTATCCCGAAGCTGATGATTGATGCTACCATAGGTTACGAGGAAATATCTTTCATGGATGGTTCATCCAGTAATAACCAAATCTGCATGACATCAAACGACAAAGAACTCACTGCATTTCATACACCTGAAGGTATTTATTGATACAAGGTGATGCCTTTTAATTTGAAGAATGCTGGTGCCACATATCAAACGGCTATACAAAATATCTTTGATGACTTGCTCTATAAAAATGTTGAATATTATGTTGATGATTTTGTGGTGAAGTCAAGAAAAAGGAGCGACCACTTGAAAGAATTGAGAATTGTGTTTGAGCTGCTCCGAAGATATCAAGTCAGAATGAATCCATTGAAATATGTCTTTGGAGTTACTTCTAGAAAATTCCTTGGCTTCATTTTGTGACATCAAGGAATTGAGATTAATCAAGATAAAATAGACACAATTTTAAAGATGCCCGAGCCTCGAAATATTTATGAGTTAAAAAATCTTCAAGGAAAGGTAGCATACTTGAGGAGGTTCATCTCGAATCTAGCAAGAATATGCCAACCATTCAGACATCTCATGAAGAAGGGTGCTCCTTTCAAGTGGAACCGAGTTTGTAGTAACGTCTTTGAAAGTATCAAGTCATATTTGATGAAGCCTCCAGTTCTTGCGGCTCCTATACGTGGAAAACCATTGATAATATACATTGCGGATCAAGAAAAGTTAGTTGGAGCACTATTGGCTCAAGAAAATAGTGAAGGCAAAGAGAACTCTCTTTATTACCTGAGCAGAGTGACGACACCAAATGAGCTGAAGTATTTGGCAATTGAAAAGCTGTGTTTGGCATTAGTCTTCTCAATCCAAAAGATAAAACACTACTTTCAAGCTCATATTGTTCATCTTGTATCTAGAGCAAATCCCATCAAGTATGTCATGTCAAAACCAGTCCCTAGTGACCGACTTGTAAGGTGGTACCTTCAGTTTCAATGGTTTAAGATTGTGTACATTCCTCAAAAAGCTATAAAGGAACAAGCATTAGCAGACTTCTTGGTAGATCACCCGATACCTAATGATTGGGAGCTAACTGATGAACTTCCTGATGAGGATGCAATGGTTATTGAAGTTCAACCTCCATACAAGATGTACTTTGATGGTATGTCACATTGAGGTAGAGTTGCCATTGACATGGTGTCTGTCACTCTACAAAAAGAGGTTCTCACATACTCTTTTACTTTGACATAATGTTGCTGATTATCAAGCGCCAATACATGGACTTGAAATGGCTGTCTACATAAAGAAACTACAGTTGAAAGTCGTTAGTGACTCTTAGCTGGTGATCAATCAACTCTTAGAAAGTTATGTGGTCAAGAATCCTGAGCTATTCCTATATCATAGTTACGATCAGAAGTTGATAGGATGACTTGGAGATGTGAGCCTCCAACATGTACCGAGGAAGGAAAATTAGAAAGCTGATGCCTTGGCTGCTCTGGCTTTAAATCTAATTCTTCTGAATTAGACACAAGTTACTATTTATAAAAAATGAGTAGTACCACCACCATATAAGGATGAACATACAGAAAATAAGCATGAGCACCTTGTCGCTATTTCCAAAGTCGTAAAGGGATATTGATGATAACCTATCATTGACTATTTGTGTTATGGGATACTTCTGAAAATTCAAGGAGAAGGATTGACATCCGTCATCGTACGCCTCATTTCCTTTACTACAAAGACATGTTATATTGAATATCATTTGAGGTTATGTGGTCAAGAAGCCTGAGCTATGCCTATATCATAGTTACAATCAGAAGTTGATAGGATGACTTGGAGATGTGAGCCTCCAACATGTACCGAGGAAGGAAAACTAGAAAGCTGATGCCTTGGCTGCTCTGTCTTTAAATCTAACTCTTCTGAATTAGACACAAGTTACTATTTATAAAAAATGAGTAGTACCACCACCATATAAGGATGAACATATAGAAAATGAGCATGAGCACCTTGTCACTATTTCCAAAGTCGTAAAGGGAGATTGATAACAACCTGTCATTGACTATTTGTGTTATGGGATATTTCCAAAAAATTCAAGTAGAAGGACTGACATCCGTTATCGTGCGCCTCATTTCCTTTACTACAAGGAAATGTTATATTGAAGATCATTTGAGGGAGTACTCTTGTGATGTTTAGGGGAGGAAGAAGTATTCCAAGCTTTGCAAGAAGTAAATTCAAGAGTATGTGGATCACATTAATTTGGCTCGAAGCTATACTTCCACATAAAAAGGATAGGATATTATTGGCCAATGATGGTGAAAGATTTCTTGGATTATGCTCAGAAATACAAATCTTGATAGTTTTATGCAAATTTTATACATCAGCCGCCTGAAGTATTGCACCCGATGTCGCATCTTTTCCATTCGACGCTTGAGCACTAGATGTTGTTAGACCAGTACCCAAGTCTTCTGGTGGATACTTATACATCTTGGCTGCAACATATTACTTCTCAAAATAGGCCAAAGCTATTGCTCTCAAAGAAGTGAAGAAGGAGAATATTGCAAACTTCGTCCGATTGAATATCATCTACCATTTTGGTACTTCTCGGTATATAATAACAGACAATGGCATGCCATTTGATAATAATTTGATGAACAAGATTTGTGAACTCTTCGAATTCAAGTAGTGTAAATCTTTTATGTATCATGCTGACACTAATAGTCTAGCTGAATCTTTCAATAAGACTCTATGAAATTTGTTGAAGAAGGTCATCTCCAAGTCTAAAAGAGGTTGGAACGATTAAATGGAAGAAGATTTATGGACATATAGGATGACTTACCACACACCAACGCAAGCAAACCCATACTCACTTGCTTTTAGGGTTGAAGAAGTCCTACCACTTGAGAGTCAAATACCTTCTTTAAGACTTGATATTTAAGAAGGTCTCACCAAAGAAGAAAATGCCCGGTTGCGTCCTGCAGAGTTAGAGGCACTTGATGAGAAGAGACTGAAACCTCAACAAAATCTTGAATGTTATCAAGCCCGTCTGTAACACCCCAAAAATTTCAAGCTGAGATCCAAACTATTTCCATGAGTGTCATGATCATTTCCCTAGTGTGGTGAGTTCTTTGGATGTGAGTCATGTTCATAAGAAACCCCTATAAGTAAATTAACTTGAAAGCACCCCAACCAAAGAAGTTTTCATGTAATACTAAACTAGGGTAAACTTAAAACGATCATAAATCTCTGAATATAAAGTGTTAAGTGGCCTAATACCTACCAAATTAAAGATATTTGAGTCTTCTTTTCAACGCTACCAATCGTGCCTTAATATGAGTCTCGAGTAAAAAGTTATCCATGTTTTACTAAAGGGTATCTGTCTGTCAAAATGACAGACAAAAACCACGAGAAGGTTCCACGGGTCGTGGAATGATCCACGGGCCGTGAAACCAACTCGTGGAAATCAGACCTGAAACTATTTTTTTGCCTGAAAACCACGAGGAGGTTCCACGGGTCGTGAAACTAACTCATGGAAATCAGTCCAGAGGCCAAAAACTTTGCCCAGAAACCACGAACCCTTTTCACAAACCGTGATCCATTCTACGGGTCGTGGTTCATGCTCGTGGAACCTACCGATGAGTTTTTTAGCAGTTTTTAATTTATTATTCCAGGGGTATTTCAGAGCATTCTTTTTTCTTTTAGCTCCAACTATAAATACTTTTAAACTTATTTTATTAAGTCAAAATACCTCCAACTATCAGATTTCCTCACTTTTTCTCTCAAGTCCGTTTCAAAGAAGAAAAATAGCGTTCTTCTCTAAAGTTCAGACCTAGAGCTTTGTTTCCCTCAAGATTAAAACTTCAGGTTTTCTTCAAGGATAATCATCCACCAGGCATGTGGGATTTCAATGAGAGTTTCCTTTCACCCTCATGCTCAAAGTTTCAGATTTCAGTATGATTTTACAAGTTATGATTCTAGGGTTTTTACCCAAACATGTGTTTCACTATGAATTTGATTTCGTGATGATTCTACATAACTACTAGCCTTGTTAGAATTATTTTTACATGAATTCCTGTAAATAGATTCCAAAACCCAAGATATTTGGGAGAAGCATCTCTTAGCCTGATTTTATAATATTTTCTCAGAATTTAGCTCTCCTTTCAGAATTCAATTTATCTTGTCAGCATTCAGTCTAAACAAGTTTAAGTTTCCTCATGATGAATTTAACTATGGGTTTTGCTTCTAAAAAAGTATTCATGATTCCCAATCACTTTAGTCTAGTTGTTTACATACAAAAGAACTATGCATGATTTAGCAGGCTCCGGCCTACCTTCAGTATGATCTACAAAATATGTTTTAAATATGAACAATTTTGACATTCAAATATTTCACATGATACAAACCGTTCTCATGTATTATTAGTCAGGTACTCAGTCAGTCAGAATTATATGATTAGAATACTTCATTCTCAGGAACAGTTGGCATTGTCAGATTATATCAGTATTTTGAGCTATCTAGTATTTAAGTTGCATTCATAGCTTTATATTCAATTGCGAGTAGACTTAGCACCGAGCGGACAAAGGGATGAAGGCTCACCCATCAGTTTAGGCTGAGACCTTCAGTAGCGGTCCCTAAGTCCCAGAACTATGGTGTAACCATAGGTTCTAAAGGGGTAACCTGTCAGATTGGGCTTGACACCTTTGTCCCTTATGGACATCGGTTTAGTGGATCCACGTTAGATTTGTTTGTACCCCTGGAAAGGTATGAACACCCTCCCAGTCAGGGTTACAGGTTGGCTCCATAGTTAGATCAGCTTAGGGTATGGAAGTTAACAGTAGCTCCCACAGTCCATATTTATTATTGCATGACCTTGTATTCAGTTATTCAGTTCAGTTCAGTATTATATAGTTGCATGTTTATATACTTGGTCATTACATCAAATTATACTTTTCAGCTTGCATTCAATACACTATATCAGTATTTTCAGCATGCTCAGTAGAAGAAACTCCCCTAAGGATTTACTTTGAACATGACTTTTAGCATGACTCATGACTTTCAGCTTAGTTGCACTATTTCATGATTTCACAAACATACTTTATCTTTTTAATCCATGGAATCCCAAGTAACAGTTTTACTTATCTTTAAACATCATGATCTCACAGTTACAGTCCATCAACATGATTTACATTCTCTTCAGTAAAAGGGTTTATGTTCTACAATTTTGACTTATGGACTTTAGATGTTTACTTAGTCAAGTTTTCAGCCATGTTTTCAGTATAAACATGTTTCTCATAATTTTTAAGTTAGAGCATATCTTACATGCTCAGTATATTCAAAGTACTGACCGCATACGTTCCTTGTGCTACATCATTTTATGATGTAGGTTTCAATGCTAGCTCTCAGGATCATGGTCAGACAGATCACAACTTCCAGTCAGCAGAGGATGAGTTCTCCTTATTCAGGAACTCCAGCCAGTTAGTAGTCACAGTCGTTATCTTCAGTTCTTGTATATTGACTAGAGGTAGTTGGGGGTCATGTCCCGACTATCTATAGTTAGTGTTAGTAGAGGCTTCATAGACAAGCAGTTAGTCATTTGTATCATTTTTTAAATGAGTTGTATTTCAGTTTATAAAAGTTTAGTTTATTACAGTGCTCTTCAAGAGCTCAGCACATTTTAGCTTCCGCATTATATTTCAGTCTGTATATTAGTAGTATGCCAGGCCATGGGTTAGCTTGGGGTCACTTGTGACTCTAAGCACTGTGTCGTGTCTAGGGTGTAGGCTCGGGGTGTGACAAATTTGGTATCAGAGCACAGAGTTCAAGTGTCCTAGGGTGTCTGTGAAGCCGTGTCTAGTAGAGTCTTGCTTATGGGTGTGTTGTGCACCACACTTATAATCAAGAGGCTACATGGAATTTAGGAAATGTTTCCCTTCTTTCATACTCCATATCATGCAGTAGAACTGTTCCTTCAGAAACTTATACAGATTCATGCGTTACTCTAATTCCTCCAGTCATGCCTCATCTTCGAGGTGGTGGAAACAGTAAAGTTCAGATTCCTATCAGTGGTGATGCTCTCAGATAGAGCAATCAGAAAGTCAAAAGACTGCACAAGGGCTTGAGAGGAGCCCACTAGTGTGTTAAAGTCTACTGATTCAAGCATGTATCCTTTTCCACTTGTGCAGTTGAGCCTACAGTAGAATGTGCTCTCAGACCCTCTTCCAGAAACTTTACTACGAATGGCACCTTATCCAAAGAGTGTGGTTGTGTAAGCACTTGGGTAGTATAGTCACTCAACAGTTAGTGTGGATTGAGATGTTATGGGCCATAAGTAGCCGAATGACCCCAGGACTAGATGTACAAATTTAGGAGTATAGTAGCTAGAGAGGAAGAATGGTTGGTTAAGATGACTTAGAGCATATTTGAACTAGGTGAAGAAGATCATTGAATCGTAGAAAGGTAGATGTGTATCCAAAGTAGTATGTTGTTGAAATGAATTCAAGAGATTATAGATAGACGATGTTAAGTCCCTTAGTGTGGTTTGAATTCAGTTTATTTTGGTGGATGTGAACTTAGATATGTGATGTTAGTAGATGAACAAGCAAACATAAGATTACTAAGTGTTAGAAGAAGTGGTTATCCACATTAGTAAGAGTATGAGTCCTCTAGTAATAACCTTAAGGGTAAAGAGGAAGCTAAGAGATACCTCAGAAGAAGACCTAGCAAGAGTTTAGCATCTTCAGTTATAGCCTTTCAGGTAAATTTTAGCATCTAAGAATACAGTGATACCCCAACCTTACAAGAGTTAGTTATTATAGACTAGCTTGGGAGAGAGATGCACAAACTTAGAGGGGTGACTTTTGAGCTAAGGGGGAGATGATAGAATGAAGAACCAAGTCAAGTCTTGCGACTCAACCAGTACAGAATTCTAGAAAGGGATATGATGGGCTATTAATTCATTCTTATTCCAGCAGATTTTCTAGCACTTCAGTCAAGGTGACACTATACTCAGACGTATTTATGTCATACTCAAGTATAAGTTCATGCACCCCATACAGATTCATGTTCATGCTTAGCTTTTAAAACAAATAGAAATTGCTCCAGACAACGATTCCAGTCTTACTCTATGACTCTATGAATCCCAGCTTTATGCCATGAGACTCATTATACAAGTAAACTCATGTCTCATAATAATCTCAGTTCTATGTACTCAGTTCAGTCCTCGAGATATGCCTTAATGGCTAGTGAAATCATGTTACATAATGTATATGCTCAGACTAGATTTCTTGAACAGTTCGTGCTTATGATTTCCTTACTCTAATCATGATTCCTACGTCCAGTATGTGAGATTCTCAGGCCTTTGTACTGGACTTCTCAGACCTCACCTTGAGTGGCTAGATCACGCTAAGTATAAGTCAAGACCGATCCGTATTCCTTCATTCGTGATGCTCATGCTCCCATTACTTTCCTTCAGTGATCTTGGGTTATGTTTTCACAGCTGTTAGTGGAGCGAGCTAAGTAGTAGCCTAGATTGAAAGTACTAGATTTTCCTCTTGTTGGTGTCCTTTTGTAAAAGTTCTTGCAGTTACAGTTTCTACATATGCTAGGGAAGAGGATAGAGGCCTCAGATAGTGCCAACTCTAATCAAGCCTTAAGATTATCATAGTACTAGGCTTGAATGTCATGATGAAATACATGTGGCCTTTGCATTGTGCTACTAGTGACACATTGATTAGAGTTCAAGGATAGTTGGTTTTGTGATAAGAAGGAATATCATTCTTGGGAGATGACTCTAGATGCAAGAGATGACTCTAGATGCAAGAGATTTAGTCGAGATAGGCTTGAACATGGTGAAAGAAGGTAGTTAGACTCAGACCTTATCATCTATATGTGCACTAATGAGAATTTTAGTTGCAAATGATAAGCATGGTATTCAGAGAAGTTAGTGTAGTTATAAAGGGTGTTCGTAAGCTTAAAAGATTTCAACTGTATTGTTTAAGGCGGGAATAATCTTGTTATTACTCCCTGCCTAGGGTGCTCATAATCCAGTAACTTTAGATAGAAAGATAGTAGACTCCTCATATCAGACTAGTTCAGACCTGCCAGTAATCATTCCTAAGGCCAAAAGGCCCTACACTCAGTTAGTCCATGCTAGTAAGTTCAGTGTAAAAAAATAGTTTTCTCGTATGGTTATTCCTCTCAGTTTTATTTTCCTTTCAGTTACAATGATTTCTAAGAATGCATTGATGCGCCCAAATTACACATTCTTTTAGAAGCGTAAGCGGTCGCTGTTCAATTAAAGAACCCAACGAAGGTTGTGGTCAATCCCACCGGGAATATGGTAGGACTATGGTTGATTAGTGTTTACTCGCGCTCTTAGTCATTTATTTCCCTCGAAAGGGGGGGGGGGGGCGTTTAAAGAACAAGTAGTAATTGTAAATAGAATTTAGACAAATAACACGTAACAGTTTTAAGAGTTGTAATTAATGGGAGAGATGACTAGGGTAGTGTTCCCCATGAGATCATAACTTAGTAATCCGTTGTACTTAGAAAATTGGTTTGGTGCTTAGCATGCAGAATTGGTAAGTTAGGTTCACCTAAATCCTTGATCCGACAGATAGATGAATTTCACCACACGCCTTGGTCTAGCAGTGGGTGTATAAGTACTTTGCCTACTTCGTTAATCCTTTATGGTTCCCACAACCCTAGTTGTGAATTTAGCTACTCATGGTTATATGTAAACAATCAGAAGTTATGTATGCGCTAATGATCATATACTTACAATAAGAAGTAAAGAAATCCGTAAACTTGAATAGATGAAGATGGAAGTAAGAACAATGAAATATGAATGTGTATAACTCTCAAAACCAAGAATAAACCAAGATCACAATGTTTTCAATATGCTTCCTACAAAGTATCGAGCATAAAACGTAAAAGAAAACCTAGGAAAAGGTATTTATAGACAATAGAAATCCTATCCTAATTAAACAAGGAAAACTAGAATCGGTAGCTTCTATGGAAACAGTCTACGGTCCATGGAAGTTTCTACGGGTCATCGTTAGTACTCGTGAAACTCATAGTATTTTTCACTCTGCGGGTTCCCTTCTACGAGTTCATTCTATGACTCATGACTTGAATCACAGCTCATGGAATTGAGTCATCGATCTCAGTCTTTTTCTTCTTTTCTGATAAGGTCCCACGAGCAAGAATCACGACTCATGGAAACCTTCCGTAGAAATCAGGCTCTAACACCATTTGTAGTACTGATTCCACGTCTAACTTCCACGACTCGTTCGGTTGAGTCGTAGAAGTCAGTTTTAGCCACTTTTATAGTCTTTTCTCTGTACTTAGTCTCCGAACCATGTTTTCCTGCACAATACTAAAAAATACATCAAATCTACTAAAAATTGCTAAAGAACATAATATGATTCCAAGTTTCAAGCATCGAAAGTGCCACAAAACCACGACACATCAACACCCTCAACTTAAAATCATTGCTTGTCCTCAAGCGACAAAACAAAACTATCCTAGAACGACACTTGAGAAAAAGAAAACTAGGAACTATGGCAGTCATATGATTTAGCAATTCAGCTCACAACAAGTATCCTTCTCCTTTACAATACAAAACAAGTGCACAAGCTCCGTCTATCAAAATAACATAAAAGGATCCGTGGACGACATCACGCTATTAATAGACGATATAGCATACACATATGAGACTTACCCTAACAATCAACAGTCAAAGTTACTCTAGTGCCCTCATCACAAAGAAGTCCCACTCACTCAATAACAGATTTAATATCTGGGACTGAACTAGAACGCTCACACTCTCAAAGATGTTCAAACAATGCATGCACAGTACCATAGGCTTGCCCTTATTTTCTATGCCTCAGCTTTTGAACAGTTAAGTTAGGATCACTATAGAACTTTACTCGACTTGTAACATAGGCTCGGGGATGAGTATGGTAGATATGGGAAATAATGACTAAACCTTCCTTGACACTACGCTATGTTTCTTCTACTTTTCAGACCAACTCTCCCTTTTTCCTCCCTTTTTATTCTTTCTTTTTCATCAAGTGACGGGTGCGGCTTTCTTTTCAGGCTTAACTCTTTTTTTGGTTTTCTTTCTTTTCTTTTCTTTTTCTTTATTCTTTTTAACACATATGCCACACCCGTTCTTACTCCTTTTTTATTACTAACCTCTTCTTTTCATACCCCATATTTCACACTTACCTCTACAGTAGCCACCCTCAACTTTGGCGATTTACCTGAGTTGAGGTACACAATGTCCAGGGAGGGATCAGGGCCAAACTAAAGGTTCGTAGAAAATAGGGAAGGTGATTAGGCTAAACAACAAAAAGGGTCAATTCAGGCTCAAAATCAGGGATTAAAGGGTATTCAAATCATTTGGACGGTCATTTAGGATAAAATGGACAATTTCAAAAATGGCCTATGATCCTTTCCTAACCAACTATCCTACAACTTGGGCAAGACTAACCGAGCAAGTTCTAGATTGGCACACAAAGCAAAACAGTACGAATTTAGCTCACACACACATGGCACAGAGTACAACAATCATATGCTAATTATCAGGTTTATACTCTATCTTAAGCTATTCATCATATCGATTAACATAATGTCATGCACAGATCCATCATGGTCAGTCTATAAAAACTAGATAATCTCATATCATACAAAATATTAGAGGGGTCTCTATTTTTCACTCAAAATCAATTTCAAAATCATACCATAGACTGCGCTAAGTTCCTTTTATTCTTTCACTACACAAAACCTATACTAAACTTGCCATTTCAACAAAAATTAAAAATCCTTAGGGAAAGAACACAGACAAGAAAACCCCAAGGACTCGGGTACCTTGTGAGTACCCTCATGGGTTGCCTCCCATGTAGCACTGGATTTAATGTCATGGAATGAAGCGGGTGTCTTGGCTACTCAGACTTTGCCAAGAGACCCATCAAAATATGGACAACTGCTGCCCCCACCCACCAAAAAGTAATATGCATTGCCCTCAATGCACTAAAAAAATAAAGACCTAGGGAGGCGGGAACATACCTGTGGTGCCTGGGAGCCAGCGTCCGATAAAGTAGGCAGGGCTGGTGATGTGGCACCCGTCGCAGTGTCAGTGGCAGCAGCGGTGGCTGTCGCACTCAATGGCTCAATAATAAGAGGGACATCAGTAGATGCCCTCCCAAAAACAACCAACTCTGGAGTCTCAAGAGCCAAAGATGTGGCCCCTCCACCAACTGGAGCCGAACTAGAAGACGCACCCCAAAGTCTCTGCCGCTCTGCTTTCTCAATAAGGTGCAAGTCGTCTAGGGATCACTGCATGGCAGTAGCAGTGTCTCTTCAAAACCTCTTCGGATCTGTATCAACCTTTGAAGTGCTATCAGTGTGCACTCTCTTTGTTCTATCACCTGAGAGCACATGCTCTACCTCAGCAAATAAATAAACAACCCAGCGTATAGGCGCTAGAACCGCAATAAAGATGGAGGGCATAACTGGAGTCTAGCTAGTGTCGATAGATCTAATCTCCTCTATGAGTCATACCAGCTCATCCTGAATGTGTCCCAAATTGGGGCTCTATATGGACTATAACCGAATATTCACCTAGCACTCAAAGGCATCTACCTATGCGTACATATCTCGTACAACCTGGTCGATCTCAACTTTCATCCTCTCCTCAACAACCACTACAGTAGATCTCACCCATGGTTTGAGCTGGTCCAATAAATCATTTACCTACTTTTGTGTATCGTCCTGGAGATCAACCAGATTCTGGAGAAACTCAGCATCAATAGTAATCCTACCTGAAAAAGCTAGGCACGAGGGTGCGGCAAAAATGCTAACTGGTGGCTGGGAGGTCGAGGGAGCAGAAGCTGAAGCTATGGAACCCTCCGCATCTACACTTACCCCCGTATCATGCATATTTAGTGGGTCTCGTGCTGCTGAAGATCCCTCAACTCTCACAGTACCAGCGGAGATGGAGGATGAAGCTCGTCTATGTACAACCGAGTTCGCAGCATCTCTGATCAACCTGGCATCCTGGATCCTATTCACCTCTAGAGTGTGGTTTATATCTGGAATCCGCGGGACAGCCAACTCCATACAAAGTTGGTGAATCAAGCATGGAAAAAGAATTCTAGTGTGTGGTCATAAGGCCTGCTCATGGATCTCCTCTAGGATGCATCGTGGGAAATTAATCTCATATCCAGCCATGATGCTGGACACTAGTACAGCACAGTCAGGGGTTAGAGTATTATCCGCCTGAGTGGGATAAATGCGAGACCATACCATGGCCCACCAAAACTTTCCTGCAAAATTCAAAGTAGCTTTCTTTATGTCACCTCAGTGAACCCATTCAGCATTTTCACCATTCTCAGCTATATACCCCACAACCCATCTCAATAACTCTTCTTTTTAAACTGGGTCTCACATCTTCGTCTTATCTTGGACTGTTTTCATCTTGCAATCAAACTCGGTCGTGTCAACTTGAAGCTCATACTCTAGCCCAAATAGGAACCGTTGAATAGTCTGCTCAGAGATGTCAATCGGTTCATATCACACCAAAGTACTGGTGAGTAGAGCAGGTCTTGGTATCTCTGTTTAGGTCGAAGGAGCTGATTGCCCGTGGCTGCATATGAGGCGTAAAATTCCCGAACTATCTCGGGATAGTTGCTGCCTAAGGCTTCAGCCATCCAACTACACCAGTAATGATTAAATGTAGCCTGGATATCTGGTACGGATGCTAAGCCCTCGGTCCTGATCCATGGCTCCTCAAATATGCCTTTTTGGCAGACCTTTGTCGGACTGAAAAATCCCCTGCATATATAAGGTCTGCATCTCCAGAAAACACCATCTCCGATTATCATGAGCCTTTAGTCTCTATGCTCTATTAGCCTCTGTCTGTGTCCGAGTTGCAACTACTGGAGTGGCCAGATAAGAGGAGCTCTTATAATCGGATGCTGACTCAACATCATCAGACTCATTTTCTTTGTCAGTACCGGTCCCTGTATTACTCTTCCAGTTACTATCACCCTCCTCGAACAACCCCTCTCCCTCTTCAGAATAAGGAGCAAAGGTCATTACTGGTGTTACAACTGTGAGGGCTTGCTGAAGTGCTGCCTTCTTAGCTGCCTGCATCTGTGCCCCACATCTCGTAGTCTGAGGTTGTGCATTTGGGTCGGGCTGAACATCATAAATCTCCTTAGACCCACCGGATTCAGGTTCAACGGGCTCATCTAGTTCATCAGTGATCCTAGAGTGGAATTGATGAGCCGCTGCTTTAAATGCTTTGGTGTTCTTTGAACGAATGGTACCTGCGGGGGGAAATATCAGAACAGCTAAGCTAAGAAATCCCAGAAAAATATTTAAATTACACTGAACTTGGGTTCCGTTAGTGGGTTTCACGGTCCATGGAATGAACCATGGCTCGTGAATGCCCCTCGTGATTTTTGGGCAGAATAAGATGATTGCAGGTCTGAGTTCCACGAGTTGCATCTATGACTCGTGATTAGATCCATGACCCGTAGATGCCTCTCATGGAAATCAGACATCTTTTACTATCTGCAGGTCTGAGATTTACGAGTGTCATCCACGACTCGTGGAATGAACCACGACTCGTGGATGACCCTCATGGAAATCAGACCTGAGAACAGGTCTCTGTTCTATTTTCCACGGGTGCATTCCATGACTCGGGAATGAACCACGACCCTTAGAGTGCACTCGTGATCACTGTACAATAGCAAACCAATGTTTTTTTAAAATTTCTTATTCTTTCAACAATATTTTTACTATTATGCATAAAATATCAGACTTCTACCAAGTATTCACTCCACAAACCATCATCCCCGGGTTTTAACATCCATTATTCTCGCAAAAATCACCCTAGGTCAAGTAATAGTCGCCAAAAATTCAACTAAGGTTAGAATTTAAGTTCATACCTTAGAAAATTAGGGGAAAACTTGAGTGAAAACTTGAGAATTTTAGCAATAACCATGACCCACGAACAACTGGTATGATTGTGAGAGCTTTGTCGGCATTTTGGAGAAGACACTGGCCGAATCGATTTGGTGGAGAAGATTGTGGAGTGATTTTAGGAAATTAAGTGATTTGATGGTGATTTAGTTGGGAATTTAGTGTTTGAATGGAAGTGGTAGAGTGTAGGATACGGTTATGGAATGAAAAGTTGGGAGATTTTGACTTATAAGGATTTTAAACAAAAGGGGGTCACGGGTCGGATCGGGTCGGGTCCATCGGGTGAACAGTAAAAAAAATAATAGAAACTTACTTGAGTTCCATGAGTCTAGTTCACGGGTCATGGATTTAATCACGACTCATAGAACAGGCTCATGGAATAAGTCCTGCCACCCAACTATTACCTGATTTCAACGATCGGAGACCACGACTCGTGATTGTAATCACGGTTTATAGAACTGGGTCGTGGATTAAGTTCTGCACTTTGCCAATTCACATGAGTTCCACCGAGTTGGGTCTACGACCCGTGGAATGATCCACAGTCCGTACACCTTACTCGTGGAACTTGACTTACCACTTTTCTAAGTTTTATCTTGTAACTACCGGGTCCATCATTATGGGTAGTCCAATTGTGCCCAGTTTTAGAGTTAGAAAACTCCGAGTTTGGGAGTTTGAAATTCTGGGCTAGGCTCGCCTGGGCCAGTTTTGAAGCGAGGTAGAGTCTAGGGAAATCCGGATAAATATGGGTTTAGGTGTCTTGGATTGAGCTAGTTTTCCATGTAGTCAAGACATAAAGGAGTCTGGGGACTTTTCGGAATTGCATTTGGGTAAGTAGAACTCTTGAAATCGCATTTGACGTGAAGGGGTTATTTCAGGACATCGGGGGAAACAAATGTGTTGCGAAATGGCCAAAACTGGCAGATTTTTGAACATTCTATCCGTGATGAGCAGGATCACGCGTGAGACCAGCCACTACTATAGCGGTGGAAATTACCGCTATAGCAGCGGTCAAAGGGCGGTCAACCTACTTAAGACCGCTATAGCGGCAGCCGACCGCTATAGCGGGACCGCTATAGCAGAGCAGGGACCGCTATAGCGGGCCGAAAGGATTTTAATGCAGGATCAGCTCCCAAAACATTCAGTTTTTCACAAGTTTGTTTTGGGAGAAGGGCTAGGCGATTCCAGGCATTTTTCTTCTTCTTTCCGTCAAAACTCTTCCCTAAGGTAAGGTTTTCATTCCCCAATCTTTCTATTACGTTTCCTATGCGGTGGTATGGCTAGGAGGGAATTTAGGGAAAGGTTAGAATAACCTAGGGATGGCTATACGGTGGTATGGCTAGGAGGGAATTTGGGGAAAGGTTAGAATAACCTAGGGATGGTGAAATTCGGGGAAGGAAGGGGATTCCAAGCTTGTGTGTTCTTGGGTATGGATTAAAGTACATTATTATGATCATAGGTTGGCTAATTCCTTGTTTTATTCATAAAAAATGATAGAACTAGGAGAATTAATGGCAGGAAAGCTCGGGAAAAGGGTGGGATGATCATGGGTGGCCTGGAGTTTGAGGATTTGGTATAATCTGTGTAATGTACAGGCCTTGTGTGTTACTTATATGTACTGTGTGTTGTTTTTAGACCAAGAACGAGAAAGGAATCCGGAACACAGGAAAGCTCGGGTCGAATAGAGCTTGGAACATTTCGAGGTAGGTGATGGCTTATGATTTCCTGTGAATGTGTATATTCATGTACTCATGTCTAAGTGATTGTATGCATTACATTTCTTAGGAAAGTTGTGTGGAATGTCTAGGTTCCTGTTTACAGTATGTGATTGAATGGTGTTTACTTGTTGGTTTTACAAGTTGTGTGTTTATATATTGACTGTGGTTTGTTGACATTCGGTTGGCTCGGGTACCATTCCTGGTATGGGTATAACAAATGATTGGCATGGGTACCACTCTTGGTACGGGTATAACACTTGGTTGGCACGGGTACCACGCCTAGTATGAGTTTACTTTATTGCGTCTTGCATTGGTTCATTGATTATTGTATTGCATTGACTGATATTGGTTCCGTGTGTAGACCGGGTTATTTTACTGAATGTGATACTTGATGTTGGTTCCGTGAGTGGACCGGGTTATCTATTTAAAGGTGCTATTATTGGTGGTCCTTGAGTGGCCGGGAACTTTGTATAACTGTTGTGTTGGTCTTGGTTTACGCCGGGTGGAATCATTACTTTTAGTATGTGTCTAGAGGGGATTACAGGGTGGGTCTGGGCTAGATGGAAAGGTATAGTTAATGGCTCATGCTCGTGGTATAGCACTGTAAGAGATGGATTTCATACTGGGACAAGGTAGGTAGAGACTTGTAGTCTAGTACCTGTATACTTGTTGCATGTTTTCCATATATTTACTTACATATGTTGTACTGTTATATATGCTGTTTATTTGAAAACTGGCTGATGATCCTACCAGTACACAGTGGTGGTGCACTGATACTGCACTTGCTTGTCTTTGGTGAGTACAGAAAATTTACCAGCGACTGAGACGCGACCTCGCATTTAGCACCGGTGATTCTGACTTTCAAGGGTGAGCTGCATTGTTTCGAGTTACATTGGGTTATCCTTAGAGTTTCAGTCCATTTGTTTCAGACTTAAAACTATTTCATTTTTATCTTTTGGGGTTGCATCCCCATATTCTAGATATTTGGTATTGATGTTTGGTACGATGACTTTCAGTTCCTAGGAGGGATTTTCCGCAGGATAATGATTATGATTAGTTCTTGATTTGTTTTGATTGCTAGTTTGCTTTTCGCTTACTGGTTTTAGACTGCTAGTCTAGTCAAGGGTTGAACTCTATTGGTTTGCTCATCCGGGGGTTGGGTGGGTGCCACTCACAACAGGTTTGGTCGTGACAAAGATGGTATCAGAGCCTAGGTTCATTGATCTCGTCGTACCAAACAGGTCTAGTAGAGTCTTGCAGAATAGTGAAGAGACGTCCGTACTTTTCTTCGAGAGGCTATGGGGCTTTAGGGAAAACTATCTCTTCCTTCTTTCCTTCGTGCTATAACTTGATTCCAATTGGTATCTGGTGATACAAATTGGTATCTCACCTCGTTCACTCTTCTGTCCGCAGATGGTAACTACAAGGAATAACGGAGCAAGGCTAGCGGTCCCAGCAACGGGCCCGATAGTTTGTGGCAGAGGTAGGGGAAGGGGCAGGGGATGAGCTGGAGCCGCACCTGCCAGGGGTGGAGATCGAGATGCTGCTGCACGCGAGGTAACCCCTCCCCCACCTCAGGATCATGTGGCTGAGGATGTAGAAGAAGTGGTTGTAGAGGATGGAGGGGCTCAAGAGGAGGCGGCACCGGACGGGGGTGCAGGCCTTCCTGCTATGACAACAAAAGCTTTTAAGTAGGCATGGGATATTCTGAGTGGGTTGGTTGGTGGTGGAGCCATACCCGCATCTTATGCAAATGAGGCCTTGGATACTCAGCCAGCGGTTACTACAACACCAAGGATGGACGCAGCTTCGAGTACAACTGATCTCCTCAGGCCAATGCTAGGCCCAGTGATGACAGGTAATGAGCATGAGATGCTGATTAAGTTCCTTAAACTGAAACCTCTGATGTTTCAGGGTACAAACAAGGAGGATACCTATGAGTTCATCCTAGATTGCCATGAGAGGTTGCACAAGTTGGGTATTGTACATCAGCATGGGGTGGAGTTTGTCACTTTTTAGCTACAGGGTGATGCCAAGCAGTGGTGGAGGTCTCCTATTGAGTGTCGGTCTTCTATTCTACCTCCCCTGACTTGGGAGCAGTTCCATGCATTGTTTCTAGAGAAGTACGTTCCTCGTACTTTGAGAGACCGAAAGAAGGATGAGTTTTTGAACTTGGAGAAGGGTAGCATGTCAGTCTCAGCTTATGAGGCTAAATTCCATGCATTGTCTCATTTTGCTACATAGATGTTGGGTTCTGAGGAGGAGTGGATCCGGTTGTTCGTCAATGGTCTGAATAGTGAACTGCAGGTACTGTCGGTGCATATGACTTCTTCAGGAAAGGGTTTTAATGATGTGGTGTATTATGTGAAGAAGATTGAGGGAGTTAGGCAAGCGGGGCAGGCTAAGTCTTTAGCCAAGAAGCCCAGGAATGAGGGAAGTTATGGTGGTTCATACTCCAGGGGGCAGCATAAGCAGGCTTATTCGGCCGTCCTATTCATTCAGCTCTTCCAACTACTACAGGTGGTCGTCAGGGAGCTCAGTCTTCAACTCCTAGAGGCCAGGGAGCATCCTATACATCAGCTAGCAGACCTACTTTTGATCGTGGTTGCTTCCATTATGGTGAGTTGGGCCACTTTAAGAGGGAGTGTCCATATAGACAGATAGGTAATCAGGGTCAGCAACAAACTAGAGTTGTGGTTCCGGCAGGAAAAGGTGGTAATGCTAGGGGTCATCCACAGGGTGGGCGAGGTAATTTTTAAACAGGACAAGGAGACCGAGGGAACGGTGGCGCAGGCAGGGGTGCGACGCAGCTGGCCCGTGAAGTTGCCCGGATTGATGATCGGGCTCATTGCTATGCTTTTCCAGGGAGGACTGCGGCAGAAACCTCTGATGTAGTGATCACAGGTACCATTCTTGTTTGTAATAAAATGGCTTCAGTATTATTTGACCCAGTCTCTACATATTCTTATGTGTCTGTGAGTTTTGCTTTGGCGTTGGGTTTGACTTGTGACATCCTTGATTCCCCTATCTATGTGTCTACCCCAGTTGGAGAGTCGGTGGTTATGACTCATGTATATCGTGACTGTTCTGTTGTATTTATGGGGTTACATACTTGGGTAGACTTGGTAATTATGGATATGGCTGATTTTGATATTATCTTTGGTATGACCTGGATATCTTCTTATCTTGCTGTGTTGAACTGTAACACCAAGACTGTGGCTCTAGAGATTCCGGGTAAGGATAGACTAGAGTGGGAAGGTGTGTACAGGCTTAAGCCAGTTAAGATAATATCGTTTGTCCGAGCTAGGAAGCTAGTGGGGAAGGGATGTCTAGCTTTCTTGGCTCATCTCCGGGATGATAGTGTGGAGTCTGCTCCTATTGAGTCAGTTCCAGTTGTTTCCAAATTTTTAGAGGTGTTTCCAGCAGACTTGCCTGGTATGCCCTGGGACAGGGACATAGATTTTTGTATTGATTTGGAGCCAGACACTCGTCCCATTTCCATTCTTCCATATCGTATGGCTCCGACAGAGTTAAGGGAACTTAAGATTCAGCTGCAGGAACGCCTAGATAGGGGATTTATACGTCCTAGTGCTTCACCTTGGGGTGCTCTGATTTTAGTTGTAAAGAAAAGGATGGTAGTATGTGGATGTGCATAGACTATAGGCAGTTGAACAAGGTGACCATCCGGAATGGGTACCCTCTACCCCGTATAGATGATTTGTTTGACCAGCTTCAGGGTGCATCAATGTTCTCAAAAAATCGACTTGAGGTCGGGGTACCATCAGTTAAAGATTAGGCCGGAGGACATTCCAAAAACTTCTTTTCGGACTCGGTATGGGCATTATGAGTTTCTAGTAATGTCGTTTGGTTTGACCAATGTGCTGGCAACATTCATGAGTTTGATGAATGGGTTGTTTAAGTCTTACTTGGATTCCTTTGTTATCGTGTTCATCAATGATATTTTGATCTACTCTAAGAGTAGGGAGGAGCATGCTAGTCATCTTCGTATTATGCTGGAAATCTTGAGGCACCAAAAGCTTTACGCAAAATTCACTAAGTGCGAGTTTTGGTTGACTTCTGTGGCATTCTTGGGGCATGTAGTGTCAGAAATAGGGGTGATGGTGGATCCCCAGAAAATTGAGGCAGTCAAGAGTTGGGTTCGGACTAGCTCTGTGACTGAGGTGAGGAGTTTCATTGGGCTCGCGGGGTACTGCCGGAGGTTTGTTAAGAATTTTGCTTCTATTGCTGTTCACCTGAACAGGCTGACACAGAAGAAGGCACCGTTTGTGTGGTTCGATAAGTGCGAGGAGAGCTTTCAAAATCTCAAGACACCTTTGACCACAACCCCTATTTTGTCCTTGCCGGTTGAGGTAAAGACTTTGTTGTTTACTGTGATGCTTCACATTCTGGTTTGGGTGTTGTGTTAATGCAGGATAGGAATGTGATAGCCTATGCATCCAGGTAGTTGAAGGTGCATGAGAGGAATTACCTGACTCACGATTTAGAGTTGGCAGCGGTGGTTTTTGCATTGAAAATCTGGAGACACTATCTTTATGGTGTCAAGTGTGAGGTATTCACAGATCATCGCATTCTGCAACACATTTTCACTCAGAAGGATTTGAATCTGAGGCAGAGGAGGTGGATGGAATTATTGAAGGATTATGATGTGACAATTCAGTACCATCCGGGTAAGGCTAATGTGGTGGCAGACACATTGAGCCGAAAAACTGTTGGCATGCGTAGCTTGGCTTGTTTGGGGGCGTCCAAACGACCATTGGCTAAGGAGATTCGGGCTTTGGAGGCCAATATCATGCACTTGGGTGTTTCAGATCAAAGTGGGTTGTTGTCCAGCATTGAGTTCAAGGCCACTTTCATAGAGGGAATAAAGGCAAAACAGTTTCAGGACCCGAAACTGGGTAAGTTGCGAGGTAAGGTAATATCTGGGGAGTCCAGTGATGTCATGTTAGACTCTGGTGGAGTGTTGCATTTCAGAGAGAGGATTTGTGTTCCTCGTGTGGACGATATAATTCAGAGAATCTTAGTAGAAGCTCATAGTTCGTGGTACTCAATTCATCCGGGTGTGACCAAAATGTACAGGAACTTGAGGCAGCGTTACTGGTGGCCCGGGATGAAAAGGGATATAGTGGATTTTGTGTCCAAATGTGAGAACTTCCAGCAAGTAAAGTATGAACATCAGAGACCTGCAGGACTACTTCAGAGAATGCTAATTCCAGAGTGGAAGTGGGAAAGAATAGCCATGGATTTCGTGGTGGGTCTTCCCAAGACATTGGGGAAGTATGACTCAATTTAGGTAATTGTTGACAAGCTGACCAAGTCCACTCACTTCATTCCGGTCAGGGTAGATTATAATTCTCAGCAATTGGTTAAGATCTATGTGAAGGAGATTGTGAGACTGCATGGGGTACCACTGTCCATCATTTCAGACAGAGGTACGCGGTTTACTTCTAAGTTTTGGGGAAAGTTACATGAAAAGTTGGGTACACAACTCATTTTTAGCACAACCTTCCATTCTCAGACTGATGGTAAGTCAGAAAGGACAATCCAGGTATTGGAAGACATGCTGAGAGCATGTGTGATGGACTTCAGGGGTCATTGGGACCAGTTTCTACCATTGTGCGAATTCTCGTACAATAATATCTACCACTCCAGTATTGACATGGCACCGTTCGAGTCCGTGTATGGGAGGAACAACAGATCACCGGTTGGGTGGTTTGAGGAAGGCAATATGAATCCTCTGGGCGTAGACTTAGTGAAAGAAGCGCATGAAAAGATAAGGGGCATACAAACCAAGTTGTTGGCTTTCACATGTAGATTTGCATCTTCCGTAGGCTTTCAAACATATAGTCCCTACAGGTTCAGCAACTGGATCATGGTGATGGTGATGTCAAACTTCATTCCTTCAGTCAGTGGTGGTAACACTATGGGTCCAGTAATGCCCAGTTCCTCCACATCCTCCTCATCATCATCATAGTAGTGAGGGGCGTACCTCAACTGCTGTATCTGTCGGCCCTTATTCTGCTATAAATTCTATCTAGATGCTGCCTCGTCTCTCACATCTTATTATCGTGCTTGCCTTGCTTGCTTAGCTTCCGCATTTTGAGCTGCAAGGTTTGCTACAATGGTAGCATCTTCATTAGCAAGGGCGTCTTCCCCTGCATTTTTCCTCTGCTCTTCTTCGGCCAGCAACCGAGCTGTGATCTGCTCTGGTGTCTCATGCTCTCCCTCTTTAGCCATGTTTCTTAAAGTTTTAGGGAGTTTAGGATCGTATTGGATCAAGGGATTTCCTTGACTTCTTGTACTAGGCATGCATAAGTGTGCAACCTGTAGAACAAAACAAAAACAACAGAAAAAGTAAAATTAGGAAATAAGGACTAATAGTGAAATAAACTCAATCTCACATAATCCTAAACCGTATTCCCTAGAAATAGCGCCAAAATTTAATGCGCCAAAATTACACCTTCTTTTAGAAGTATAAGCGGTCGCTGTTCAAATATAGAACCCAACGAAGGTTGGGGTCGATCCCACAAGGAATATGGTAGGACTATGGTTGATTAGTGTTTACTCATGCTCTTAGTCATTTATTTCCCTCGAAGGGAGGGGGGGGGGTTTAAAGAACAAGTAGTAATTGTAAATAGAATTTAGACAAGTAACACGTAACAGTTTTAAGAGTTGTAATCAATAGGAGAGATGACTAAGGTAGTGTTCCCCATGAGATCATAACTTAGTAAAGCATTGTATTTAGTAAAAAAGTGTTCTCTCCCTAGTGCACCCGCAAGTGTACGTGGTCGTGCAAGTAATAAAGTGGCTCTTGCGAGCCGAATATCGATGCCACAGGGACTTGTGCTTAGCAATCAATGTAATCTCAGTTAATACTATTGAACTTAAACAAATGCTATTCGTAACAAGAGTTAAACTTTATTTAGTAACTAAAAAACAAGAATTAACGACTATGTAAAACTTTGGATTGTAAACAATATATGGAGAAATCCAGGGTTGAGGCAATAACTACATATTCATGCTTAACTATGGTTTATAGCCGGTGTTAGTGTTTATCGTGATCGTTGGTTCACGGGGTTGATATTATAACTTGGGAACGGTCATCCTCTAAGTCATCTATCCAAATTAATCTCACAACTATATCGTTGAGCGGGGATGTGAGTCTTTAACTTGGATGCATTCATCTATCTTCCCATTTTATTAACCAAGTGGGGTGTTTAGGTATATTTCTATCTAACAGCAAATCATACTTCAAAATTGCTAACCTAACAACAAAAGATATGATCCACACCTCCTACGTTCTTCATTCCGTCTCTTAACTCCTATGGTCAATTCGTTTTGAGACTTAAATGTATCCTAAAGTTCATGACGCTTAAGCATAGTAATAATAAGAATGTAAGAACAATCAAAAGACAAGATAAACAATAAACCAACTACATACCCATAATCAAGCAATCATGTTGTAGCCTCAACCCTAGAAAGAGGGTGTTTAGCCACTCATACTCTACTTTACGATTACAAAAGTATTGTAGTTCATACGATAATTAAATGAAGAAAAAGTAAAGAAATAGAACCCTAAGGCAGTCTTCTCCTTGTGTTTTCAATGCCAAATTCATTCAAACGTGTTTACAATTAAAACCAAGTATCCTATTTATAGTGTGAGACAAAATCTGCTCGCCGGGAACGAAGTCCGTGACACACTGCCTGTAGCCCTGACTGGGCAGCATGACACGCTGCTTGCAGCACCCTCCAGCCTCCGTGGCACACCTATAACACGGAGACCCACTGGAATTTGCAGTTCCAAGCCTGCCCACCTCTGTGTCACGCCTCTCGTCGTGGAGGCTATCTTCCGTGGCACGGGGGCCGGTCTTTTGACGTCCGTTTTTGCTCCTATGAACTCTTTTCACCTTGATTTATGTCCTAATGGTTTGTAGCATGTTTGTAGGCTTCAATTAGCTTCCATAACTCCTCCAAAGGTAACCTACACAAGATCGCAACACACATAAGTCCACACAACACAATAAAGCTCCTACGAGTACGCTAGAATAGGCATAGCTCAAGCTAGCAAATCTAGTTTCTTCGTCTAAACTTTATTTAATCTTTTTAAGTCATTATTTATTCCAAATGATACCCAAACACTATAAACAAGAACGCTAGTCACAAAGTACACAATTTACACACTAAATACCTCAATAGTATATCAAATTATCCTCAAAACTAAACTAAACGTGCAAGGTTAACACCACTTAGGTGTATAAATACGCCTAAGATCACCATCCCACACTTAAAGCCTTGTTCGTCCTCGAACAACTTTCTACACCAATCACAATCAAATAAGACTCCATTAACACTAAGACACTCATGCTAAAACTACAACGACCACAAGAATAGCATGTTCTACATTCGACATGCAATATTAGACATAGAATTACATGAACACTACTTCAAGACCTCCTAGCCTCAAGAATTGACTCTTACCAGTTGACAAACTCACGCATAATACTCAACAGAGAGATCATATAATCACCTATCTATCATGAAACAAGTGCCCTCACCACAAGAGAGTTACCCATGTTTACTCAAACATATGAAAGTTATCACAAGAATGGGTGTAGGGATCCAATTTTGCTCACTCTCACACATAATTCACATGTTACATAAGATGAACCATAAGCTTTCCCGTAGTGTGGTACTCCACTAATGCCAGAATGTCAAAGCTCAAGATCATGTAGGACTTTAAGGGTTGTAATGAAGGCTAAGTGATGGGTAGGAACTATTTGGTCAAGAATAGTGACTATTTTCCTTAAGCGCTTTAATACATCACTTTTTTCATTTAATCTCATATTCAACCAACCTATGTTACACTTCTATTATCTTCCCAAATTTTTGTTTTGCCCCATCTTTTTAAACTATCTTACACATCACTAGTAGGGAGTATGTGCTATCGACACACAATTTACTTATTTTCATTACATTACTCCCTACCAATCTATACATAAACATTTTCAACACACCAAAAACTATTTTATTGGGCTTCAAACTTCACTTTTTTTTCTTCTTCAATTTTAACCTCCTTAACATCTCAATTTTTCAACTAAAGCGCTTACGAAGTTTGGATCAAATTGCAGGCAATTGAAAGAAAAGGAATAGGCTACATATGGGGCTACTAAAGAATAGGCCAAAGGCTCTACAGGGCTCACTAAGGTTATGCACAGGGGTAGATAAAGAGTGTATAAAACATGGCTATCAAAGAAATGCATATATCATCTCCTAAACTCAACAATCTTTATTTCGCTTTACACACACACGGGGCAAGTACTAGACACCAAAACGCAATCACGGAATAACAAAATCCTCACTCACACATGGCATATGTTCAAATCAATTAGGCTACCTATAGACTCTCCACCAAGTGATCACATGAATTCATATTTAAGCCAACATCACACAAGAGTCAAATAAAAGATCCTTAGGTGTCTCACAATAGTCATTCAATTTTTCAACGCATGCCATATAATTTAACACCAACTTGCAACAAGTAATCATGTGTAGCACCTAGCAAGAGCATCTACTCCTAAAAACAAAATTTTAAATTTACTCCTAAAAATCAAAAAGGGATACTGGGTTCAAAGGGTCTCCCCCCCAGAAAAGAACCAAAAAGAAAAACCAAGGGGTGGGTGAAGTGTGCTTCTACTAAACAGACCAAAACACAAAACAAAACAAACAAAGATGAATCTTTTTGTAATTTTTTCAATTTAATCCAAAATAAGACAAAAAATAAGACTAGACATCCTATAGAGAACTTCACCCTAACCAAATCGGAAGATTTCCCCACCCCACACTTAAAATTACACTTTGTCCCCAAAGTATAAATTAAAAGCAAGGATAGAAGTTCTCCCTGAGTCCTCTAGGTCTAGCTATCAGCATCAAATTCATCAAAGGGGTCCGGAGGACCCCCACACTCAGTGTTTTCCATACTCCTTAGCTCAGATCTCAGGTACTCAGACTTCCCTTCGACCTATTGACACAACACCAAAACCAAAACAAAAAGTGATACTAAAGAAAAACTAAGAAGAATAAAAATACTACCTTAACTTGGGCTGACTACTAAGAAGCGCCTAATTTACCATCGCGGCATGACCCAAATTATAACTCTCACTACCATTCTCTCATCCTCTTTCTCTTACTCGGGGCCTATCTTCTTCTTCTTCTTTTCAGACCTCTCTTGTGCTCACACTCGAGGTCTAGGGCCTTCCTCGCATTTATTTTTTCAGAATTTCATTCAGGTCTCTCAAGTTCAGGCTCTTTTGGTAGTTTGGGAAGCTCTATGAGAGTGTATGAAGAGGTAATTAGAGGTACACTCTTCTCCACCCCACACTCATCCACTTCCATAGCTTTGATCATACATAGATCCTTGTAGTGCGAGGGTGTGTTGCGTGTTGTGTACACTTTAAAGGTCACCTCTTCATCATTCAACCTCATCTTCAGTGTGCCCTCTCTTACATCAATTAGTGCTCCACCGATAGCCAAGAATGGGCATCCCAATATGATTGGTACCCTTTCATCTACTTCATAATCAAGAACAATAAAATTAGCAGGAATAATAAACTTACCGACCTTGATGAGAACATCCTCAATGATTTCTTTGGGGACTACTCTAGTTTTGTCCGCCATCTGGGGCATAACTGAGGAATGTCTTGGCTTCCCCAACCCAAGGGTCTTGAACAAAGAAAGGGGCATTAAATTTATGATTGTTCATAAATCACTCAAAGCCTGGACCACATCACTTTCTCCAATTTGTATGGGGAGGGTGAAACTCCCAGGGTCCTTTAGCTTTTTGGGCATCTTGCTCATAACCACAGAACTACACTCTCTAGTAAGTGCCACAGTCTCAATATCTGCCAACTTTCTTTTGTTTTCCAACACATCTTTCAAGTATTTCGCATACTTAGGCATTTCCTGCAAAACATCTAACAAAGGAAGGTTAATATGAAGTTCTCTGAACGTGTCAAAGAACTTCTTAAAATAGGCATCCTTTGTTGCTTTCTTAAGCCTCTGTGGGAATAGTGGTGGTGGTCTATTGCGAGGCTGCTCAATCGGCTTCTCATTAGGGTACTCAGACTTCCCCTTTTTGATAGCTTCTTTCAACTAAGCTTGCTTCTCTGTCTGCTTGGAAGTGATCAACTCTTCTTGCATCTCATGATTTTTCTTTGGAGGTGCATTAATCAAATCTTTCCCGCTCCTTAAGGTGATTGCCATCACTTTCTTTGGCTTTTCTGTATCTCTAGGTAAGACCCCTTGAGGCCTCGTATTCTGTGCCTGAGCTAGCTATCCCATTTGCACTTCCAATGTCTTCATGGCTAATTGCTGATTTTTTATATCAGCCGACATCTTTGTTTGCTACGCAGCAATCTGTTCTTGATTAGCCATGATCTTCTTCAACATGTCCTCAATATTTATGGCTTGAGTGGTATTCTGCATACCTTGTTGTTGAGCCTGATTACTGCCCCAAGAGTAGTTGGGCTGACCCATCCAATTTCAGTTGTAGGCATTACCATAGTTTAAATTTCCTTTTTGTGCATTGCCTATGAAATTTACTGACTCTGGATTCGCTCCACATAAGTCTGCTAAATGACCATTTAGACCACAAGTTTAACACCAAGTCTAGACTTGCTGAATTGCATTAACTTGAGCCTGCGGTTGAGTCGCACTCAACTTGTTGAGCTAAGCCATCATCTGATTTTGAAAACTGGCCAACTGTGTAGATAATGCGTTGACACTATCTAGCTCAATCATACCTTCCACCTTCTTCACCGTATTTCTGGACATGTCAATATTCTACTCTGGATTACCTTGTGCAATACAGTTGAGAAGAGTATACAGCTCATCATAAGTTTTCTCCAAAGCTTGACCACCTGCTGCTTAATCTAGCAAAATCTTTGTATTATGGTCAAGACATTCTACAAAAGTGTGAGCTAGTACCTCATTAGTCTGTTGGTGATGAGGGAAATCCCTGAGAAGAGACTTGAATCTCTCCCATGCATGATAGAGATTTTTGTTTGGTTTCTGTTTGAAACTTAGAATCTCACTCCTCAACTTTGCGATTTTGCCTGATGGGAAGAATCAGATGAGGAACTTCTTTGCTAAATCATCCCATGTTGTGATCGAATTTGAAGGTTCTGCCTTCAACTATTTCTTCGCTTCTCCCAATAGTGAGAATGGAAAAAGTGTGAGCCTCACATAGTCTGTGGAGACTCCTGTAGGGATAAAAGTGTCACTAATCTCCAAAACATTCTGTAGATGAACCTGTGGATCTTCGTGTGATAAGCCTATGAATTGCCCGCTTGTGTGCAATAATTTCACCATATTGTGCTTCAGTTAAAATCTACCTCCTGCGGTTGGCTTCTGAATGCAGGAGGTCACATTAGTTGCAAGTGGGATTGCCACTTCGCGCACTGTCCTATGAACTGGTGGTGGTTCCTCCGCCATATTTGCAGGAATAGTCTTAGCCGGTGGAACTTGCTGGTCTTGATTGAGAAGTGTTGCTTCTCTCAACGCTTGGTGCAAGTGTTGCTCAGGTTCAGGAAATGGGTCTACCAGTTACTTATCCCTTGCCAGCTTGCTCAATTTTGGAGCCTGTACCTTCAAGTTCAGTAGCTAAGATCAAGTTGTTAGCACTTATAAAACAAAATAGTAAAAACAAAAATCAGACTGAAGCTCTACGACAGAGCATATCCATTATTTCCATTATAGAGCTAATCACACTGCGCTCTCTCTTTACGGCCGGTATGTAGAATCGTAGGAGCGAGCAGAGCAACGGAGCAAAGTGGGCTGTTTGATCTCCTTTCTTCTAGAGGAATTGAGTCATTCATTTCAGTCTAACTTCGTTACTGTACCCCGGTCTCACTCCGACATCGTACTATCCTAGACCTCTGTCTATCCTGACATTGATAGAAATTCATAGGTTGCTAATTTTCAAGTCCTCGGCACCAACGCCAAAAACTTGTTCGCTACCTAGCGCACACGCAAGTGTACGTGGTCGTTCAAGTAATCAGTTGGCTCTTGTAAGCCGAATATCGATCCTACATGGACTTGTGCTTAGCAATAAATCTAATCTCAGTTAATACTATTGAAGTTAAACAAATGCTATTCGTAACAAAGAGTTGAACTTTATTTTGTAACTAAAAAACAAGAATTAACGACTATGTAAAACTTTGGATTGTTAACAATATATGGAGAAATCCAGAGTTAAGGCAATAACTACACATTCATGGTTAACTATGGTTTATAGCCGGTGTTAGTATTTATCGTGATCGTTGGTTCACGGGGTTGATATTATAACCTGAGAATGGTCATCCTCTAGGTCATCTATCCAAATTAATCTCACAACTACATCGTTGAGCGGGGATGTGAGTCTTTAACTTGGATGCATTCATCTATCTTCCCATTTTATTAACCAAGTGGGGAGTTTAGGTAGATTTCTATCCTAACCGCAAATCATACTTCACAATTGCTAACCTAACAACAAAAGATATGATCCACACCTCCTACGTTCTTCATTCCGTCTCTTAACTCCTATGGTCAATTTGTTTTGAGACTTAGATGTATCCTAAAGATCATGTCACTTTAGAATAGTAATAATAAGAATGTAAGAACAATCACAAGACAAGATAAACAATAAACCAACTATATACCCATAATCAAGCAATTATATAGTAGCCTCAACCCTAGAAAGAGGCTGTTTAGCCACTCATACTCTACTTTACGATATACAAAAGTATTGTAGTTCATACGATAATTAAGTGAAGAAAAAGTAAAGAAATAGAACCCTAAGGCAGACTTCTCCTTGTGTTTTTCAATCCCAAAGTCGTTCCAACGTGTTTACAATTAAAACCAAGTGTCCTATTTATAGTGTGAGACAAAATCTGCTCGCCGGGAACGAAGTCTGTGACACGCTGCCTGTAGCCCTGACTGGGCAGTGTGTCACGCTGCTTGCAGTGCCCTACAGCCTCCGTGGAATGCCCATAATGTGGAGGCCCATTGGAATTTGCAGCTCCAACAATTCCCACCTCCGTGTCACGCCTCCCATCGTGGAGGCTATCTTCCGTGGCACGGGGGCCGGTCTTTTGACATCCATTTTTACTCCTATGAATTCTTTTCACCTTGATTTGTGTCCCAATGGTTTGTAGCATGTTTGTAGGCTTAAATTAGCTTCTATAACTCCTCCAAAGGTCACCTACACAAGCTCGCAACACACATAAGTCTACATAACACAATAAAGCTCATACGAGTACGCTAGAATAGGCATAGCTCAAGCTAGCAAAGCTAGTTTCTTCGTCTAAACTTTATTTAATCTTTTTAAGTCATTATTTATTCCAAATGATACTCTAACACTATAAACAAGAACGTTAGTCACAAAGTACACCATTTACACACTATATACCTCAATAGTATATCAAATTATCCTCAAAACTAAACTAAACGTGCAAGGATAACACCACTTAGGTGTATAAATACGCCTAAGATCAACTAGCTTGGTGCTTAGCATGCGAAATCAGTAAGTTAGGTTACCTAAATCCTTGTTCCGGCAGATAGATGAATTTCATCACATGCCTTGATTTGGCCGTGGGTGTATGATTTACTAACCTTTACACTGGATCCCAGATTAGTTGTTCCTGAACAAGGTCAAGCTATTAGATGAGGGTTTATAGCCTCAAATTTCCGTCGTTAAACAACCCTTTTCCCATCCATTACCTCCTTGGTCCGGCAAGTAAAGATAAGGTGAGTTCTAATGTTGCGCACTGTTAAAAAGCAATCAAAATGAAGGGAAGAACAATACATGCATAAACACTGCCCTAGAATACCCAAGTACTTTGCCTACTTTGTTAATCTTTTATGGTTCCCACAAGCCTAGTTGTGAATTTAGCTACTCATGGTTCTAAGTAAACAATCAGAAGTTATGTATGCGCTCATGATCATATACTTACAATAAGAAGTAAAGAAATCCGTAAACTTGAATAGATGAAGATGGAAGTAAGAACAATGAACTATGAATGTGTATAACTCTCAAAACCAATAATAAACCAAGATCACAATGTTTTCAATGTGCTTCCTACAAGGTATCGAGCATAAAATGTAAAAGAAAACCTACGAAAGGTATTTATAGATAGTAGAAATCCTATCCTAATTAAACAAGGAAAACTGGAACCGGTAGCTTCCACAGACACAGTCTACTGTCTGTGGAAGTTTCTACGGGTCGTCGTCAGTATTCGTGAAGCTCAGAGTATTTTCCATCCTGCGGGTTCCATTCCATGAGTTTATTCTATGACCTGTGACTTGAATCATGGCTCGTGGAATTGAGTCATCGATCTCAGACTTTTGCTTCTTCTCTGATCAGGTCCTATGAGCAAGAATCACGACTCGTGAACAAGTTTACAGCTCGTGGAAACCTTTCGTAGAACTTAGGCTCCAGCACCATTTGCAGTACTCATTCCACGACTGACTTCCATGACTCGTGGAAACATTCACGACTCTTGGGATTGAGTCGTAGAAGTCAGTTTCAGCCATTTTTGTAGTCTTTTCTCCTTACTTAGTCTCCGAACCATATTTTCCTGCATAATACTCAAAAACATATCAAATCTACTAAAAATCACTAAAGAACATACTCCGATTCCAAGTTTCAAGTGTTGAAAGTGCCACAAAACCATGACATATCATGCGTTTGTTATTTATGAGTTTCATCTAAGCCCTACTCTCATTCCAGACTAGTTATCATGTTGGACATTCAGTTTCATGTCCTATCAGTGTTCTTATGCTCTCAGTATGCATACATGCCTCACGAACTCAGATCAGTTCATATTTCACTCAGAAATCAGTTACCATGTTAGTACTCTAACTTTTAGAACTCAGTTGGTGGGATTGCAGCTCTTTCCCGACAACCTCAGCCTAGTTAGTATTCATTCCAGAATGAATGGTCCCAAGAGAGAGATACTATAACACCCCAAAAATTCTAAGCTAAGACCCAAACTATTTCCATGAGTGTCATGATCATTTATCTGGTGTGGTGAGTGCTTTGGATGTGAATCATGTTCATAAGAAACTTCTATAAGGAAGTTAAGTTGAAAGCACCCCTATCAAAGATGTTTTCATGTAAGACTAAACTAGAGTCAACTTCAAACAATCATAACTCCCTGAATATAAAGTGTTAGGTGGTCTATTACCTACCAAATTAAAGGTCTTTGAGTTTTCTTTCCAACGCCACTAACCGTGTGTTAATATGGGTCCAGAGTAAAATGTTATCCGTGTTTTACTAAAGGGAGTCTGTCTAACAAAATGACAGACAAAAACCATGAGAAGGTTCCACGGGCCGTGAAAACAACTCCTAGAAATTAGACCTGAAACTATTTATTTTTCTTGAAAACCACAAGGAGGTTCCATGGATTGTGGAATAATCCATGGGTCATGAAACCAACTCGTGAAAATCAGTCCAGAGGCCAGAAACTTCGCCCAGAAACCACAAACCCTTTTCACGAACCGTGATCCATTCTATGGGTCGTGGTTCATGCTCGTGGAACCTAGTGATGAGTTTTTTTAGCAGTTTTTAATTTATTATTCCAGGGGTATTTCAGACCATTCCTTTTTCTTTTAGATCCGACTATAAATAATTTTAGGCTTATTTTATTAAGTCAAAATACCTCCAACTATCAAATTTCCTCACCCTTTCTCTCAAGTCCGTTTCAAAGAAGAAAAAGAGTGTTCTTCTCTAAAATTCAGACCTAGGGTTTTCTCCATCAAGCTTCAAACTTCAGGTTCTCTTAAAGGATTATCATCCTCCAGGTATGTGGGATTTCAATGAGGGTTTCCTTTCACCCTCATGCCCAAAGTTTCAGATTTCAGTATGATTTTACAAGTTATGATTCTAGGGTTCTTACCCAAACATGTGTTTCACTATGAATTCGATTTCTTGATGAATCTACATAACTACTAGCCTTGTTAGAATGATTTTTACATGAATTCCTGCAAATAGATTCCAAAACCTAAGATATTTGGGAGAAGCATGTTTTAGCCTGATTTTACAATATTTTCTCAGAATTTAGCTCTCCTTTCAAAATTCAGTTCATCTTGTCAGCATTCGGTCTAAACAAGTTTAAATTTCCTCATGATGATTTTAACTATGGGTTTTGCTTCCAAACAAGTATTCATAATTCCCAATCACTTCAGTCCCGTTGTTTTACATACAAAAAAACTATGCATGATTTAGCAGGCTTCGGCCTACCTTCAGTATGATCTACAAAATATGTTTTAAATATGAACAGTTTTGACATTCAAATATGTCACATGATACAAACCGTTCTCATGCATTATTAGTTAGGTACTCAATCAGTCAGAATTACATGATTAGAATGCTTCATTCTCAGCAATAGTTGGCATTCTCAGATTATATCAGTATTTTGAGCTATCCAGTATTTCAGTTGCATTCATAGCCTTATATTCAGTTGGGAGTAGACTTAGCACCAAGCAGACAAAGGGATGAAGGCTCACCCATCAGTTTAGGCTGAGACCTTCAGTAGCGGTCCCTAAGTCCCAGAACTATGGCGCCACCGTAGGATCTAAAGGGGTCACCTGTCAAATTAGGCTTGACACCCTTGTCCCTTATGGACATCATTTTAGTAGATCCACGTCAGATTTATTTGTACTCTTGGCAAGGTATGAACACCCTCCCAGTCAGGGTTACAGGTTGGGCCCACAATTAGCTCAACTTTGGGTATGTCGGTTAAGAGTAGCTCCCACAGTCCATATTTATTATTGCATGACCTTGTATTCAGTTATTCAGTTCAGTTCAGTTCAGTATTATATAGTTGCATGTTTATATACTTGGTCATTGCATCAGCTTATACCTTTTAGCTTGCATTCAGTACACTATATCAGTATTTTCAGCATGCTCAGTAGAAGAAACTCCCCCTAAGGATTTACTTTGAACATGACTTTTAGCATGACTCATGACTTTCAGCTCAGTTGCACTATTTCATAATTTACAGACATACTTTATCTTTTTAATCCATGGAATCCCACGTAACAATTTTACTTATCTTTAAACAACATGATCTCACAGTTATAGTCCAGCAATATGATTTACATTCTTTTCAGTAAAAGAGTTTATGTTCTATAGTTTTGACTTGTGCACTTCAGATGTTATGCTTAATCCAATTTTCAGCCATGTTTTCAGTACATACATATTTCTCATGATTTTTAAGTTAGTGCATATCTCACATGCTCAGTACATTCAGAGTACTAACCGTATACCTTCCTTGTGCTGCATCATTTTATGATGTAGGTTTCAGTGCTAGCTCCAGTAGCATGGTCATATAGATCACAACTTCCAGTCAGCAGAGGATGAGTTCTCCTTATTCGAGAACTCTAGTCAGTTAGTAGTCACAATAGGTATCTTCAGTTCTTGTATATTGATTAGAGGTAGTTGGGGGTCATGTCCTGACTATCTATAATCAGTGTTAATAGAGGCTTCATAGACAGTCGGTCAGTCAGTTGTATCATTTTTCAAATGAGTTGTATTTCAGCTTATAAAACGTTAGTTTATTATAGTGTTCTTCAATAGCACAACACATTTTAGCTTCCGCATTATATTCCAGTTTGTATCTCAGTAGTATGCCAGGCCATAGGTTATCTTGGGGTCACTTATGACTCTAAGCATCGTGTCGCATCTAGGGTGTAGGATCAGGGTGTGACACCGTCTATCTAGTGCTTTCAATAAAAAGGTTTGCTTGAGGTGCTTCCAAGTTTGAGATTAAGTCCTTGCAGTAAGGAGGTCTATTATCACTTCCCACAAGTCTGGAGAAAAATTCACCTCGAAGTGGGATGGATCATACATTATATAAGAGGCTTATTTAAATGGTGCTTACAAGCTTATTGATGTAGATGGCTTAAGGGTTGGCCCCTATCAATGCAAAATTCTTGAAGAAGTACTATTCATAAAGGAAGATGATGCTCCTTAAGGCACGAGCATAAACTACATGTTACTCCTAGCCCATAAAAGTATAAACTTTGCATGGCACTCCCCAAAGGAAAATGTCTGCTAGGTTGAAAACCTCAAAACATGCAGCCCAGGTAAAAGTTAGGACACAAAAAGTCTGCTAGGTTGAAAAACTCGCAAAAGGCGGCCTAGGAAAAAGTTAGGATCCAAAAAAAAATCACTCTTTCAAAACAACATTATGACTTGATCCTCTTCATCGAGGTACATAGGTGCTTAGAATTTCATTCTTAGTTCAGTCGCATGAGTGCCCAAAAAATACAAGTTCTCACTTGATCTCCCACTTGAAAGTCGAGTCCACAAGTAATCACTCATCAAGCCTACATGTTGAAGTATTCTAATTCAGTCAAGTATGTGAGTCGAAGTCTTCAAATCCTCAAAGTCTGTAACTTAAAATCCTCAAATATAACGAGTTTGCAGGTTGAAGTCTTCTAATTCATTCACTTATATGAGTGAAAGTCTTTAAATCCTCTAAGTTTTCAAGTTGATATTTTGGATCCACTAAGTCCATAAGCTAAGGTCTCTAAACCCTTAAATTCTTCAAGTTGAAGTCTCAAATCTACCAAGTTTGCAAGTTAAAGGTGTCAAATTTGCCAAGTCTATAAGTTAAAGTCATCGAATCTGCCAAATTTGCAAGTTGAAGAAGTCAAAACCTACCGAGGATCTCTAAATTTTCATACCTTAAGGTGGACAAAATTTGTCCCCTTTCACCTTAAGCTGATTTTTCACGGGTTTATTCTTAAAAGGATTTGTAAATTTTCATGTCTTAAGATGGAGAATTTTAGTCCCTTTGTACCTCGGTTCTAAAAAGACGGTGTATATTACTTATTAAGGATCATGTAAAATCTTGTCCTTAGATGGTGTAAGGTCTTTGGCTTGGAAAATATGGCGCCTTCAGCTCAGATGCTATAAAGTCTTCACCTAGGACAATGTAAAATATTTGGCTCCGAAAGTATAAAGTAATTGTTGCAGACTATGTAAAG
This sequence comes from Jaltomata sinuosa, assembly GCA_003996215.1. Classification (NCBI taxonomy): domain Eukaryota; kingdom Viridiplantae; phylum Streptophyta; class Magnoliopsida; order Solanales; family Solanaceae; genus Jaltomata; species Jaltomata sinuosa. Next base: position 93,607 of record QJPP01002595.1, on the reverse strand, counting down.
CCTCAACCTCAGATGGTTTAAAGTCTTTGGCTCGAACAATGCGATGACCTCAATCTCAGACGGTGTAAAGTCTTCACCTCAGACAGTGTAAAATTCCTTAATGCGGATCATATAGAACTTAGCTTCAGAAGGTGTAACGTCTTTGGCTTGAACAATGCGATGCACTCGCCTCAGACGGTATAAAGTCTTTGTCTCGCGCAATTTATGGTCTTTAGCTCAGACAATATAAAAGTCCTTGCAATGAATTATATAAAGTTTTTTTCTTAAATGATGTAAAGTACTTGGCTTAGATGACGCAATGTCTTTGACTCAAATAGTTGAAGCTTTTAATATCGCCACCTACAAAAAAGTGGAGAGGAAAAGACAAAGAAAAAGTAAGAAAAACGATAAATTACATGTCAAGAGGACAAATTTAAGTTGATTACAAGGACACCGAATTGATGCTTACAAATTAGAAAATTATCAGCCTTATATAGATGAGAAGTGGCGGCAGATGAAAAGTTGGATGGCAATGTGGGAGAGTCAAAAGGCCTAGGAAAGCTTGGTTAAAGGTGGTGGAGGCTGGAGTGCTACCAATTCCATATCTAACGTCCACTATACCTTTTAATTTTGTTTCCTTTTGTCAGACAAAAAGTAGGGCTATAATCACTTTTAAGAAAAATGACAAAAAGAAATTACATCCATGGTACTACAAATATGCTATTATCATTGTCTTGTGATTTCACACAAACTAAAATATTTGGAATGGTGTCTCAAATTTGACGTGGATAGTACAAGGATAAATATCAATTCTTACAAATGTTTATTTGATATGGTATGTATTGATCCATAATATTTAAAGTATCAAGTTAATACTTCAAGTTTAGTCTTCAAAAAATTAAATATCTCGACAAAACTTTAAGCAGGGGCAATTTATATACAATAAAATTTTATTAAATATAAATCTGTATGAAATTTGAGTTATATTAAATTCAAAATATATTAATCCAAATAAATATTGTGAATTAATATAATTGAGCATTTGAATGACGTTAATACTTATAGATTGTGGATTAATATAACTGATAGTCCATGAACGATGTTAGTTACAACGAAATTTTATTAAAATATCTCGACAAGACTTAAAGCAGGGGGCAATATGTATATAATAAAATTTTATTAAATATAAATTCGTAATAAATTCAGGTTATATTAAATTTAAAATATATTAGTCCAAATAAATATTATGAATTAATATAATTCAAGGAGTGTTTTGAGCGGGTATATCTAGAGCTCCATTAATAAGTCCTAATTTATTTTTACGCAGTCAAAGAAAGAACACATTTGAAGTTTTTTTTTACTATCGAGTCCTCACATCCATACTACATACATCCATATAATAATCCATGTATGATGTTAGTTACTTATAGATTTAATGAAACTAGACATGGAGGATGTAGGAGAAGCATGTTAATAAGATTGTCGTGTAAAAATAAATTAGCACTTATTAATAGAGCCCTAGATATACCCACCCAAAACATTCCTTGTTTTGAACCATGGTGTAGGGAGAATGATATGGTGCTTGCCTAAATATTGAATAGCTTAGAACTTGAGATCAAGGAGAATGTAGTTTACACAGAAACTGCAGAAAAGTTATGGAAGGACATTGAGAGGAGATATGGACAGACAAATGAGACTAAAATGCAACAAATAAGGAAAAAAAATTACTTCCAATTTTTAAGGATCTTCAAATATTTCTTCACGTTATTCAAATTAAAGATTTTATGGGGTGAACTTACTTATTCAATCACTTACCTTAATTGCACATTTGATTGCAAAGAAACTTTTTAAAAAGTAAAAGAGCAAGAAAAGATTACATCAGTTCTTAATAGGTTTGAATGAGGCTTAATTTAGTGTGAGAAGAAACATATTAATGATCAAACCACTTTTTTATGCTGACACTACTTATTCAATATTGATGTGATGATCCAAAAATTAGAATTATGATGGAACCTACTTCAACTCAATTTTGGTAGGTAAGCCAACTTTCAAATACAACACTTATACTGAATAAAAATGTAAATAAAGTAAAATATATATTATATAATTCAAATAGCTTTATATCACTCTTTTTCATAAATATCATACCAAATACTCAACATAATCCTCCAAGACACAGTGTCACATGTACAAAAGAATCTAATGCAATTGAAGAAAGTTGACAACATCTGATACATCATCGTCCAAACATACAAAATAGAAATAAAAACAAAGAGAGACATATGTCAAGTCTCCGGAGACAGGATCTCACCATAAAATTAAAACATGGAGACCTCAAATGAAATCAGAGATCATAATGAAAACTCGTACTAGAATCTACATCAGAAAAGATGCAACAAATGTAGGATGAGTACCACCACTAGTATTCAGTAGCCATCATAGGTTGACCAAGCTTAAGCAGCTTATATCGAGTAAAGAACGCTAAAATAACATGGCAAGCATAAAATTCTAGTAGTTTAATAATGACAGTTGATTGGAAACACTTCAAAGCATAACAAAGATAAAAGAATGATGTAATATAATGCTTTGAGAAGAAATGCAATGATCAATACCTACAAATATACATCAACTCCACAATGGCATGATATGAGGTGAAATCCATGAGGGACTTGCGAGGTCCATATATGAGCCCAAAAAAGATTCCATTGGGCATACCATCAGAATTTAGCCTTGATATCAATAGTAAATACATCCACCCGGATAAGTTTCTCTCGTACATGAAGTTATCTTTTCTAAACGTACTGTTTCCATTTTATCAAATCAAAATTCATGAAAATAAATAATTATGTATGATCACAATAATAAGATAAATGCACACACAATAAATATCAATACAATGAAATTCTTAATTCAAAAATATAGGCTACGAGCCTCCATATAAATAAGGTTCCTCAATCTTTTCCCTAGACCACACTTTCTATTACCATATCATTACTTCTCATATTAATTTCACCATGGTATTTGCTCCTCATAAAATCAATGAAGCATGAAATAACCCAAAATACAATATGCAAGTCAATAATTTCAAGTCTCAAGACTTTTATCAGTGCAACTCTAATCTGGGCATCACAATATCTGTAACAACCGGATCCGTTGTTACGGCAAAACCATTTGTGCCAATTTTTAGAGTTAGAAAACTTCGAATTTGGGAGTTTGAAATTCTGGGCTAGGCTAGTCTCGGCCGGTTTTGGAGTAAAGTATGGTCAAGTAAAATCCGGGTAAGGATTGGGTTAGATGTATTGATGCGAGCTAGTTTTCCTTGTAAATAAGATATAAAGGAGTCCGGGGGACTTTTTGGAATCGAATTCGGGTTTGAGATCCTAATTGCCATGGTTCCGCTGCATCACAAGGAGCAATTGTGAGGAATAGCCATTCTAGAACAATCATTTGGTTTGGTTCATTCTTTGACTGCTCTGCTCCCCCCAAAAAAAAGAGAGACTGAATTTCTTCCACCTTCCTAGTAGAACTCCTGGAATCGAGGTTGACGTTAAGGGGTTGTTCTGGGACATCGGGAAAATTAGTGTGTTGTAAAATGGACCAGTTTTGGAGATTTTATGACTTTCTGTCCTATGTCAACCACTATGGCGATTGACACTCTTCCATGGCGACCTCTGCTGTAGCAGAGAAAATACTACTACAGCGGAAGTCAACGTCGATCAGCCGCCGCCATAGCGAACGACTCCACTATGGCAGTACCGCTATAGCAGATTGGACCGCTATAGAGGAGCGGACCGCTATAGCAGAGCGGGATGGAATTTAATGCAGAAACTTCCCTAAAATAGTTCAGTTTTTTTGAAACATTTTGGGAGAAGAAGAGGGCGATTTTAGGTGATTTCTACCCGTTTTCCACCATTTTTTGTCCTAAAGGTAACGATTCTACTCTCCAAACTCCGTGATATCTTTCCTATGCTATAGAATTGCTAGGGATGGACTTGGAGAAAGGTTGGGATGACCTAGGAATAGTAGAATCCGGAGAAAAAGGAGATTTTAGGGTGCTAGAGTTCTTGGGTCTTGATTCTTGGTAATGAGTAATGATCACTTAGTCATATATCCCTAAGAGAATCTGTAAAAATGATGAATTTAGATGAATTAATGGTGGGGGAGCCCGAGAATGAGTGGAATGATCATGGTTGGCCTGGGGTTGAGAGTTTTCATAATCTGGGTAATTTATAGGCTATGAGAATTGATTTTTGGTTACTGTGTATTGTTTCTAGACCAAGAACAAGCAAGGGATCCTGAAAGGGGAAAAGCTCTGGTTCAATAGAGCTTGGAATAATTTGAGGTAGGTAATGGTTATTGATTCCTGTATGCATTGTATGTTTGTATACTTGGGTCTAAGTATTTGTATGATTTGCATTGTTTATGGAATGATTTAGGAATGTCTGGAAGTCCTATTTTCGGTCTTGTGAAATGAACTAGGTGTTTTGCTTGTTGGTTTACAAGTGTTGATTGTTCATTATTTGTGACTGTGAATTATGTGACATTCGGTTGGCTCGGGTACTCTGCCTGGTATGGGATAATACTAACGGCTGGCTCGGGTACTCTGCCTGGTATGGGATATACTAACGGCTGGCTCGGGTACCACGTCTGGTACGGGATAATACTAATAGTTGGCTCGGGTACCACGCCTGGTACAAGATAATACTAACGGTTGGCTCGAGTACCACGCCTGGTAGGGGATAATACTAATGGTTGGCTTGGGTACCACGCCTGGTATGAGTTTATTTATCATGTTGTTGCATCTTTATTTAATGGTTCCCTGAGTGTACCGAGTTGTGTTATCATTGTGGTTGTGCATTTTGGTCCTTGAGAGGCCGGGTTGTTACTTGCTTTATGAGTTTGGTCTTGGTGTAGACCGGGTTGTATGTCTGATACTTAGGTGTTGCCAAGATGGGATCCAAGGTGGGTCTGGGATATGTAACGTGGTATACTTGTTGTTGTTCTGGATTTTGTTGATCACAGTTGGGAAATGGTTTACGTGTGGGGACAAGTTAGGGAGAGACTTGTAGTCTAGGAATACATGTTGACTTGCCTATGTGTTTTTGTACTCTTACTTGATTTCTGTACTACTCATACACTTTCTATTTTGCATTGGCTGATGATCCTACCAGTACACGGTAGTTGTGTACTGATACTGCACTTGATTGCCTTTTTGTGAGTACAGAAAATCTTTCGGCGGTTGACGCACGACCTCACTTGTAGGCCTGACATTCAGAGATATCAAGAGTGAGCTGTTCGACCAAGCTACCTTGGTGTCTATCTAGTTGAGTTGTAGCCTATATATTTTGGGCTTAGACCATTTCTATATTTGGGGTTGCATCCCCGTACTCTAGTTTTGGTAGATATCTTTGGTATGATAACTTTCAGATTCTAGGGAGGGATTTTCGAAGGTTATATGTTTCTTGTAGAGTTGATTTTATTATGTTGATTGCTAGTTTACATTTCTGCACGCTAGTTTTAAGTTGTTAGGCTATGATAAGAGTTGGACTCTATTGGTTCACTCATCCGGGGGTTGGGTGAGTGCCACTCGCGGCGGTATGGGTCGTGACAATATCAACCCATCTTATAAATTACTTCAACTCAATACTTCTCCCATCCAATAACACGCTTTATACGATAAGTATTCACCCAAATGAAGTCTGAAGAAGAGTAAGCCATAATATACCTCGACTGTCGAGCAAACACGCCATAAACTATCACAAATGCATCTTTTCTTACCAAAAAACTCTGAATACTCCAAAAATATCAAGAACATGATTTATGAGTGAATACAAGTCTATCGATACTCAAATTGTTATACTTCTATTCTGGTCCCAAAAAATTAATCAAAAAGTCAACCCCAAGTCTGCAAGAGAAAAATAGTAATTATCTTTAAAAATTAATTTACTCATAAGGTAAAAAAACCCAAATATGAAGTTTTTTATAAAAAAACAAAACTCAAATAAACTGTCAAATTTCTTATCTTTAGGCTCAAAATATCTAATTTCATGGTAATACATGATTTTAAATGATAAAATTATCGGCAAATCAAAATCTTTATGCAAAAATTAATTTACCCATAACATAAGGACCTTAAGTTCAAAAATATAACAAAATCCAATCACAAATTGATTTCCAAACCAATAATTTTTAATTTCATATTTTTGGGGTTTCAAATCTCAACTTTTACGAATCAAAGCAAAATAAACTAATGGATATTTTGAAAATTGAACAAAACAAAGTTAGAAGCACATCTTAAAATTTATATGATAAAAACACATTAAAAATTTTCTTAATCAGAGTTTTCTAACTCCCAAAATGTCAAAATATGAAATTCTCAAAATTTTGTCCTTCTATAAAATTACTGGGACATTTTTCATGGAGACTCTTCACAATCGCGATGAAAGGTTCGCGATCGCAATCCACATCAGTGTCTTCTCCTTGTGGTCACCACAAATGCCTCGCAATTGCAACCTTAGTTGCACCAACGCAGATCAAAATGGTAAAAAGGTCATATCTCCCGCATACAAACTTAGAATAGGATAATTGTTTTTACAAGGATTCTAAAATTATGATATAGATCAAATGGTTCAATAAAAATACCATTTGGAGATCATTTGATTCATGTGGTACTATTAAATCTCAATGACGTTGAACCGCCAGACTCTAAAAAAACACCCAAAACTCGCCCGAGACCCTCCAAACATAAATCAATAGTGCAAATTGATAATAAAATACATTTTGGACATGCAAGAATCAAAAATCACTCATTCAAGGTCGTCTTGACCGAATGTTGACTTTGGCAAACTCTAAGCTTCCTTAAATCTAAAAATCTAGCCAAAGACTCAAAACACTTTCAAACACCTTGGGACCTGAACCGATTATCCAACTAATCTCAAAATTACCTTTTGGACCTAATAAAACTCTCAAAATTCCATTTTGAGCTTATTAAACTTCTCAAATTTCAATCCTTTAAAACTGAAAATCTCACCTAAGTCGTGTTACCCATTATCGCAAGTCATAAGCAACATAATGAAGCCATGGGAAGGTTCAAATTAGAAAAATTGGTTCAAAAAATAAATGACCATGCGAGTTGTTATATTATCCACCACTTAAACATTCGTTCATTCTTGAATGGGGAAAGAAAAAGTATTAAGACTGTAAAAAACTTATAAATACCGATAGTAGACCTCGTGCAAGCACTCTAAATCAAAACTGACATATGTAGTATCCTTTGTTCATCAAAACTATCTGATCCTCTTTTATTTTAGCTCTTAAGACTGAATTTTTATTATTCAAAACTAAAACGTCTCCAAACAAAAAAATATTATATAGTTGAACTATCTCTATATGCAAAGTCCTAATGTGATCATAATCATAGTTCTTAACATACTCAATTCATCAAAAATCTACCGTAGTCACCACATTCCAATAACTATATCAAAAATTCATTGCTAAATTCATATAAGTAGAATACCCTAATCCTGTTAATATTTCTTTCACACTTTTAGAACCCTCATTAGTACCAAGAACACTTAGAAAATATATTGTCACTCACCACATATTTGAATCATGACTTTCTTATATTATAAATGGATCATTGCCTATTTTGAGCCAAGTCTGAGCATTTCAGTCAGTACTGCCTTATACAAGGCCGATTGCATTAATTCTAAGTCCGATAGTTTTATTTCATTAAGGTGAAGCTACTGTGTCAGAAATTAACATCCAATTTCATACAAATCTTCAAATGTCATTCTTATTTAACTATTCCAATAATCATATCCTCATGTCAAATCTGTTAAAAACAATTGGTCACCCCAAAAGCTTCCTATATCATATGCATATATCCTCCATCAACACCAACTATCTATGCAACTCATCATAATTGCCCGTTTAATTTTAATAAAAAAGGTAGTATCAGTTCCACCCAAAATCCTCACTAAGCCTGCAGAACTGTAAATATTCATGGTAACATATCTATAAATCACCTGACATAACACGAACCGTCAAACCTAGTGTATAAATACACAACCACCTATATATCACTGATAATTACCCGAACAAGCCCCAAATCTTAACAAAACCACTACGAAGTCCTTCATATATCGATATAAACCCATTTTATCTTTCACTAATGAATGCTCCACCTCGTGCTGACCAACTCTTCAATAACGATCTATATCTATTGTCTTCTTTCATCATATTTTTCATCTTGTACCAATCACGTAATACTGATAGAACCTCATATAATTCTGAATACCTCAAATTTTCTAATGTATGAGCCTCTTGTTTTTTTCTTTAACTCGTTCACCATCCTAAACTCTTTCACACTAGCCCCCTGGCCTGTTACTCCCTACTATAAACTACAAGTTAATGAGAGCAACACCTAGTTATGCCTTTAAAAATCCCAAAAGTAGAAAATACTGAAATTCATGTACCTTGTCACAAGTTCTCCCAAGTCACCATAACTGACATTCTCAATCCTGCTTATCTAACCAATCCACATTTCAACATAGTCAACTATTACAAATGTAGTCCTACCACAGAAAACCTAATTTCTAATCCAAACTGTGTACAAAACTCTCTTTACCAATTTACCTTAATCAATTAAATTGAAGATGCTATCAAATCACCTGCCATAGTACACCACAAATCATTTTCTTGTTGTTCTTATACTGTTAGTCATCTAAAATCTAAACTACACCATTTACCAAACTAAAAATCATCATGGATATATCATACTCTTAGCTAAAATTATTTGTAGACTTCCTACTCCAAGTATACTCAATAATTTATACCCTATCTGAATAACACATAATAATATCACCATAACCTGAACATAACATAATTAATCACGGCGTTCTGAATCTAAGTCTCATTTCCTAGAGATGAACCCTTAGCTTTATAAATCAAAATAGATACCCTTATCCTTATTTTTTCAAAGGTCATATCCCATTTCTAATTAATCTACCATTGTAGATCAAAGATCCTTAAATATACTCGAGGTCTAATTCAAAAATCCATAAGGCTTACATAAAAATTGATTGAATTATAAAAGTAATAATAAACCACAAATCCTAGATATCTGAAAGTCTTCCCTACCTTACTTGGACCTTAAAACTGAAAAACCTTCCAAATTAATCACATCATAAGTACAATTCACCCCCAAGTCTTCTCACCAAAAGTAGATAGCAGCCTTGGTTACTACTCCATAAAATTGATTTTCCTTGTTGATATAATATGTCAAACTATCAATGCACTGGTTCAAATCTGTAAAACATTTCTCAATCACTATATGCACATTCCCACCAATATTCTCAGATAATTTCACACAAGCAAACCCGTTGAAAACTCCCTTTATTCACTAGCTCATCATTCAAACATTAATTCACTCCTATTGGTCTCAGTTGATATTACTGACCCTCAATTAAAAAATTCTGAAATTCACTTCAAATCTTGAACATGTTAACACTTACTAATGATCCACAACCTTAAATGTCCTTATTAACTGATATCTTTCTCGAGTGTCTGTAGTAGAAATTTATTGGTTCTTCGAAGTTGAATAAAATATCTATCACGATCTAAGTCGTCGTGAGTAGCACCCATCAAAAACTCCTGGATGAGCGAACCAATATTGACCCAACACTTACCAATTCTAATAGCTCAATACCAGTTTTCATTAAAATAAACTACCATTCACCATCAAAATACTAGTAAAAAAAGATCCTGCGGAAATTCCCTAGAAACTGAAAGTCACCATACCAAAACATCTACCAAAAGTCTAGATCGGGGATGCAACCCCAATAAAACAAGAGTTTAAGCCCAAAACAAATGGGCTACAACTAAACGGGATAAAGACAAGGTAGCTCGAAAGAAGTAGCTCACCCTTGCAATCTGGAATCACAAGGACTAGATCTGAGGTCGTGTAGGCGCCACCGGAAGATGTCTTGTACTCATAGAAAGAAAAACAGGTGCAGAATCAGTACACAACTACCGTGTACTGGTAGATCATCATCCAGCTCAAACAAAGAATATAAATACAATAAATTAAAATCGAGTAAAGTAGCACAAACATATAGCAACAACCAGTAACATAATGCCAAGCTCTCAGCCTACCCTCTAACTCATCAACCACATGAAACAGGTTCACAATCACTTAACAATGTACAATAATCAAGACATTTACCATTATTACATTTTTGGACCAACTACAGATTCCTAGACCAACACCTGGTGTTAACATGCAATGCCCGGTCCACCCCAGAACCAACCCCATATTTAAGTATAATAACCCGGCCTCTCAAGGACCAACATAATCAAACACATATTTAACACTTAACCCAGTCCACTCATGGACTCATTCAACAAACACAATCAATAATGCTATTTAAACCCTTACCAGGCATGGTACCCCAATTCAACCAATATAGAACTTGTACCAGGCATGGTACCTGAGCCAACCAACTATTAGTATCTCATACCAGGCGTGGTACTCAAGCCAACCGAATATCACACAAAACCAACAGTCAACATTTAAATGAACAAAAAACACCCTTGCAAACCAACAAGCAATATCAAATTCATTTCACATACTTAACACCCCAAATGCTTGGACATTCATAATTCCTTTTCTAAGCACTAAAGCACATACAATACTAAGTTATAGTTACATGTACATACATTGCATTTGGAAAGACATTAACCATCACCTACCTCAAATTACTTTTGGAAACTTTACCGGATCGGATCCTTCTCATTTTCCGTAGTTTTCGCTTGCTCATGGTCTAAACACAATACAAATAACTACAATCAATTTAATAGCCTAAAATTACCCGAATTATGTAAAATCCCAAATTCCCAGGCCAAACTATAATAATTCCACCCATTCTCGGTCTTTCCCACCACTAATTCATCCTAAACTACCATTTTTACGGTTACATTTAGCGAACAATGGTGTTTCTAACATGAAATAGCGATAATAACCATAACCCATGGATTATACAACCTAGAATCCCCTTTTTCCCTATATTCTATCATTCTTAGGTCAATCCAACCCTTCCCCTAAGCCTAAAATCATTGTTTCTAAGGTTTGGGAATCAAAATAACGAAGAGGGGAGCAAAAACTTTACCTTTTCGTCGGAGTTTGGTGGAAATTAACTGAAATTTACCTCCCTTCATCTCTACCCTTCCCCAAAACATTCTTGAAATTTTTTGAATATATTTGGGGAAGTTTCAGCATTAAACCCAACTCAGTCTACTATAGAAGTCCGTACACTGCTATTGCAACACCGCCATAGCAAAATCGACCGCTATTGCGGTGCTGACCGGCGTTGACTTCTTCTATAGTGAAAATTTATGTGCTATAGTTGAAACCATTGTAGCATAGTGTTAACCGCTATAGCAGTTGACACTAGATAGAAACTCAGAAAATCCACAAAAGTGCCCATTATACAACACACCTTGAATCCTGACGTCCCGGAATAACCCTTTTACGTCATCCTTAATACCGGGAGTTCTACTTACCCGAATTCATTTTTGAAAAGTCCCCCACACTCCTTAACATCTTAGCTAACAGAAAAACTAACTCAATACAAGATACATTATCCAATCCTCACCCGAATTTTCCTAGACCATACATCGCTCAAAAACCATCTGAGACTAGTCTAGCCTAAAAAATTTAACTACCAAACCCATAAGTTTTCTAACCCAAAACTTGGCATGAAAGATTTACCCATAATGACGGACCCGGTCGTTACAATATCAATCTCCATTATTTTTAATAGGTGAAACATCCAATAGCTCACATAATCAACCTTCACACTTATTAACTATTAGACCCATTTGCATTATCCAATTGTGCTACTCTAGTAGTCTCACTCCATAAAATTCCACTAAATTCACCATTTTTTACACCATAACCATTGAGAAGGTCATACCTAGATTACACCATAAATATTTTATCCATCAAGTATCTGCAATGCATTACACAAAATACCTAGTCTCTAGCCCAAAAGAACATGTACCCTTGTTTTTATCTCACACAAACCAGTATACATGCCCCTTACTAAACTATTATCACTGTTTTTTCATAAAACTCAATCATTACGGAAACTTCCCCCATTTGGCCTGAAGCCGACAAGCACCTTCCTATAATAAATCTCAACTCCTAATCTTCATTCAGGCATTATGTCACCCACTCATATTCAACTCATCATTTCAAAACCACAATCAATAAAAAATCTAGCACACCTCGTGACTCTAACTGAGTAGATATTGTATCACAGTGACTGTCATATTGTTAAAATCAAACCGTTTTAATTCTCTTCATTGTACCTCTACTTCATAAGATAGAAAGAATACTCTTCATACGAATCCTAAAAGTAGTCATACCATCTCCAACCTCATTATAAGAAACTCAAACCATTTTTACTGTCATATCATCAAACTCAAACCATTTAAATTCTCTTAATTGTACCTCTACTTTATAAGATAGAAAGATTACTCTTCATATGAACCCTAAAAGTAGTCATACCACCTTGAACCTCATTATAAGAAACTTTTCTCTTTGTTTCACCACAATTAATGTGCTCTTACTCGATCAGTTGGTCCTTTACAACTTTAGATCTTCTTTAAGATAATAATATATGTATCCATTTCATCACTGAACTATCAAATCCTTGTTGATACTCCCATGCCATAAGACTGTAATAGAAATTTTGATTTGTATCGATGAATCTTTGTTCTTCACATACCTTGAGCAACCTATCTTTGTTATATCAAATTTTCTTAATTGTAGTCCTCAAAGTTACAATACTCATTATTAGTTCTTTCATTAATCAAACCATTCCAAATCGTCAACTCACTCTCAGATACTGACTATTCCATAAATGCACTTCTCCCATTATTGAAAAATTAAACATAGAAGATAATACAGTCATGAGGTCCTCTACAGAGTTATTCAGAGTTCCTTACAAATATTTCCAAATTGCATAATCTTAATCACAATTTTACTTAATCTATTTTTAAATTATAACTACGGTCTAAATCTGGCCATACATTCTTTAGAATGAGCTACATCTTTCTTTTCAATACAACTTTTTGCTTCATACCACGTGATGTCCATTTGTAATTAATAGAGTCAAGTGTGAATGATAAGAAATCAAAGAATTGAAATTTCCTAAAATATTCTATATCATCCCAAAGATTGATACAAACGTCATCATACCATCCATGAGACTCTACTAGACAGTTGCTCTTGTACTCATGAGACTCATGTACCATCCCCATAGTTGTGATGGCCCCTACCCCAATCCAACCTTGGTAGGTAAGCCAACTCTCAAATACAATACTTAAGCTGAATAAAAATAGAAATAAGGTAAAATACACCTTATATAATCCAAATAGCTATATACCACTCTCTTTGATAAGTAACAAACTAAATACTAAACATAATCTCCCAAGATTCAGTGTCACATATAAAAGATCATCTAATACAATAGAAGAAAGCTAATAATATCTGATACATTATTGTCTAAACATAAAGGAAAAAAAAAGATAGAGCAGTACATGTATCAAGTATACAAAGGCAGAAGCTCACTACCAAACCAAATCACAGAAATCTCAAACAAAATCAGAGACCACAATGAAAACGTGTACTAGAATCTACATCAGAAAGAATGTAGCAAACATAAGGTGAGTACCAACACTAGTACTCAGTAGGCATTTCTAATTCCCCATAATTTGAATTAGCTTTTAGACTTAGAAATTTTGGATTTCTAAAGTTTCCAGGGTCTGCGGGCCCAAACCACGAGTCATAGATAGAACCACAGGCCATGGAAAGGCCTCGTGGAATAAACCGTACAAACCCCTTCTTAGGTCTTAAACCAAAACCAGGTTTCATGGGTCGTGGATGGGATCACGGTCTATGATTTACTCTTGTGGAAATCATACTGAGGGTCATCAAATTCCCTGATAACCACGAATACGATCCGTGGAATGTTCCACAAGCCATAGACACTGTCCATTGCTCTCAGACTTGCAGGTGTGAAATTTGGCCAGGAAACCACAACCACAATCTATGGTCCATGGTCCTATCTACGGGTTGTAGACTCCATCCGTGGAACCTGGGTTGAGATTTTTAAATAGTTTTTCAAAACAAATCCCTGGGGTATTTTTGTAATTTTCCACTCTTTTAGCTCCTAAGTTAAGTCATTTTAGGCAAAATTATATAGGTTTTAGTCCCACTTAGCTAGTTCTTCACTCATTCTCCCAATTCAAACTCTAAAAGAAAGAAAAGGATTCTCTTCTCAACCCCCAAGGTCTAGGGTTTCATCTTCAAGCCTCCATCTCCAGATTTTTAGCAAAGAAAAGCTTTGGATTCAGGTATGTGGGTATTTAATAAGGAATTCCTTTCAACCTTATCCCCAAAACCTATGATTTTACTTTGATTTTCTGAAATTGGAAATTAGGGTCTTACCCAAATATGATTTATCTTATGAAATTGATTTACTTATATTAAAGTATGCTTTCTAATCTCTTACCCATGATATTTTTCATGATATTCTTCAAGTATTTCAAAAGCCCATGAATTAAAAATAAATTCTAGCATGATTTTTCTTCCCATTGCATAATTTCAAGTAAAATTTGCATGTTTAGATAATATGACCTCAAGTATCTATGAAATTGCATGCCTAGTTCTTCAAATTATGAGTTTTAGCAAAAAGTATGTTTTGAACTATGGCCATGCTTGGTTTTTAAGAATTATTAAGTAGGAATAGCATGAAATTAGATATGTCCCTATGCATTATGAAAGATTTGGCATCTAGATATGTTTACCTAGCTATGAACAATATTGGCATTAGATATGTCACAAGTATTATATGAGCTATATGTATATTTTGGGAGTAGTACTTAGCACCGAATTGGACTGAGTTTAGTGTACCCTTATGTCCCAAAATTATGTTCCACTGTAGGTTTATTTTTCCCCTCAGTTGGGTATTAGAACTAGTGATTACTCTAGTCATGCCTCTATACCCTGGAAAGGTATCTTGGATCCTCTTGATGGGGCGTATTCATCGGACTCCACGGATAGCTAACGTGGTTTATATCGATCAATAGTCTCTCTCACATAAATGGTTTAAAGCTTTTAAATATATTTGACCCTTTGCTTCAGATTTCATACTTACTACTTACGCTTTACGAATATAACTATATCTTCAGCTTATGATATTGCATTGAGTTATTACATTACAGATATTATTATGATCTTATGATTTCAGCTTTAAGTATGTTTTAAGCATGTTTTTCCACAGTTTATGCATCTCTTATATGCTCAGTACATTCCATAATACTGATCACATACTTCTTTGTGTTGAATCCTTTGATGACGTAGATTCAAGCACTCACTCCAAGACTCATGACTAGACCCAATAGGATTTCCAGTCAGAGTTAGTGAGTCCTTATCTTTAGAGGACTAGTTATGATTCCTTGTTATTAAATGCTTTTCATCCAGCACTTAGAGTTTGCTAGGGTCTTGTCCCAACAACTTATTATGTCAGATTTAGAAGTTTTTCAGACATAGCTAGACATTCAGTATTATGTATTTCATATTTTACTCCTCTTAGACCTTTATCTTATGCCTAGTTGGATTGCCTACTTCCGTTATTTATGCTTCCACTATATTTGTTATTATGTTGTTTAATTCATACTAAGACCAAGGGTTAGTGTCACGCCCCAAGCTACCCCCTAGATGCAACACGGTGCTTGGTGTCACAAGTGACCCCAAGCTAATCCATGGCCTGGCATAACTAAACAATTTCTGAAAAAGCATCCACTGGGCAGAAATTAAAAATAATTTAATATCTGAAATGGGAAAGAACCCAAAACATGTCTGAATATGAATATATATAGGAGTATAATGAAGTCTGAAAAAAAAACACTAACAACTCAATAGCTGAATCTAGTCTATGTCTGAAAGCCTCTAAATTATATGAGTTACTGGGACATTCCCCCAGTTAACTCTAATAATCTGAAACTGAAATGTAAAACTTATGTAGTAAAGCATATCTATCATTCTTGAACTATGAGGACTCACCACTGAAGATGTTGAGTAAGGATTGGAAATCAAGCTAAAAATGGTCTGGATGGTGAATGCTTGAACCTACATCATACAATGATGTAGCATAAAAGTATGCGTGAGTACTTTAAATTACTGAGCATATGGGATATATGTAAAGCTGTACAACATAAAAATGAATGAGGGAAGTACATACTGGAGCATAAACTCTAAGATAAACTGGATACAATGACCAAGTATTAACATAGATATAATATGATGAACTGGATAACTGAAATAAATACTTAATACATGGTCAATGCAAGGTGAATCTGACTGTGGGAGCTACTATTAACCGACATACCCTAAGTTGAGCTAACTGTGGGGCCAACCTATAACCCTATATGGAAGGGTGTTCATACCTTGCCAAGGGTACAGACAAAACTGATATGGATCTACTAACTGATGTCCACAAGGTACAAAGGTGACCAGCCTAATATGACAGCTGACCCCTTTCAAACCTACAGTGGTGCCGTATTTCTGGGACTTGGGGACTGATACTAAAGGTCTCAGCCTAATCTGATAGCTAAGCCTTCATCCCATTATCTGCTCAGTACTAAGTCTACTCCAAACCGAATATGAGCAATAAAATGCAATTTGAAGTCATGGATAGCTCAAATACTGATAATCATCTGAGAATGCAACATACATATACTAAAATATATGGCATTCAAATTCTAAAGCATGATTGTCTAAATTATCGGCCTAACAAGTATAATTTATGAATACTGAAATTAACGCAAGCTAGGGTTTCTGAGTCCTGTACATATGACTATACTAATTCTCCAAGAAAATAAGAATTAAATATCATATAAGCAGTAGCATCTGAAATGCAATGAATACCTAAGATTTAGGAACCCTAGCAGAAGATATGGAGAGGAACTATTACCTCAAGCTGAAACTGGATCGGAAGGGAAGAGGTAAGGGTACTTGGTCATCATGGCTGCTTCTGCTTCCCAAGTAGCTCCCTCTACAGACTGATTCCTCCACAAAACCTTTACTAAAGCGACTTCCTTATATCTCAACCTACAAACCTGACGGTCAAGAATCTCAACTGGAACTTCCTCATAGGTGAGGCTATCCTTCACATCCATACTCTCTAAAGGCATAATCGATGACGGATCACCCACACACTTCTTCAACAAGGAAATATGAAAGACTGGATAAACCGTTGTTAGCTCTACTAGTAACTCTAACTCATAAGCCATATTACCAATCCTTTTCATGATTATATAAGGACCTAAATATCTAGGATCGATCTTCCCTTTATTGCCAAACCTCATCACACCCTTCATAGGTGACACCTTTAAGAAAAGCCAATCCTCAACGTCAAAGTCTAAGTCCCTTCTCCTCACATCAGCATAGGACTGCTGACGACTCTGAGCTGTATTTAATATTTTTCTGATGAGATGAACTTTCTCCATAGCCTCATGAACTGAATCTAGCCTAACCAAGGCTGCTTTACCTACTTTGAACCAACCAACCGGTTACCTGCATCTACGCCCATAAAGTGCCTCGTATGGGGCCATCTGAATATTAAAGTGAAAACTGTTATTATAGGCAAACTCTATGAGAGGTAAGTGATCATCCCAACTACCTTTGAAATCGATCAACCAAGCCCTCAACATATCCTCTAAGGTCTGAATGGTACGCCCTTCTTGACCATCCGTTTGCAAATGAAACATTGTAATGATGTTCACCTGAGTACCAAGACCTTTCTGAAATGATCTTTAGAAATGAAATATAAACTGAGGACCCCTATCTGAGATGATAGAAAAGGGAACCCCATGCAACCTGACTATCTCACTGATGTAGAGTCTGGCATAGTCCTCCGCTGAATCTATAGTCTTAACAACCAAGAAGTGAGCTGACTTAGTAACTTTGTCCACTATCACCCAAATAGAGTCATGCTGTCTGCGAGTACGAGGTAAACCCACAATGAAATCCATGTTAATCACGTCCCACTTTAAAGTAGGAATGCTAATATCCTGAGTCACACCTCCTAGATTTTGATGTTCTACTTTCACCTAGTGACAGTTGGGACACTTAGCCATAAAATCTGCATTGTCCCTTTTCATGCTGTTCCATCAATAGACTTCCCATAGATCACGGTACATCTTAGTGGTACCGGGATGAATAGAATATCTAAAATTATTGGCTTCTTTAAGGATCTGCTGCCTCAACTCACTCACACTAGGTACATATAAACGACACTGGTAGTGAAGCACACCATCTTCCCCTTGGGGGAAAACCTCTACTCTCTGCTGATGAACTGCACCTTTCAACTGAAGCAAGATGGGATCACTGTCCTGTTTCTATTTAACTTTCGCTACCAATAAAGATTCTGATCCATTCTGGACTATCACACCACCATCTGACGTTTCCAAGAGGCAAACTCCTAAGCTAGAAAGCCTATGAAAATCCCTGGCTAATTCTTTCCTCTCTTCCTCAACATGTGACACACTATCCATGGACAGTCTGCTGAGGGAATCAGCCACTACATTGGTCTTACCCATATCTAGAGCACATTCATATCATAGTCTTTGAGGAACTCAAGCCACCTTCTCTGATGAAGATTCAACTCTTTCTAGGTGAACACATACTGCATGCTCTTTTGATCTGTGAACACATCAACATGAACACCATACAAGCAGTGTCTCCAAATCTTTAAGGAAAACACAACAGCTGCAAGCTCAAGGTCATGAGTCGGGTAGTTCATGAATCTTAAGCTGTCTAGAAGCATATGCTATGACCTTACCTTGCTGCATCAAAACACAACCCAAGTCAACTCTAGATACATCGCAATAAATCACGAAGCCATTTGAACGCTCTGGTAGAGTCAAAATGGAAGCTGTAGTCAACCTAGTTTTCAACTCTAGGAAACTCTTCCCACACTTATCTGACCACTGAAACTTGACCTTATTCTGAGTCAACTTGGTCAACGGGGCAGCTATGGTCGAAAATCCTTCAACAAATATCCGATAGTAACAAGCCAAACCTAAAAAACTTCTGATGTCTATCGGAGAAGTGGGTTTGGGCCAGTTCTTCACTGCCTTAAACTTTTGAGAATCGACTCGGATTCCCTTACTAGACACCACATGACCAAGGAAAGAAACTAATTTTAACCAGAATTCACACTTACTGAACTTGGCAAACAACTGGTGATCCTTGAGAGTTTGCAACACCACTCTCAAATGGTTTGCATGCTCTTTCTCATATTGAGAATATATGAGTATATCATCGATGAACACAATGATGAACATGTCTATATACTACTTGAACACTCTATTCATCAAATCCATAAAAGTTGCATGAGCATTTATTAGTCCAAAATGCATAACTACAAATTCGTAGTGACCGTACTTAGTCCTGAAGGATGTCTTTGGAATGTCACTATCATTGACTCTGAGTTGATGATAGCTGGATCTGAGGTCTATCTTAGAGAAGAAACTAGTACCCTAAAGCTGGTCGAACAAGTCATCAATCCTGGGGATGCTATTCTTGATTATGACTTTGTTCAACTGATGGTAGTCAATGCACATCCTGAGAGAACCGTCTTTCTTATGCACGAAGAGAATTGCAGCACCCCATGGAGAGATACTGGGTTTTATGAAGCCCTTATCTAGAAGGTCTTTCAACTGTTCCTTCAATTCCTTAAGCTCAGCTGGAGCCATTCTGTAAGGAGTAATCGAAATAGGCTGGGTATCTGGAAGGAGATCTATTCTGAAGTCAATTTCCCTTTTGGGAGGAACTCTAGGAAGATTTTTTGGAAACATTTCTGGGAATTCATTCACTACTGGAATTGACTCAAGAGCTTAAGACTCAGAGTTTGAATCCTTAACCCGAACAAGGTGATATATATACCCTTTGGAAATCATTTTTATGGCCTAAAGGTAAGAGACGAATTATCCTATAGGCGCTGAGGTACTACCCTCCCACTCTAAGGCTGGCTCATTTGGAAATTGAAATTGTACAATCCTAGTTTGGAAATCAACTGAGGCATAACAGGAACGTAACCAATCCATGACTAGAATAATATCGAAGTCAGTCATTTCTAACTCTACGATATCGGCTGAGGTGACTTTCTGGGAAACTGTGACAAGGCAATTTTTGTATACCCGTCTACCTATATTTGGATCATCAACTGGAGTAGAGACTGAGAAGGGTTCTGGGAGGATTTCTAGACTGACATATTGATATATAAGGAAATACAAAACAAAGTGTAGCCCCTAGGTCTAACAATGTATAAACATCTAAATGGAAGACTTGAAATATACCCGTGACAAAATTGGGAGAATCCTCCTGGTCCTGTCAAGTCTTAAGGGCATACAACCCATTTTGGCACTGACCACCACCTGTCCCAGATGAGGCACCCTGCAAAGTAGGGTGACCCACTGGAGCTGCCATAAAACTGGCCTGATTCTGTAAGCGAACATCCTTTCCCTTCTGAGAAGCTGCTGGATAATCTCTCATCCTGTGGCCTGGCTTGCCACATCCAAAGAAATTTCCACTACCTTCCATACACTTGCCCTGGTGGTTTCTACCACTCTTCTTGCAAACTGGATGAGTGTCCCCGCTAGTAACTATACCTTGGGACTTAAAGGCTGGTGCTCTATCCCATTGATCCTGTCTGAACTTAGGCACTGGGGCAATAGAAGAAGATGGAGCTGGAGCTGAAGATTTCTGATGGAACTGAGAGCGACGTCCACCCCCTGACCTCTGTTGAGAGTAGTTGAAGTCACCTGTTTTAGCTCCCTTATTGTCTCCTCCCCTCTATTTGATTTTCTCCTCCTCGATATGCTGAGCATAAGTAACCAACCTGGAAAAACCATCTCCTTAACTAGCATAGCAGTCTTTCACTCCTTGACCACATCATCGAATACACCAGATACGAACTTACTCATATAGGCCCTGGAATCAACTACTATTGCCAGAGCATACTTAGACAACTGAGTAAACTTGAGTGTGTACTCCTTCACACTCATATCATTTTGCTTCAAGTTGATGAACTCTTGGACCTTGGCTTCCCTGAGCTCAAACGGGAAGAAACTTTCAATAAATGCAGTCTTGAAGTTGTTCCAATCCACTGGACCTGCATTATCACAAAGATACCCCTTCCACTGCTAATACCAAGTATAAGCCACTCCTTTTAACTGGTAGGCAACTAAATATGCACTCTCGACTGGAGTGACACCCATGATATTTGTTACCTTATGGATATCATTAAGAAACTCTTGTGGATCCTCTTTTGACTTGGACCCATGAAATTCTGGATAGTTCATCCGAGTGAAATCCCAAATTTTAGCTGCAGCAGTGTTAGTTTGGGATGGAGCTAGGGCCACAGCCTGTTGATTGACACGAGCGGTCATGGCCAACCCTGAATTTGGCATGAGTGACTTGCTCATTTAGAGGGTCTGCTGAAGCTGCTGGTGCTGGCTAATTCTTAGCGTTGGCTCTTCTAGGAGGCATTTTCTGTAACGTGAAGAGTATGAGTTAGAAGGAGATTAAATAGAGTTCATACTCTATAGCATGAGCTAGAAAAGAATAAGGGAAGTTTTTCCTAATGGCATCTCATAGCTTCTCTCCCATAGGTATGGCGCGCTTCACACCCATGAAGAAGACTCCACTCAATGCGGCTTTCAGACACCCTAAGACACTTAAACCTGATGCTCTGATACAAAGTTTGTCATGCCTCGAGGCTACCCCCTAGATGCAACACGGTGCTTGATGTCACAAGTGACCCCAAGCTAACCCATGGCCTGGCATAACTAGACAATTTCTGATAAAGCATCCACTGTGTGGAAATTGAAAACAATTTAATATCTAAAGTGGGAAATAACCCAAAACATGTCTGAATATAAAATATATATAGGTGTATAATAAAGCCTGAAAAACAACACTAACAACTCAATAGCTGAATCTAGTCTATGTCTGAAAGCCTCTAACTGATATGAACTACTAGGACATGCCCCCAGCTAACTCTAATAGTCTGAAATGGAAATGTCAAACTTAGGTAAATAAGCATAACTATCATCCTCGAACTATGAGGACTCACGACTGAAGCTGCTGAGTAAGGACTAGAAATCGAGCTAAATACAATCTGGATGCTCAGCGCCTGAACCTACATCATACAATGATGAAAAAAAAAGTATGCATCAGTACTTTTAATGTACTGAGCATGTGGGATATATATAAAGCTGTACAACATAAAATTGAACGAGGGAAATACATACTGGAGTATAAACTATAATATAAACTGGATGCAATGACCAAGTATTTACATGGATATAATATGTTGAACTGTATAATTGAAATAGATACTGAATACATGGTCAATGCAAGGTGAATCTGACTGTGGAAGCTACTATTAACTGACGTACCCCAAGCTGAGCTAATTTTGGGACCAACCTGTAACCCTGGATGGAAGAGTGCTCATATATTGCCAATGGTACATAAAAAACTGATGTGGATCCACTAATTGATGTCCACAAGGGACAAAAGTGACCAGCCTAATTTGACAGCTGACCGCTTTCAAATCTATAGTGGCGCCGTAGTTCTGGGACTTAGGGACTGCTACTAAAGGTCTCAGCCTAATCTGACAGTTAATCCTGCATCTCGTTATTTGTTTGGTACTAAGTCTTCTCCCAACTGAATATGAGCAGTAAAATTCAAGTTGAAGTCATGGATAGCTCAACTACTAATAATCATCTGAGAATGCAATATACATATACTGAAAGATATAGCATTCAAATTCTGAAGCATGATTTTCTGAATTATCTGCCTAACAAGTATAATTTAGGAATACTGAAATTAACACAAACTAGGGTTTCTGAGTCCTGTACATATGACTATACTAATTCTCCAAGAAAATAAGAATTAAATATCATATAAGCAGTAGCATCTGGATTGCAATAAATCCCTAAGATTTATGAACCCTAGGTCTGAATAATTCATGGAAAACTGAAGAACTGGCTGTATCTAGGGACTCAATGGGTGAAAGGAACCCATTGATAAAATTCCACTTACATGGAGAAGAATCTATGGAGAAATCCCTTGGATTTTGGGGCTGAGCTTGAAGGAACCTTTTGCTTGTTCTTAAGCAAAATTGTCGTCACTTTTCTTCTTTTCTTTCTAAGTCTGATTAGTTTTGGGAGAATGGGTAAATAAGAGTGAAAAATCCTTTTAATTACCCCCCAAAATGACTAAGGTTTGAAATTAAAAGGGTAGGGAAAAGACTAGAATGCCCCTGAATTAATTTAAAGAAAGCTGCTGAAATCGCGACATAGGTACCAGAACTTGGTTGACGGACTGTAGTCCTGGATGACAGACCGTCAACTGAATCGTGGTCCTATGCATGAGTCTTGGGAGTTCTCTGATCTGAGGATTTCACGATTCCACAGGACGGACCGTGATTTTGAAGGACGATTCCTTGTATGACTCATGGTTCATGGGACTTGGACTGAGGGTCCTCTGATGTTCTGGTTCCACGAGTCCACAAGACGGACCATGGTCCTGAATGACGGTTAATCGTATAACTCATGGTTGATAGACCTGAACTGATTGTGCTCTAATTAAGGGGAACCACGAGTGACAGGATGGATCGTGGTTCTAAACTACGGTCCGCGATCCCATCTGTGGTTCTGAGTAAGGAAATTGGTACTTCCCTGATCTCTGGATCCACGAATCAAATTACGGTCTGTGGTCCTAGACTATGGATCGTGATCTGACTCGTGCTTCCAGAGGCATGAACAGTGGCTCTACTGGAAATAAGAATTACGGTCAAGATGACGGACTGTGATTCCAAACTACGGTCTGTGATTTTAACTGTGGTTCCTGGAAACTTAAATTTTTCTAAAAATTTTCTGCTAAGTACAGGCAAGTAGTTGGGTCAGATCCTGGGGTGTTACAGTTAGCTTGGGGTCACTCATGATCCTAAGTTCCATGTTATATCTAGGGGATAGTCTCGGGGTGTGATAGCATTGTAGGATGACCAAGACTAAGAAGTTAGTACATCGAGTAAAGAATTCTAAAATAACCCTACATGAAAAAGTTCAAACAGTTCAATAATGACATTTAATAGAGAATACTTTAAAGCATAACAAGAATAATACAATGCAATGCTATGCGATGAAATGCAATGACCAATGTCTACTGGTATACTCCCCTTCCAAAGTGGCATGCTATAATATGAGATTCATGGGAGATTCGTGAGGTTCATATGCCCACCCAAAAAAGATCTCATCGGGCATACAATCAAAATTTAACCTAGATATCAATAATAAGTAGATCCACCAGAAAAAGTTCTCCTCGGGCATGAAATTCTCGTTCCTAAAAGTATTGTTTTCATTTTATCAAATTAGAATTTATGAAAATGAATTATAATGTATGATCACAATAATAAGATAAATGCACATGTAACAAATATTAATACAATAAAATTTTCAATTCAAAACATAGGCTACAAGTCTCAATATCTATAAAGTTTCTCAATCTTGTCCGTAGGGCACATTTTTTATTTTTATGTCATTATTTTTCATATCATACCCATCATGACATTTAACTCCTTGTATAATCAATGATGCATGGAATAACTCAAAACATAATATGAAAGTTATGAATTCCAAGTCTCAAGACTTTCATCACATAACTCTGATTCAGATATCACAATATCAATCCATCTTATAAATTACTTCAACTCAATAATTCTCCCACTCAATAATATGCCTTATACAGTAAATACCCACCCAAGCTATGTTTGAAGAAGAGTAAACCATAACCTATATGGAATACCGAGGATACGCATCATGAATTATTACAAATGCAACTTTTATTCTTGAACAACCTTTGAATACTACAAAACTATCAAAAACATGATCTATAAGTGAATACGAGTCTATCAATATCCATATTGCTATACTTTTATTCCAGATCTAAAAAGTCATTTAAAAATAACCCCGAGCTCGCAAGAGAAAAATAAACATTTATTTAAAAATAATTCATAAGATAAGGAACTCAAATATGAAATTTCATCAAAAATAGATGTCAAATCAACCATAAAATCATCTTTAATACCCCAAAAATTTCTAAGCTAAGACTCAACCAGAGTCAACTTCAGATGATTATTCCTCCTAGAATATATATAGTTTGGTGGCCTAGTATCTACCAAATTTAAGGCCCTTGAGTCTTCTTTCCAATTCCACCAACCGCGCATTAATCCGAATCCAGAGTAAAAGTTATCTGCATTTTACCAAGATATGTTTGTCTGCCAAAATGATAGACAATGACCACGAGGGGTTTTTATGGACCATGGAATGGTCCATGAACCATGAACCCCACCCGTGGAAATCAGTCTGACAGACCTAAAGCCTGACATTTTCACCCAGGATCCCCGAGAGAGATCCACTGCTCGTGGAACAATCCATGACTCATGGACTCCACCTATGGATCAACTTTAGAGAGTTTAAAATTTGGTAGAGAACCAAGAGTGGGATCCATGGCTCATTGTTCAGTCTACGAACCATGGTTCCCATCCACGGGTCCTCTATTTTAATTTTTTTTGCAGTTTTAAGTTTCATCCTCCGAGGATATTTTGGTCTTTTTCTAGTCTTTTTACTTCTTTTTTTTGACAACCTCTTTTTACTCCTAAACTATGATATTTTAAGCATATAGGAGGGTTTTTTTATCAGACTTAGTCGACCCTTCCCCTTATTCCATTGATTTAAGTCCATAAAATAGTTAGAAGGTTCTCTTAAAGAGCAAAGGATAGGTTTCTTCTTCAGGCTTCCAATCTCCAAAGTTCTAGCATGATTTCTTCAGCAACCAAGTATGTAGGATTTCAATGAGGATTCTATTTCACCCTTATGACCAAAGTTCTAGGTTTCAGTTATGATTCTAGGGTTCATGTCCAACCATGCTATTTCCTACAAATTTGATTTCTCGGTAATGCTACATATTTATTATCCTTGTTAGAATGATTGGTGTATGAATTCCTACAAATAAGTTTCTATGTAATGACTCAATTTCTCAAGTCATAATGGCACCTACAACCTCCTAGTAGGTGAATCAGTTCCCGTAGACCAGAATGGTTTGTAATGGGCTACTACCTAACCAATACGCACAATAAGCAGAAATAAGAGGAAGCAGAATATAAAGATAATACAACGTGAGAGCAACAACCCAAAATATATACAAATGATACTACACCAACCCCGAGTCTTGGTATCACTAGTATAAAAGCTTCTAACAGAATACAAGTGTTAGAAGTAACAAAAGATAAGTACAACTGTCTCCGAATATACAAGGGTATCAGTAAAACAGATGAGATGTAGACAAGCCCCGACCATCAGGCGCTCACCTTAGTCTCGAACCTCCCAAAAGCTGCACGAGTCTCCAACGCGATCAACGGCGAAATCTCAACTAATATCTACACAAGAAAGATGAAGAAGTGTAGTATGAGCACCAAGACAATAGGTACTAAGTAGGCATCATCGGCCTACTGAGCGCATATAAGATATAAAAACAGTAATATAGCAGATAGCAAGAAAGTGGTCACAGAGAACAATAGAGGAAGCACAAGGAACTAGCACAGAGAATAGACAACCAAGAGTTACAAACAAATAATGCTAGCACAGAAAACAAATATACACAGAACACAGGTGTAAGAAAGAGGTGCGAAGAGGGGCGCACCTGCGATCCTTGCAACAATAGTATAAATAAAGAGAGAGAGAATCAGGAACATGGCGGTATACCAGTAACCTCAAGTAAAAAGGGAAAGAAGGAAAGAAACCAACAAAATCAACTAGAAGCGATAAAAGTAACGAAAACATACTATAAACACCACTCTCAAGATAAGCATGAACCGGGATCCATCTCACAATTTACAACATAGAATGGAATAACTAAACCACCAGAACCAAGAGTTCTACTCAGAATCCAGATAAGGAACAACGTCCAATAAATCACAACCGCTCAGGGGGACACACGACGGAGCCTCAAAGATATAGGACTTACTAGCCCCTCAATACTCAAGCCCAAAACTTGGAGCCTCAACAGGCTAAAACATACCAATTCTCAAGAACCAAGGACCATAACTTGCTCTATGAAACGATAGGAGTAATATAATCTACCTACAGTCCCAACTGCCGCCCATACAACTGAGGAATGCAATCAGGTGAAAACAAACCCTCTTACAACCCATACAATCGGAGTGTACAATGAATACACAATAAACAAGGGTGGAATCCGAGTGAAATATGCATGATGATGTGATATGAAGAATCTGTAACCAAGTGTGACTGCAGTGCCATATGTTTCCCCCTTCGGTACCCCAAAGGTCCAATAAAGGCAGGATTCATCAATAGACATTTCTCGAGTACCTCTCCTATGTCGTGCATCCCCTCCCTCCGGTCACCATCGACCTGTACCACTTGGTTCGGAATGGTAGGGTCCATGAAGGTATACTCATAGACCACATACAAATGCGAAACTCAATATATCTCAACAATCATAATCTCATAGTATGTGATCGGATTCAATCCAAATCAAAATCAGTTGTAGTAATCTCAATAACCCCCATCAAGGGTGCCCAGAGCATATCTGGGTCTAAAGCAGTAGTCATGTCTCAATAACCCTCATCGAGGGTTCCCAGAGCGTATTCGGGTCTAAAACAGAAATCAAATATCAAAGTCCCTAAACAGGGTGCCCGGCTCGTATCCCAGTCTAAATCCGTAGAAAATAATATATAGCGCTACGGTTCAACCGAGCCTAGTATCAAGATGAAAACCAGTAATCAAATCATCGTAGTATCCTCTCTACTCCGAGAGGTTTCATTAAAGCCAATTTCAAAACCCTTTCAAAATCATTTTTTTTGAAAATGGGCCATCGGGGTCATGCAAGGTTTAGAAAATCATTTATAGTAGGCCCGAAGCCAAATCAGTTGTAAAACATGCAGGGAATTTTTTTTCATGTATGATATGCTCGTAAAAAATAAAGTAGCCCAAAATGGCTCACAAACAATTCTTATCGGCCCTGCACAGGCTCAACAGCTCTACAACAGTCATAACTAACCTAGAAGGATATCACTATGTCCGGGACTCACGTACATTCCCAAATAACCCACCATCTATGTTCCAGAGTCAAAACAAGGCCACACAGGACCACAAGGGTAATCTACAATACTGATACGAATACTACAATTAATGAACGAAATAAACAGGCAGAAAAAACGGAAAGGGTCTGGGGTACTAACCTATAACAACCTACCCAAGGATACTAATTAATTCAGTTATAGCCTATATGCACAGAGTCTAGGTAGGGAAAGACATAACCTACCTGTCATCCGACGAATAGCTGTCAGGATGGCGTCGTCCAGGCTCGAACTACTCCGAGAAGCTCTAAATTGTAAAACCACTATCAATCCAATAATCTATACGTTAACACTAGACCAACAGTACCCACAATGCTATAACAATAGTCGGGCCAAAATTTGGGTCACAGACAGGCCCGTGGGTCCTGCAACCCGAAGCTAAAAATGAAGAAGCGCACGACGATCACCACACCCCAAGCTGTGCATGCCCAGAATTATAGAGAATTTGGCCATGGAAAAAGCTCCAACCAACCAGCCAATAATAAGAATAAATTAAGAAATAAAGAGGCAGATTAACAGGTTTTAATTGGATAAAACTTACCAATTACGATGGAGGAGTGATCACAAGCAGGAATTATACACCTCCACACCGAGAATTGACCAAAAATACAGAGCTGAGATGAGTTTTGAGCAACAATAATGAAGGATTTCGAATT
This sequence comes from Jaltomata sinuosa, assembly GCA_003996215.1. Lineage (NCBI taxonomy): Eukaryota > Viridiplantae > Streptophyta > Magnoliopsida > Solanales > Solanaceae > Jaltomata > Jaltomata sinuosa. Next base: position 64,674 of record QJPP01002595.1, on the reverse strand, counting down.
TTGAATGAAGGAGACAAAGTCCATAATTATTTATATTGCCAGGGGTCCTTCATCACGATCGCGAGGACCACGCTGGCTAGACCATCACGATAGCGAAGGCTAGCCACGCGGTCGTGAAGAACAAGGGAGGACGGGCTTCATCGCGATCACGCAATCACGAAGAACAGGGCACCAGGTTCTTTATCGCAATCGCGAGGGATGAGGCTTGCGATCGCGATTAAGGCCTGAGGCCTGCACTTGCAAAAGCCAAACATCTGCAACTTTTCCACAACTCTATAGGGATTTTCTGGCACAATCGGAACCCGATACTCACAAGCCAGATATGGTATTAAAGTGGAAACGACGTTATGAACTCAACGGAATTGATGAAACTTCAGTACGAGGTCGTCTCGGAGGAATGTTGACCGAAGTCAACACTAACTAATGCTAACCAAACACCCAAAATAAGCCTGGATCACCTGGGACCCAAACCAACCAACTACCTAATAGAAACTCGGCATTCCGGAGCTAATGGCGCTGACAGAATTTCCATCCGAGGCCACCTTCTCCAAATGTTGATCGAAGTAAACTGAACAAGCCTAAGTGGCCTGAAAACACAAAATGAGAGAGAAATCCAAGCTGAAAATATCTTGGATCCTGACCAAAGGTCCCACTAGACCAAAGTCCATGCTCTGGAGCTAACAGAACTGTCAGAATTTGATTCTAAGCATGTTCACCAAGAATGTTGACTGAAGTCAACGATTTCAAAAAGCCTAAAGCTCTAAAACAAAGAACGGCCAAAAAGACCAAACAAACGACCCGATCACTGAACTACCGGTCCTTGCAAGCCATAAATGACTTGAGTCCACTCCAGGAAAGCACTAACGATACAAGAAATGCGAAAACGTGTAAATAACTGGAAGGGTGATTACATCATCCACTACTAGAAAGACATTCATCCCCAAAAGTCAGGAAAGAAGAAACGAATAGAGATTAAAAGAACAGCAGAAACATAGCCTGCACTATTCTCTCGGACAACTCAGGTAGCCTCCACGACCTGACGGCAACCAATGAAACAGAACCCACAAAAGAAACCAAGCCCAAAACCCCCTTACTAGCCAAGCTAGAATCCAAACTCAAACTTTAAAACACCAAGGGTATGCCAACCCAAACTGAACCTCGAGAATCTCAACCAGAAAACACCAGCGCAATACTGAAACCAGAGAAGCAAGGCGACCAAAACAAAGAACTCGAATCATCGAACCCACAACTAAACTTACCAAAAAGCCATCAACCCAAAAAATCTAACTCACGAACCCGCTGATACGTAAAGCTCTTTTATTCTGAACAGAATCCTTTTGCACCATAACAGGAAGTTGCACAAAAGTTGAACACTCAACCACCCTCGAAGCATCAACTGACACACCGGATATCCACAATCTTTGCTTATACTCTATCACGAATGAAGTCACCCTTTATACTCAAATGCAACCCAATCTAAGCTATAACTTGCTAGTATTGCCATCCAAGATCACTACCCGTAGCGTATCCTCGAAAGCTAGAGTTACCTGCCCCGAGTTACCATCAACCAACGAAAGAACACTTTTACTTACATCAAACTCGATAATTGAACCCAGCTGAACCAACCATCTGAACCCGACTGAACTTTGCGTACCATGGTTAGAAAGTGCATGAATGAACAACCTATTTTGACAGAGAAACTTCCAGACTGTAGAATGAACCCAACTGTTGCATTGTGCCGAGTCTGAATCAACTGGAAGAGAATGAACTAGGGCAACCTGCCCAACAGACCCAAACGAAAACCAAGCCTCTATAATGACTGTGGTAAGCCTACCACGAAGCTCGTAACCATCACTAAGCCCCCAACTCTAAGAAGTACTGTTGCTACTCCGAGTACTCGAACACCATTCAGATTTGGAATTACTTTACAAATCTTAACTCGGGAAGGAGTCTACCATATCACGAATATCAAGCCAAAGCACCTCGAAGACAAAGAAAGGGTGTTTAAACTCTAAGGTCGCCATCTAGCTATAGAAATGTTGCATAACCTATCAGCTCACCTCCTTGGATCGAATCAACCGTTCTATTACACCAGCACACAAAACCACCAACTCTGAAGCATACAACATACCAAACTTCTAGCCCACACTGGTCGAGTCTAACCAACACTGGGACCTCATATAAAAGACAACCCTTGAAGAAACAACTAAACAAGCTTCCAACCATCGGAATATAAGGGCGACCACCAATCTCAAAGTATCATTAGAACCCACAATAGCCTCGCTAGTCTCCACCCACACTATCTGATCACACATAATACACTACCGCTGATTCTGGAACTTACGCCACTGAGTCTGTCCAACCAAGGTAGAAGGAACCTTGAACTATCACGATCACCGCTAAAATCTGGGATGTCTAGTATAACTCAAAGGTTAGCCAAGGATGAGGTGTCCAAGGCCAACTGTCACTCCTCAACTGAAATGTGGAAGCTAAGTTGTCTGAACTCATTGCCTTCCAACCCAAGAAGCTGCAACCAAGAAGAACCAACCACGACCCATCCGGAGTAGTTTGCCAACCCACAATTCTGAAACTCAACCTCAACTGTCGATCAATGCCCCTATAGAAACCCATAAGTAGACTCATCCACCATCGAAGAACACTAATAGAGCTGGAGCCAACTAGGCCATGAATACACAATTTTCCGAATCCGTAGATGGTACTAAAAACCCAAACCAATGGATGAAAAATCCATTGCAATCTGTAAACGTCCAAATCAAATCACCAACACACAACCCAAAGCCATCTCTCAGTCTTCACCTCAATCAGCTACTAGAGCACACAAGCACGAGCAAGGAGTCATCACCCTTCTTTTGCAAACCAAACTAAACCCTTTCCAAGGATACACTAATTCCACAAATTCTCTCTCAGAAGACTCTGGAGTTGTTTCCTTAGCTCCTACAACTCTTACTGGCACACTTAGCCAAAATTCCATAGTCAAACTCAACTAGAGAACTACGACCAAAAATCACTCCAATTGAACTGGGAAAATAATAAGATAGCCAACCGAACAAGAAACTGAGGGAGACTATGGGAATAACCCACATACCTGCCAATCTTCTAAACCAACCAAATAAAGAGGGTCGATTCTAATCACCCAAAAAACAGGGCCAATCTATGCACGCTAGAATAACCAACACCTCTCAACTCAAAATAAGAGCTCAAACTCTGACACAATCACCGGCAACACCAAACTAACACAAGAACTTCTAGCAACACTATAAAACAGCCAAGGCATCAACCATCTAGGACCGCTCAAAAGGAAAGACTCAACATAAATCTAGAGTCACAACGAAATAGGAAACATCCCAAATAGAAATAGACTAATGAGAACTACCCACGAGCTACAACTCCGGGTAAATACCTATCAAGGATAACTCACCTTATCCACTACTAAGGAATAAAATACCATGAAAAGACGCATAGATACTACAATTCAAATAGTCAAACAACTAAACAAGTAGAAGGTAATCATATAAGCAAATAAATGACAGAAGGGAAAGAATCGCCAATACGAACAGGACTATCACAAGCCTAAGGTAAAAAAAGCCTTACTTGGAGCAAAGATATCAGAAACCTCTACCCTGGGCCCACCAAGAGGAGCATCGAAATGACGAGGTCTAACTCTGGACTGAGTAGTCAAAGCTGAAGGCCTAACCATCCCTCGCCAGGGACAAGCTCTATAAAGGTGACCAATCTCTCCACAATCATAACAACCAGGCTGACCAGGATACACAATCGTGGGGAAATTTCTAGCAAGGTGCCCACGTTCACCACACCGACAACAACCCTTACCTAAACTACTAGAATAAAAACCAACTTTAACCATCTAGGGACCACCCATAGTACCTTGCACTCCACCTCTAGTCGGTGGCACTAAAGCCCTGGGATATAACCTATGCTGACCCTACAAACTGGAAGATGGACTCGTAGGACAATCCCTAGCAAAGTGCCTATGCACACTACACTAAAAGTAAATCCCACTGGGTATACACGGGTGAGAAGATTGCACTGAACTTGACCGGCTACCACGGCCTACACAATCTAAAAGTGAACCACGAGGGATCTGACCCATACTATTTCCACTAAGCTCAACATGTCATGTACCACCACCCTCTGAAACCTGCGGAGCAACTGAAACTGGCCTGGTAGATAAGAAGTAATGGAACCTATCTTTGGTGGAGAATCCCCTACCTCAAGTTTGAGAACCTCGAAAACTATCATGGTGATGATATTTCTTAGCGCTACCACCATAAGCCTCACGGCATAAACCCTCAATAGCCCAAGCATGATCCATTACTTGAAGGAAGGTAGTCCCAACTGTACTTAAATGTTCGATCGCCAAATGAAATAGTGAAATCAAACTTTCAACAAAGCTCTGAACCCTATCAAACTTTGATGGGACAGTCCTAGCAGTACGCCTAACCATCTCGTGAAATCTCGCCTTATAGTCCAACACCGACATATAACCCTGTTGGAGAACTTGAAGCGCAACCCTAACTGAAGAACCACTTATAGAACCGGGTACTGAAACACACACTAAAGGACTCAGATTCCTAGCCACGGTGTCCTGAAGAACTGGGGTAGCTATGAATCCAATCGGAGGCTGGGCTGTCCCTAAACCCTCTATCTGATGCGGTAAACTCTCACTATGAAGTCCTGGCACTGATGGAAGCACTGAAGTAACAAGCACAAAAGCCTCGACACCAATCATTGTCAAGCTCATCTTAGGCATCTGATAAGGAATGAAACAACTGAATTTTAAAAGCCAATAGGGCCAAGAATTCACGATAAGGAGCCAAGAATATGAAATGTTTCCTAACAATTCCCTGTAGCCTCCTGCAGATAGGATATGGACATCATTGTACCGATCCACAAGACTCTACATAGACACTTGCTTCTGTACCACGACACAGGTGAATCTAAAGCTCTGATACCAAGTTGTCACGACCTGATTTCTTAGGTCATGATGGAACCTACAACCCCCCAGTAGGCAAACCAATTCTCGTAGCCTGGAATGGTTAGTAATGGGCTACTACATAACTAATACTCATAATAAGCAGAAATAAGCAGAAGCAGAATATAAAGATAATACAATACAAAAGCAAGAACCCAAAATATATAATAATGATACTACGCTAACCCCAAGACATGGTATCTCTAGTACAAAAGCTTCTAATAGAATACAAGTGCTAGAAGTAACAAAATATAAGTAAAATTGTCTCCGAATATACAAGGGTAATAGTAAAATATATGAGACGTAGACAAGCCCCGACCGTCAGGCGCTCACTCTAGCCTCGAACCTCCCAAAAGCTGCACGGGTCTCCAATGCGATCAATGACAAAATCTCAACTAACATCTGCACCAGAAAGATGCAGAAGTGTAGTATGAGCACCAAGACAACGGGTACTCAGTAGGCATCATCAGCCGACTGAGTGCATATAAGATATAAGAATAGTAATATAGTAGATAGAAAGAAAGTGGTCACAGAGAACAATAGATGAAGCACAAAGAACTAGGATAGAGAACAGACAACCAAGAGTTATAAACAAACACTAGCACAGAAAACAAATATACACAGAACACAGGTGTAAGAAAGAGGGACGCACCTGGGATCCTTGCAACAATAGTATAAATAAAGAGAGAGAGAACCAGGAACATGGCGGTATACCGGTAACCTCAAGTAAGAAGGGAAAGAAGGAAAGAAACCTAACAAAACCAACTAGAAGTCATAAAAGTAATGAAAACATACTAAAAACACCAACTCTCTAGATAAACATGAACCGGGATCCATCTCACAATTTACAACCTAGAATGGAATAACTAAACCACTAGAACCAAGAGTTCTACTTAGAATCAAGATAAGGAACAACGTCTGATAAATCATAACCGCTAAGGAGGACACATGACAGAGCCTCAAAGATATAGGACTCACTAGCCCCTCAATACTCAAGCCCAAAACTCGGAGCCTCAACAGGCTAAAACTTCCAATTCTCAAGAACCAAGGACCATAACTAGCTCTATGAAATGACATGAGCATGATAATCTACCTACAGTCCCAACTGCTGCTCATACAACCGAGGAACGCAATCAAGTGAAAACAAATCCTTCGGCCTCCTATACAACCGAAGCGTACCCTAAACACACAACAAATAAAGGTGGAATCTGAGTGAAATATGCATGATGAAATGATATAATAAATCTGTAACCAAGTGTCATCGCAGTGCCATATGTTACCCCCTTCGGAGCCCGAAAGGTCCAATAAAGGCGGGATCCATGGAAGGACATTTCTCGAGTACCTCTCCTATGTCGTACATCCCCTCCTTTCGGTCACCATCAGCCTGTAGCACTTGTTCTGAAATAGTAGGGTCTATAGAGGTCTACTCGTAGACCACATACTAACATAAAACTCAATATATCTCAATAATTAGAATCTTGTAGTACGTGCCCGGATTTGATCCGAGTCAAAATTAGTAGTAGTAATCTCAATAACCCCTATCAAGGTTGCTTGAAGCATATCCGAGTCTAAAGAAGTAGTCATGTCTCAATAACCCTCATCGAGGATGCCCGAAGCGTATCCGGGTCTAAAACAGAAAATCAAGTATCAAAGTCCCTAAACAGGGTGCCTGGCTCGTATCCGAGTCTAAATCCATAGAAAACAATGTCTAGCACTATAGTCCAGCCAAGCCTAGTATCAGGATGAAAACCAGTAATCAAATCATCATAGTATCCTCTCTACTCCGAGAGGTTTCATAAAAGACAGTTCAAAACCCTTTCGAAGTCACATTACTGAAAATGGGCCCTCGGGGCCATGCAAGGTTTAGAAAATCATTTATAGTAGACCCGAAGCCAAATCAGTAGTAAAACATGCAGGGAAAACCTTTTTCATGTATGATATGCTCGCAAACAATAGAGTATCCCAAAATGGCTCACAAACAATTCCTATCGGCCCTATACAGGGTCAACAACTCTACAACAACCAGCCTAGAAAGATATCTCTATGTCCAAGACTCGTGCACATTCCAAAATAACCCACCATCTATGTTCCAGAGTCAAAACAAGGCCACACAAGACCATAAGGGTAATCCATAATACTGATTGAATACTAGAATCAACATACGAAATAAACAGATAGAAAAGGCGGATAGGGTCTGGGGTACCAACCTATAACAACCCACCCAATGATACTAATTAATGCAGTTATAGCCTATATACGCAGAGTCTAGGTCGGGAAAGTCATAATCTACCTATCATCCGATAAATAGTTGCGAGAACGGCGTCGTCCAGGCTCGAACTGCTCCAAGAAGATCCAAATTGCAAAACCACTATCAATACAATAATTTTTATGTTAACAGAAGACCAACAGTACCCACAATGCTATAATAATAGACGATCCAAAATTTGGGTCACCGACGGGCCCGTGGGCCACGCAACCTGAAGCCTAAAAAATTAAGAAGCAGACGACAATCACCACACCCTAAGGTGTGCATGCCCAGAATTATAGAGAATTTTTCCATGGAAAAGGCTTCAACTAACCATCCAATCATAAGAACAAATTAAGAAACAAAGAGATGGATTAATGGATTTTAAGTGGATAAAACATGCCAATTGTGACGGAGCAGCGATCACAAGCAAGAATTATGCACCCCCATATCGATAATTGACCAAATATAGAGCTAGGACGAGTTTAGAGCAACAACAATGGAGGATTTCGAATTTTGAATGAAGAAGACGAAGTCCACAATTATTTATACTGCCAGGGGTCCTTCATCGCGATCGTGAAGGGACCCCTCGCGGTCGCGAGGACCACGCTGGCTAGACTATTGCGATCACAAAGTCTAGCCACGTGGTCGCCAAGAATAAGGGAGGACGAGCTTCATTGCGATCGCGATAGGCGATTATGTAATTGTGAAGAACAGGACACCAGGTGCTTCATCGCGGTCGTGAGGGACGAGGCTCGCGATCGCGATTAAGGTTTGAAGCCTGGACCTGCAACAGCCAAAAATCATCAACTTTTCCACAACTCTATGGGGAATTTCAGGCACAATTAAAACCCGATACTCACAAACCAGATATACTATTAGAGTGGAAATGACATTCCGGACTCAACAAAATCAAAGAAACTTCCATACGAGGTCGTCTCACAGATATGTTGACCAAAGTGAACACTAACTAACGCCAACGAAACACCCAAAATAAGCCCGGATCACCTGGGACCCAAACCAACCAACTACCTAACACAAACTCGACATTCCGAAGCTAACGGCACCTGACAAAATTTTCATCCAAGGCCTCATTCTTCGAATGTTGACCAAAGTCAACCAAACAAGCCTAACTGGCCTGAAAATACAAAATGAGAGAGAATTCCAATCTAAAAAGCTCTTGATCCCGACCAAAGGTCCCACTAGACCAAAGTTTATGCTTCGAAGCTAACAGAACTGTCAGAATTTGATTTTGAGCACGTTCACCAAGAATGTTGACCGAAGTCAATGATTTCAAAAAGCCTAAAGCTCCAAAATAAAGAACGGCCAAAAAGACCAAACAAACGGCCTGGGCACCAAACTACCGGTCCTTGCAAGCCATAAATGACTTGGAGCTACTCCAGACAAGCTAGGTACAAGAAAGGTAAAAATGCATAAATGACCGGAAGGGTCATTATATTCTAACCTCAAGATTTTCGGAAAAATGAATATAGCCTAACATTACAGTATTTTCTCATGATTTATCTTCTCCTTCAGAACTTAGGTCAGATTTTCATCATTCAGTTTAAGCAGAAATTAGTTAGTTTTCAACAATTAGTCTTTCAGAATCAGTCCAACATACTTAAGTTGTGACCTATTTTTTAGAATAATCAGCTTTAATGAGCTATCAGAATAATAAGTTTGGAAGTAGTACTTAGCACTGAGTTGGACTAGGGTCCCAGTTTCACCCAAAGTTTCAAAACTACGCGCTACCATAGATTTATTTAGCTATAGGGCCTCGAGAAATTTTGAATACAAGTTAACACTTTAAATGAGCTTAACGTATAATCTATAAAGAGTTACGTGGACATATTTTAAGGTTAATGGTAGTGTGGATATATAATTGTGGCATATGTATATTAAATTTTATATATCGACTAATTACTGTTAATTGGAGAAGCAAGTTTATAAAGTAGATTAAGTATTAGTAATTGAAGTATGTGGTGGGTCACTTTTAATTTTTATGGAATATTTGGAAGAGGATAGAAAAAAACCACAAAAAAGGGAAAGAGCAAAAGGAAAAAAAGAGGAAAAGTCAAGAAAAAGGGAAGTTGGGGGAAACGTACAGTAACACTAGTACTTGAGAAAAATAGAAACTTATTCCCTTATTCCTCTCTGGGAAAAAGAGACGGCAGTACTAGTACTAGTACATATTTTCTCTATCTAATCTTCTTCTTCTTTCTTTCCAACTCCATTAAAGGAGAACTTGGAGTAAGGAGGAGATTTAAAAAAGGAAAAATTATATCCATATCTACAAGGAGCTCATAAATTAAGTGAATTTTGTGCCAACCTCAAGGAATTTTCAAGAGCTAAAGTTAGGATTTGAATTCTAAGAGGTAAATTCTTTACCTCACTCTTGAGTATAATTATGAATAAGTATTTGGGATATTCTACTTGAATTCATATTAATTCTTGAAATGGGTCTTGATTATTGGGGTTTTTAAACGAGGGGAGAAGATGAAAAAAAAGATGGAATTCTTGAGAATTCCTACTAATTGAAAGATTTATTATTGGAACTTTTGTAAGTTGGAAAATAAGAAATGAGATTTCCAGAAACTTCAAGGGTTTCACGCACGACACAGAAGCAATGAAAGAGTCAAATTTCCTAAAATGTCACTGTAGCCTCCCAAAGATTGAGTACGGACGTCTCCGCCTCGATCCGCAGGACTCTAGTAGACATTGGCTCCTATACCGATGACACCGGTGAACCTAAAGCTCTGATACCAAGTTGTCATGACCCAATTTCTCGATCATGATGGCACCTACAATCCCCGGTAGGTGAACCAATTCCCGTAGCCCAGAATGGTTAATAATGGGCTACTATCTAACAAATAAGAGAACAAGATGAAGAGAACAGATCAAAGGACTATAAATACATACATATGCGGAAACTAAACCAAATCCCAAGACCTGGTATCATAGTATAGAGCCAAAACTACATACATGGAGCGCAAACGATCCAAATAATATATACAGATGTCTCTGAATGGTAATAGAGTACATGAAGCAAAAGATAAACTAAAGCTAAGCTCCGATCGCCAAGAGCTCACCCTCAGCCTGAAGTAGTCCCCAACAGATCTCCAAGCACGAATCACAACGATCTAACGGCGATGGCCCACGCTGGGATCTGCACCCAAAGATGTAGGGGGTAGGGGTGAGCACCAAATGCGAAGCATAAGGTACCCAGTAGGTATCATAGGCCGACTGGGCACATATATGATAAAAGCATAGTAATAGACAAAATAGAAGCAAGCAGTCACAGAAATCAACGAAAGGTACACATTAACTAGCCCAGAGGGAAATCAACAGAACCACATGTGAGGCTAGTAAGCAGAATATACACACCGTAGGCACAGGTGAAAGTAAGAAACAACGCACCTGGGGTCCTTGCAATAACAGTGTATATAAAATAAGTTTACGAAATGGACGGTATACCGGTAACCTCAAGTGTAAGAAGAAGAGAGAAAGAGTAATGATAGGCATGCTCAGAGACATGAATCAACTCAACTAACCATATCAATCTCAAATCCAGAAACTAACAGTCTAGCAGTAACCAATTTCATACTTAACCGCAACAGGGAACAATTCTGTAAGTAAATAGCAAAAGTCTACCTACAGTCCCCCGGTCGCCCATACAACCGAGGAACACAAACAAGTGAATACAAACCCTCCGGCATCCCATACTACCGGAGCGTACAATCAGCAAACAACAAACAAGGGTGGAGCCTCGAACAATGAATGATATGATGCATGAAGATCTCAAGTGCCATGGTATCTCTGTATGTACCTCCTCCGGCGCCGATCCGGCCCAGCAGGTAGGTTCCATGGAAGGACACTGCCCATATACCTCTACTCCACCGTATACCCCTCCTCCGGCACACGCAGCCCGTAGCCCCTGACCCGGATAGCAAGGTCCATGGAGGTCCCAGACCCCATACTAAAACTCAGTATTAGAACATGTCGTCCGGAAGCAAGTCCGGTATCAGGATAGAGACCCAGTCTCGAGTATGCAATGCCCAGACCCTGTCCAAGACTAAAGTAGTAGGAAAATGTCTCAAAAACCCCTCCAAGGGTGCCCGGGAATAACCGGGTCTAAACAGTAAAAAGTCATCTCAGGTGCTCGGTCCGACCGAGGCTAAAAATCATCTCAAGTAACAAGAAAACTCAACTAGCACCCCGGCCCTGCCGAGTCTAGCGATAATCGTAAAACTTATGATTTTAAACATAATTTACTTTCTTTTACCAAGAATACTCACAAGTCAAATCAAACCATTTCCAAATTATTTCCATTAAAAATGGGCCCCCGGGGTCATGCAAGGTTTAGAAAATAGTGCCAGTAGGCCCGAAGCCAAAACCATAGTAAAACATGGATAAAACCTCTTTATATGCATGAAAATGGTATGATCACACACAATAGCTGCCCAGCAGCTCACAATCAACCTATCGACCCTCCACAGGCCCACAGCTACTCAGCAAGCATAACCAGCCTAGAAGGATAATTCTATGCTCGGGACTCGCGGACATTCCCAAAATCCCACCTTCTATGTTCCAGAGTCAACAAGGCCTCACAGGACCACAAGGGTAAATAAAATATATCGTCAAATACTACAAGCAATGGAGGAACAAAAGTAGGCGGACATGAATAAATCGGTCGAGGTCTGTGGTACCAACCTAATAAACCAACCCAAGGATGCCCATTAATACAATTTTATTCTATATACGTGGAGTCTAGGGAAAATAAACCGTAACCTACCTGTCGTCCGATGAAAAGCTTGAACCTCTCCAAAAAGAAGCTCCGAAACGAAATCAAACTTGAACTCGGGCTTTAATAACTTGACGTCGATAATTAATTTTCTTTCCGAAATTAAACATAACATCACAATATAATTTCTCTACCCAACCCCTCTAATGTTCTATATATATCCAACATAGTGAAGATAAAATACTTTTACATATAGGTATATATATATCACAGGTAGTAGGTAAGTAAATTAACTAATATATCATTATTTAGAAATTAGCACTATGAAATGATTATGTGATGCCACCTTTCAACTTGCTATGTGTTGTATTAGCCCTCCACTTCCACGTGGAAGTGGAGGTGGCAAGCAATTCGCTCCGTTAGGTATATACTCGGGTATTGCATAAATTCGTGGTAAAATAAATATAGCTTTTAAAATATACCAGAATTCATAGAAAACTATTTCGAATAAAACCTACTATATTATAATAATAAATTTTAACATCACTAAATTTACTATCTCCGTTAAAATATTACGGTGTATAAAAACCTTATAAAATAAATACATATACAATTATATCGTATCAAAAATATTTTCCATAAACCTTTAAAATATTTTGAAAAGGTGATAATAATATAATTTTTACCAAATTCAACTTTTAAATAAAATATTTTCAAATACACGCGATGTTAATAAAATTCTTAAATCTAGACTCGCAATTCACCAACGCACGATTTTGATTCTCAAGAACTCTCTCGGGATCCTCCCTTATGTTTTATCACTATTTCGGAACTGAAATGGCGTTTTAAAACGTGAAGTTGAGGCTTAAATCGAGTTTAACCCGACCCGATTCGCGACCCGGTACGTAACCCATTTTTTGCCAGACAGTCCGCGGTAAAACAGTCATAACTTTTTACTTCGAGATCAGTTGGTCGTGAGGTTTTGTGCGTTGGAAACTAGACTCGTAGACCTTCAATTTGGTATTTTGGGGGACTTCTAACTCTTTATATATTGAGAGAAAAGCCCAGAGACATTTTACCCAAAGTTCAAGAAATTTGTTAAAGATCTTACGATTACTTTTGCTGACTTGCTTGGCTTCAAAACTTATCATGCGGCCAAACAAATGGACCCGACACCGAAATACCGGTCCCAACAAGCCTTAAATGACTTGGGTCCGCTACAACAAGCTCTAACGGCACAAGGAAGACGTGTATGTGGAAATGACCGGAAGGGTCATTACATCATCTACTACTAAAAAGGACTTTCGTCCTCGAAAGTCAAGGTCAAGGGGGTACCTGAAGGCTCAAACAGTTGCGGGTACTGGGCCCGCATATCTCTCTCGGTCTCCCAGGTAGCCTCCTCGATTGGATGGTGCCTCCACTGAACCTTAACAACCGGGATCTCTCAAGACCTCAATCCCCTGACATCTCTGGCCAAAATAGCTGTCGGTTCCTCAACAAAGGCTAAATCCTCACCCAACTGAACTGAATCCCACTGCAACACATGAGACTCATCTGAGACATACCAACGCAACATCGAAACATGAAATACATGATGTATAGCTGAAAACATCGGAGGCAAGGTTAGCTGATAGGCAACGCTACCAACCCTCTGAAGAATCTCAAACGGCCCAATGTACCTGGGGCTAAGCTTGCCCCGCCTACCAAATCTCATCACTCCCTTAATGGGAGATACACGGAGAAACACCAAGTCACCGACACTAAACTCCAAGGCACGAAGCCTACGATCAGCATAACTCTTCTGCCTTCTCTGAGCTGCCCGAAGTCTGTCCTGAATCACTCAGACTCGGTCTAAGGAATCTCAAAGCAAATCTGTGCTCTGTGGCCCAGCACTAAAACCATCAAACCAACCTACCGGTGATCTGCAACGCCTGTCATACAAAGCCTTAAAAGGTGCCATGCCGATACTCAAATGGAAGTTGTTATTATAAGCAAACTCTGCCAAGAGAACAAACTGATCCCAAGAACCTCCAAAGTCAAGAACACAGGCCCAAAGCATGTCCTCCAGAATCTGAATGGTCCTCTCGGACTGGCCATCTGTCTGAGGGTGGAACGCGGTACTAAGATGAACCTTTGTACCCAAATCTCGCTGAATAGCCCTCCAGAACTGAGATGTGAACTGAGTGCCGCGGTCTGAAATGATAGAAGCTGGGACCCCATGCAACCGAACAATCTCACGAAGATAGATCTGAGCTAACCTCTCTGCACCATTAGAAGTATGAACCGGCAAGAAATGTGCTGACTTAGTCAGCCTATCAACAATCACCCATATGGAATCAAACCCATGAGATGTACGGGGCAAACCAACAATGAAGTCCATAGTAACCCCTTCCCACTTCCACTCAGGAATGGGAAGTCGCTGCATCAAACCACCAGGTCTCATGTGCTCGAACTTAACCTGCTGGCAGTTCAAGCACCGAGATATGAACTCTGCTATATCCCGCTTCATACCACTCCACCAGTAAAGCTGTCTCAAGTCTCTATACATCTTTGTTGTGCCAGGGTGAATGGAGTATCTAGTACAATGTGCCTCATGAAGTATCAACTGAATCAAATCACTAATCCTCGGAACACAAAGGCGACTATCAAACCTCAGAACCCCATCTGAATCTAGAGTAGCCTGACTGGTCTCACCCTGAACAACCCGATCACGAAGGTCACACAACTGCTGATCCTCAAACTGACGGCCCTGAATCTGATCAATCAAAGTAGAACGAACCTCAACACTAGCGAGAACTCTGCTAGGATCCGACAAGTCAAGCCTAACCAAACGGTTAGCCAAGGACTGGATGTCCAAGGCCAATGGTCGCTCTGAAACTGAAAGAGAAGCTAGGCTACCCATACTCACTGCTTCCGGCTCAAGGCATCCGCTACCACGTTTGCCTTGCCCGGATGATACAGAATAGTGAAGTCATAGTCCTTCAGTAACTCGACCCATCTCCTCTGTCTCGAGTTCAACTCCCGCTGACTCGTGATATACTAAAGACTACGGTGATCGGTGAAGATCTCACAGTGAACTCCATATAAGTAATGCCTCCAGATCTTGAGCGCGAAAACTACCGCCGCCAACTCTAAGTCATGAGTGGGGTAGTTGCGCTCGTGAACCTTCAGCTGCCTCGACGCATATGCTATTACTCGACCCTGCTACATCAATATACAGCCAAGACCAACCCCAGAAGCATCACAATACACGGAGAATCTCTGACCCACAACCGGCAAATTGAAAACTGGAGCTGAAGTCAATAAGGCCTTAAGCCTCTGGAAGCTATCCTCACACTGATCCAACCACTGAAATGGGACATCCTTCCTAGTCAGCATAGTCAAGGGTGCTGCTATGGAAGAAAATCCCTCAACGAACCATCTGTAGTAACCTGCTAACCCAATAAAGCTGCGAACCTCAGTAACAGTAGTAGGTCTAGGCCACTCACAAACCGCTGAAATCTTTCCCGGATCAACCCTAATCCCATCCTTAGACACCACGTGCCCTAGGAATGCAATTGACTCAAGCCAAAACTCACACTTTGAGAACTTGGCATAAAGCCGATGATCTCTCAAAGTCTGGAGTATAACCCTCAAGTGCTGCTCATGCTCATCTCTACTATGCGAGTATACTAAGATGTCGTCTATAAAAACTATCACAAATGAGTCCAAATATGGGCCAAGAACCCTGTGCATCAAGTTCATAAAGGCTGCGGGGGCATTAGTCAACCCAAAAGACATCATCAGGAACTCATAATGGCCATAACGTGTCCTGAATGCTGTCTTAGGGATGTCCTCCGCCCTAATCCTCAACTGATGGTAGCCAGACCTCAAATCAATCTTCGAAAACACAACTGAACCCTGAAGCTGGTCAAACAAATCATCAATCCTCGGCATCGGATACCTATTCTTCACTGTCACTCTATTCAGCTGCCGATAATCAATACACATGCGCATAGACCCATCCTTCTTCTTCACGAAGAGAACAGGAGCACCCCACGGTGACACACTAGGTCTAATAAACCCCTTAGCTAACAGATCCTGGAGCTGCTCCTTAAGCTCCCTCAACTCAGCAGGAGCCATACGGTAAGGAGAAATAGAAATGGGCCTAGTGCCCGGCTCTAGCTCAATAGCGAAATCAATATCTCTCTCAGGTGGAAGGCCTGGCAGGTCGGTAGGAAACACATCGAGGAAGTCTCTAACCACATGAACGAACTCAGGAGAAGTAGGGTCAGCACTAACATCTCGAACATATGCTAGATAAGCTGAACACCCACGGGAAATCAACTTCCTAGCTCGAAGACAAGAGATGATCCCAGATGGTGCATGGCTAACAGAACCCTGCCACACAACCGGGGATACACCGGGCACAGCTATGGTAATGGTTTTGGCATAACAATCCAAAACCACACGGTGAGAGGATAACCAGTCCATGCCCAGTATCACATCAAAATCTTGCATATCAAGAATCATCAAATCACCCTAAGTCTCTGAATCACCAATAGATATCATACAAGATCTCACAATCTGATCCACTACTAAAGAATCTCCTACTGGGGTCGAAACAGAAACAGGAACATATAATGGCTCACTAGCCAACCCCAAACAAGGCACAAAGTAGGCAGATACATATGAACAAGTGGATCCAGGATCAAATAAAGCCATAGCAGACTGATGGCACACAGAAATCATACCTGTAATCACAGCATCTGAGGCCTCTGCCTCTGGTCTCCTAGGGACCGCATAAAACTGACGACGACCTCCACCTGCCCGACTGCCATCCCTACCACTTGCTCTGCCGCGCGGAGCACCACCTCTACCCATACGACCACCCCCTCGAGCTGGGGGATGAACTACTCGTAAAGGCTAGGCCAACTGAACTGTACCCTACTGAGGGCAATCTCTAGCAAAATGACCAATCGCACCACAAGTAAAACAAGCCCCTGGTGGCCTACTCGGTCGAGATGAACCCGCAGATCCCGCATAACCACCATGGCCTGATGCCCCAGAAACTGTACCCCTTGAAGACTAGCCGCCATAGCCCTGATGGCTGCTTTGACCCTGCTCGAACTGGGTACTGCCAAAAGTCTGAAGGGAAGCCTGAACCGATCGGCTGGACTGACCCTGGTACTGCTGTGGCTGATAACTCCGGCTCCACTGGCCAGGACCTCTACCACCATATCTGGAACCACTATAGACACCCTGATGTCGAGGCCTCTTATCTCTGGACCCCTGATCATGTCGCTGTAGGTCCTCCACTGTGCTGGCATAGTCTACGATAGCCTAAAATGACCGACCACTGGCAACCAATATCTCAGCTGGCTGCCTGATCTCTGGCCTCAAACCCCATACAAATCTGCGAATCCTATCAGCCTCGGTAGGAATGATCATAGCTCTGAACGGTGCTAGCTGATGAAAACGGGTCTCATACTCCGAGATAGTCGTAGACCCCTGTACAAGGTAAGTAAACTGCTCCCTGCGACGCTCCCGATCACTCTGGGGTAGGAACTTGGCCATAAAGGCCTCATAAAACTCAGACCACCAGGTCAAAGAGAGGTGACGACGGTGGTCTACAAGCAACCTGGGCCCTCCACCATAACTTCGCTGGGCCCTCCAACTGATAGGTAGTATAACCAACCCCGTGAGTCTCCAACAAACCCAAATGATGCAACATCTCCTCACAGGTAGTAATAAAGTCATGTGGATCCTATCCAGAAGTACCAGCAAACCTCGGAGGTGCTAACCTCAAAATCCTACCCAACGCCTTCTGCTCTGACTCTGACATAACTGGGCGAGGAGCAAGAGGCTGTGCAACAGATGGAACCGGAACGACCTCCGCACGGGGAGCCATAGTAGCAGGCTGCGCTCCTGAGCTCTGTGCACCCAGGGCTGCCCCCTGAGCGAATGTCTGCGCTACCTCAGAAGGCCGCTCTCCAATCACACCCAAAAGCTGTAATAGTAATCCCCAAATATCTGGAGACTGAGCTGCGGCTGGAGCTGGCACAGAAGTGGGCACTGGAGCTGGTGCTGGAGCTGGTGCTGGAGCTGGTGCTGGAGCTGGCACTGGAGCTGGCGCTGGAGCTGGCGCTGGAGCTGGCGCTGGAGCTGACGCTGGAGCTGGCGCTGGAGTTGGCGCTGGAGTGGGAGGCTCATCTCCGCGTGATGCCGATGATCTCGTACGAACCATCTGCGGAAGAATGAAGTAGAACAAATGAGATTTCCAGAAACTTCAAGGGTTCCACGCACGACACAGAAGCAATGAAAGAGTCGAATTTCCTAAAATGCCACTGTAGCCTCCCAAAGATTGAGTACGGACGTCTCCGCCTCGATCCGCAGGACTCTACTAGACATTGGCTCCTATACCGATGACACCGGTGAACCTAAAGCTCTGATACCAATTTGTCACACGACCCAATTTCTCTGGTCATGATGGCACCTACAACCCCCGGTAGGTGAACCAATCCCCGTAGCCCAGAACGGTTAATAATGGGCTACTATCTAACAAATAAGAGAACAAGATGAAGAGAACAGATCAAAGGACTATAAATACATACATATGCGGAAACTAAACCAAACCCCAAGACCTGGTATCATAGTATAGAGCCAAAACTACATATATGGAGTGCAAACGATCCAAATAATATATACAGATGTCTCTGAATGGTAATAGAGTACATGAAGCAAAAGATAAACTAAAGCTAAGCTCTGATCGCCAAGAGCTCACCCTCAGCCTGAAGTAGTCCCCAACAGATCTCCAAGCACGAATCACAACGATCAAACGGCGATGGCCCACGCTAGGATCTGCACCCAAAGATGCAGGGGGTAGGGGTGAGCACCAAATGCGAAGCATAAGGTACCCAGTAGGTATCATAGGCCAACTGGGCACATATAAGATAAAGGCGTAGTAATAGACAGAATAGAAGCAAGCAGTCACAGAAATCAACGAAAGGTACACATGAACTAGCCCAGAGGGAAATCAACAGAACCACATGTGAGGCTAGTAAGCAGAATATACACACCGTAGGCACAGGTGAAAGTAAGAAACAACGCACCTGGGGTCCTTGCAATAACAGTGTATATAAAATAAGTTTACAAAATGGACGGTATACCGGTAACCTCAAGTGTAAGAAGAAGAGAAAAAGAGTAATGATAGGCATGCTCAGAGACATAAATCAAACTCAACTAATCATATCAATCTCAAATCCAGAAACTAACAGTCTAGCAGTAACCAATTTCATACTTAACCGCAACAAGGAACAATCCTGTAAGTAAATAGCAAAAGTCTACCTACAGTCCCCCGGCCGCCCATACAACCGAGGAACACAAACAAGTGAATACAAACCCTCCGGCATCCCATACTACCGGAGCGTACAATCAGCAAACAACAAACAAGGGTGGAGCCTCAAACAATGAATGATATGATGCATGAAGATCTCAAGTGCCATTGTATCTCTGTATGTACCTCCTCCGGCACCGATCCGTCCCAGCAGGTAAGTTCCGGTACACGCAGCCCGTAGTCCCTGGCCCGGATAGCAAGGTCCATGGAGGTCCCAGACCCCATACTAAAACTCAGTATCAGAACATGTCGTCCGGAAGCAAGTCTGGTATTAGGATAGAGACCCAGTCTCGAGTATGCAATGCCCAGGCCCTGTCCAGGACTAAAGTAGTAGGAAAATGTCTCAAAAACCCCTCCAAGGGTGCCCGGGAATAACCGGGTCTAAACAGTAAAAAGTCATCTCAGGTGCTCGGTCCGACCGAGGCTAAAAATTATCTCAAGTAACAAGAAAACTCAACTAGCACCCCGGCCCTGCCGAGTCTAGCGATAATCGTAAAACTGATGATTTTAAACATAATTTACTTTGTTTTACCAAGAATACTCACAAGTCAAATCAAACCATTTCCAAATTATTTCTATTAAAAATGGGCCCCCGGGGCCATGCAAGGTTTAGAAAATAGTGCCAGTAGGCCCGAAGCTAAAACCATAGTAAAACATGGATAAAACCTCTTTATATGCATGGAAATGGTATGATCACACACAATAGCTGCCCAGCAGCTCACAATCAATCGACCCTGCACAGGCCCACAGCTACTCAGCAAGCATAACCAGCCTAGAAGGATAATTCTATGCCCGGGACTCGCGGACATTCCCAAAATCCCACCTTCTATGTTCCAAAGTCAACAAGGCCTCACAGGACCACAAGGGTAAATAAAATATATCGTCAAATACTACAAGCAACGGAGGAACAAAAGTAGGCGGACATGAATAAAGCGGTCGAGGTCTGTGGTACCAACCTAATAAACCAACCCAAGGATGCCCATTAATATAATTTTATTCTATATACGCGGAGTCTAGGAAAAATAAACCGTAACCTACCTGTCGTCTGATGACAAGCTTGAACCTCTCCAAAAAGAAGCTCCGAAACGAAATCAAACTTGAACTCGGGCTTGAATAACTTGACGTCGATAATTAATTTTCTTTCCGAAATTAAACATAACATCACAATATAATTTCTCTACCCAACCCCTCTAATGTTCTATATATATCCAACATAGTGAAGATAAAATACTTCTACATATAGGTATATATATATCACAGGCAGTAGGTAAGTAAATTAACTAATATATCATTATTTAGAAATTAGCACTATGAAATGATTATGTGATGCCACCTTTCAACTTGCTATGTGTTGTATTAGCCCTCCACTTCCACGTGGAAGTGGAGGTGGCAAGCAATTCGCTCCGTTAGGTATATACTCGGGTATTGCGTAAATTCGTGGTAAAATAAATATAGCTTTTAAAATATACCAGAATTCATAGAATATTATTTCGAATAAAACCTACTATATTATAATAATAAATTTTAACATCACTAAATTTACTATCTCTGTTAAAATATTACGGTGTATAAAAACCTTATAAAATAAATACATATACAATTATATCGTATCAAAAATATTTTCCATAAACCTTTAAAATATTTTGAAAAGGTGATAATAATATAATTTTTACCAAATTCAACTTTTAAATAAAATATTTTCAAATACACGCGATGTTAATAAAATTCTTAAATCTAGACTCGCAATTCACCAACGCACGATTTTGATACTCAAGAACTCTCTCGGGATCCTCCCTTATGTTTTATCACTGTTTTGGAACTGAAATGGCGTTTTAAAACGTGAAGTTGAGGCTTAAATTGAGTTTAACCCGACCCGATTCGCGACCCGGTACGTAACCCGTTTTCTGCCAGACAGTCCGCGGTAAAACAGTCATAACTTTTTACTCTGAGATCAGTTGGACGTGAGGTTTTATGCGTTGGAAACTAGACTCGTAGACCTTCGATTTGGTATTTTTGGAGACTTCTAACTCTTTATATATTGAGAGAAAAGCCCAGAGACATTTTACCCAAAGTTCAGGAAATTTGTTAAAGATCTTACGATTACTTTTGCCGACTTGCTTGGCTTCAAAACTTATCATGCGGCCAAACAAATGGACCCGACACCAAAATACCGGTCCCAACAAGCCTTAAATGACTTGGATCCACTACAACAAGCTCTAACGGCACAAGGAAAACGTGTATGTGGAAATGACCGGAAGGGTCATTACAGTATTATAAATGAATAAAAGGCCACAGCATAATTACACTTGCTTATCTGATAACCCATATGATATTGCCATAAGTTAAAGTGAGAACTAGTATTTGTATAGTGATATCATATTCGAGAAGTTAGGTATCATATAGAGATCTTACTTAAATAGTTAGATGATCTTTATTGTAAGTTGCATGTCATAGGACTTTCAAGGCTTTACTTGATAAAATATAGCGATGGGAGGGTATTCATAGGTTTTACTTAACACACTCGTGCGACGCTATTATGTGCCCTCAATTGAGAGCAGACCATTATAATGAGCTCAAATATTATGGCATACCTGCCCTTGTTGAATCATTTGCATTTGGAGTCAGCTGGAATGTCATGCACTAATTCCCCTAACTCGAGCTAATACATGGCACATATGGCCTACGAGCAGACCCTCATAGTGAGCCCTCAAAGGGCATACCCTGTAACAGACCATAATTATAGTTATACGTATAAAAATCATAGCAATGAGTACTTGATCAATATATGCCTTACATGTGACATGGATCACCTTCGGTAGGCCATCATATGATCATTTGTATTAAATATAGTATAAGTACGTCACCTAGGAAATCCATAGAGGCTATATTATAAGGAATGCTTTTTTTGAACATTATATGAAGAACTAATAAGGTTGGTGCATAGGTTACAGTTTCATATCGTACATCTATTAATTGTATGCTCATAATTCTTTCATTTTGACATTTGATTCATATGAGCTTTCATACCTGCCTACTTGTTATTCTGTCTGCTTTATATACCAGTATATGTTATATATGTATTGACGTCCCTACGTTTGGGGAGCTATATTTCTTATAAATACAGGGTCAGGTTCGCAGGGGAGCAGATGCTAGCGTTAGGTTCTTTTGCCACCTTCAGCTGGTATTTTAGTGAGGTCCACCTCTATCTGGGGCCAAATTATGTCTAGTATTTTTTGCTATATGTATAGATCTCTAGTTGGGTACATTGGGGCCTGTCCTGACTAGTTATTAGTATTATAGTCTTTTATACTCTTTAGAGGCTTCCTAGACATTATCTAGTGTCACAATGTACATTTTTATTCAAATAACTCTATGGTATATATATATATATGCAACACATGTTAGTTTTCTGCTCGTTTATTGGCTTATAACTTCGTATATGTCATAGATTACTCATAAAATAGGTGGTCATATGGTTTTTGTCTGCCCCTCTGATTTAGGGCATGACCAACTTGGTATCAGTACCAGGTTCAATTGTCCCAGGGAGTCTGTGAAATTGTGTCTAGTAGGACCTTACTTATCGATGTGTTGTATGCCATATTTATAATTAAGGGACTTCATAGGCATTTAGGAATTTGGCCTTCATTTGTAATCTAGATCGTGCGATAGAGCTAAGTCATAGAAAGTTACTTCTGACTCATATTCTGCTTATTTGTGATATAAATCATGTCTGCTAAAGATAAGGATAAATTAGCCCAGTGGGTCACTATGAGCACTACTCCAAAAGCAACCACTACCGGGCAATCTCCAGTATTAGGGGATCAGACTAGGGCCCAAGAGGGTTTGTTGAGTCCTACTCTTCCAGGTTCTCAGGTGCCCAGGACAAAAGGACATATAGGGTTCATGCACCTCCAATGGTTCCAACAGTAGTTCCTATACTGCCACTAAGTTCCTCAGAGCAGGATCTTAGAGGAGCAATATAGTTGCTCACACAGTTGGTAGCCGCTCAGGCTTAGAGATAGAATATGGAGGTCTTTGTTACTGCTCAAGGAGAGGAAGATAGATCTAGGATTCAAGATTTTTTTCGTATGAATCCACCAATGTTCATAGGGTTCAGTTTTGCAGAGGACCCTCAACAATTCATTGATGAGACTCATAGAATTTATAAGGTGATGCGGGTATCAGAGATAGATTTTGTTGAATTGGCCTCTTATCAATTAAAAGATATTGATGTCGCTTGGTATGAGATGTGCGAAGCTTCGATGGGTTAGAATTCCCCCCAGTGATCTGGACGGACTTTGTGAAGACCTTCATGGATCAGTTCTTGCCATTAGAATTCAGATAGGCAAAGGTAGATGAATTTCTGAATTTAAAGCTTACAGTTCACACAGAGAGTACAACTTCTGGTTGACGCAATTGTCCAGATTTTCTCCAGAGTTTGTTAGTACTCAGACATCAAAGATTCATCGCTTCATGGGTGGCCTCGTAGGTTGCTTGAGAGATAACATTTTTGTTGCTACCTTGAATAGGAATTTGGATATAGTAAGGATCATGGCATATGCTTAGCAGTTAGATGAGGATCAGTGTAATTATGAAATAGATGATGAGAGGGAACAAATAAACAGAGCCAGGATGGCTGGCCAGTATCAGAAGATTAGTGGAGCTTCCACCAGTAGAGGGCCACCTAGGCAGACTCAGTCAGTGGTAAGCTCTACAACTAATACTCCAGCTCAATTTTTGAGATATAGACATAAGCAGGGTCAGACTTCTAGGGCACCAGGCCTATGGCCTTAGATGGATACTAGTCGGGGATTACCACCTCGACCCACATGCAGACAGTGTGGCCAAGCACATAGAGGGGAGGGTCGGTGTGGGTCAAATTCTTGTTATTAGTGTGGTATAGAAGGTCATATGGTACGAGATTATCCACAGCTCAGAGATAAAGGTAGAGGTGATAGATCATAGCCTACAGGGTCCGTATTATCCTCATCATCATCAGCACCTTCTTCTTCTCATGGTCCTTAGGTACCATCAAGTAGAGGATCTGGTAGAGGCAAAGAGACTGGTTCAAGATCCGGCCTAAATTATGTGTATAGACTAGTTGGTCGGCAAGATTTAGAGGCATCCCCAGATGTGGTCAGAGGTACTTTATCCATCTTCTCATATGATATATATGCTTTGATAGACCCAGGATCTACCCTATTACATGTTACTCCATTTATTGCTAAAAAGTTTAGAATAGAGCCAGAGTTGTTACATGAACCATTTGCAGTATCGACTCTAGTAGGAGAGTCTATCAAAGCTAGGCGGGTCTATTATGACTGTGTAGTGATAGTATATGGTTGTGATACATTTGCTAACCTAATTAAACTTAAAATGGTCGACTTTGATGTCATCATGGATATGGATTAGCTATCTTCTTGCTATGCTACAGTTGATTGCTGAGCTAAGATTGCTCGATTTCACTTCCCGGGCAAGTCGGTCCTAGAGTGGAAGGGTAATATTATGATGCCTAGAGGGAGGTTTATTTCCTATCTTAAGGCACAAAAGATTATTGCAAAGGGGTGTTTATTTCACCTAGTTCAAGTAAGAGACCTTGAAGCTGAAAATAGATGGAGACTCTTCAGTGAGTACCAGTGGTGAATGAATATCCTGATGTATTTCTTGATGAACTTCCAAGATTACCTCCCATTAAAGAAATTGACTTCGGTATTGATATGGATCTCGGTACTCAACCGATATCAGTTACACCTTATAGAATGGTGCCTGCAGAGTTGAAAGATCTAAAGAAGCAGTTGAAAGACTTGTTTGACAAAGGCTTTATCCAACCTAGTATATCGCCTTGGGGTGCACCAGTGCTATTTGTACGTAATAAAGATGGTACATTAAGAATGTGTATAGACTACAGGCAGCTAAATAAAGCAATAATAAATAATAAGTATCATCTTTCTCGAATAGATGATTTATTCGATTAGTTGTAGGGAGCTAAATGTTTTTCAAAGATTGATTTGAGGTCTGGTTACCACCATCTAAGGATTCATGTAGTAGACATTCCCAAGATAGCTTTCTGGATAAGATATGGGCACTTCGAGTTCCTTATCATGTCATTTGGACTAACGAATGCCCCAGCAACTTTCATGGATATGATGAATAGGGTTTTCAAACCCTTCTTGGATATGTACGTGATTGTATTTATAGATGAAATCTTGGTATATTCAAGTGATAAAGCAGAGCATGCAAATCATCTAAGATCAGTGTTATAGACAATCAGAGAGCACCAGTTATATGCTAAGTTTTCTAAGTGCAAGTTTTGATTAAGCTCAGTAGCCTTTCTTGGCCATGTGGTATCTAGAGAAGGCATCAGAATGGACTTTCATAAGATAGAGGCTGTGAAGAATTGGCCTCGACCAACTATCCCACAAAGGTACGTCGTTTTTTAAGGTTAGCTAGATACTATAGGAGATTTATGGACGGCTTTTCCTTTATTTATGCCCCATTGACTAAATTGACACAAAAAGTAGCTAAGTTTCAGTGGTATGATGATAGTGAAAGAAACTTCTAGGAGCTAAAGGATATATTGACTACAATGCTAGTATTGGCCTTACTAGAGGGCACGTAAGGGTATGCAGTGTATTGTGATGCTTTGCGTATTGGCCTAGGCTTTGTCCTGATGCAGCATGGAAATGTTATAGCATACGCCTCTCCACAGTTGAAGAAACATGAAGAAAATTACCCCCCTCATGATTTGGATCTTACAGCAGTTGTGTTTGCGCTTAAAATATGGCACCACTATCTGTATGGGATGTATGTTGATGTCTTTACAGACCATAACAGTCTTCAATATCTATTCAAGCAGAAAGAGTTGAATCTAAGATAGAGGAGGTAGTTAGATTTGAATCTAAGAGATAGGAGGTGGTTAGAGTTGCTGAAGGACTACGATGTCGATATTCTCTACCACTTAGGTAAAGGTAATATAGTAGCAAATTCTCTCAGTCGATTATCTATGGGTAGCCTAGCGCATATGTCATATGTTCAACGTGAGGGAGATGTTCACAGGTTAGCCAGCCTAGGAGTCTAAATTATGGATTCTGAAGATGGTGACATTGTGGTATTGAATATGGCTGAATCATCATTAGTGGCATTGGTGAAAGAAAAATAGTATGACGATCCCTTGTTACTCTAATACAGAGAAGGAATTCAGTAGCATCGAGTTACATCATTTGAATTAGAAGGCTATGGAACTTTGTGGTGTCGAGGTAGACTATGTGTACTTGATATAGATGGGCTGAGACAAAAGATTATGGCCGAAGCACATTTCTCTCATTACTCAATCCATCACGGCTCTACAAAGATGTATCATGACCTTAAAGAGTTCTACTGGTGGGATGATATGAAGAAAGATATAGCAGAGTATGTAGCACAGTGCTCCAATTTCCAGGAAGTGAAAGCTGAGCATCAAAGGCCCGACGGTGTAACTCAGACCATAAGTATTCCAGTATTGAAATGAGAGGCTATTAATATGGATTTTGTTACAGGTTTGACTTCTTCTTTTTGAATGCATGACTATATTTGGGTAATAGTTTATCGGCTGACAAAATTAGCCCATTTCTTACATGTTAAGTCCACCAGCACAGCTGAAGATTATGCAAAGCTATATATAAAGGAGATTGTTTGCTTACATATTACCCTAGTGTTGATTATATCATATAGAGGACCCCAATCTACAGCCTATTTTTGGAGATCGTTCCAAAGAAGCTTAGGCACAGAGGTGAATCATAGCACTGTATTTTATCCACAGACAGATGGTCAGGACGAGTACACCATTCAGACGCTCGAGGAAATGTTCAGAGCATGTGTGCTAGACTTTAAAGGTAATTGTGATAATTATTTACCCCTAATAGAGTTTGCCTATAATAATAGCTATCACTCCAACATTGGCATGGATCTATTTGAAGCTCTGTATGGGAGATGATGTAGATCACCTATCAGTTGGTTCAAAGTAGGTGAAACACAGATACTAGGACCACATCTAGTTCACCAAGTTGTTAAGAAGGTCAAGTTGATACATGAGTGGTTGAAGACTGCTCAGAGTCGACATAAATCATATACAGATGTGCGGCATAGGTATTTAGAGTTTTAGATTGATGATTTGGTATTCATAAAGGTGTCGCTTATGAAAGGCATTATGTGATTCGTAAAGAAAGGTAAATTGAGTCCCATGTATATTGGACCTTATAGAGTTATATGCAAAATTGGTCAAGTAGCCTATGAGGTATAATTACCTCCAGAGTTAGCTGCAGTGCTTTCGGTCTTCCATGTGTCTATGTTGCACAAATGATTAGGAGAACATTTACATGTTACCCCTACAAAGGATATCAAGCTTGTGGGAGACTTATCATATGAGAAATTCTGGGTAGCTATATTAGACCGACAAGTCAGAAAGTTAAGGACCAAAAAAATAGCTTTGATTAAAGTACTTTGGAGGAACCAGAATGTAGAAGAAGCCATCTGGGAAGCAGAAGCTGATATGAAAACTAAATATCCATACTTGTTCCAAAAACCATCAGAAGGTTCTTAAACTATTTGTCTCTTTTATTGTAACAACATGTTCCATCGTTATGGATAAACCATTCGTGCAAAGTTTTGGTTTAGAAAACTTCCAGGTTTGGGAGTTGGAAAATTTGGGCTAGACTAGTCTCGATTGGATTCTAAGCGAGGTACGGTCAAGGGAAGTCTGGGTGAGGATTCAGTAATATATCTTATGTCGAGCTAGTTTTTCCATTAGCTAAGACATTAGTGACTTCGGGGGACTTTTCAGAAGTAAATCTAGGTAATTAGAACTCTCGGTATCAAAGTTAACGTGAAAGGGTTGGTTCAGAACTTCAGGACTTGATGTGTATTGTAAAATGGGAAAGTTTGTGAGAAATTTTGAGATTCCATTCCATGTCACCTGCTATATTGGTTGACACCACGCTACAGTAACTATCACTATAGTGAAGAAAACTTCCGCTATAGCAGAAGTCAACATCGATCAGCACCTCCATAGCGAGCAATTTCGCTACGGCGGTGCCACTATAGTGGTGTACGGATCGCTATAGTAGAATAAGTAGAGGTAAATACAAAACCTTACCCAAAAACATTCAAAAATTCTCAAGAATATTTTGGGGAAGGGTAGAGGTAATTTTGGAGATTCCATATTAGTTTTCCACCAAATTTGATCCTAAAGGTAAGGATTTTGCTCCCCTAACATAGTACTATGATTACTATGCAGTAGAATAATTAACTACAGGCTTGGGGGAAGGTTTGAATTAACCTAAAAATGTAGAATCTGGGGAAAAGGGGATTCTAGGGTGTAAAATTATTGGGCTGTGATTATTACTGTTCATTCATGCTTAAAATACCATAATTCGCTTAATGTATCCTTTAAATGGTAGTTTTTAGGTGAATTAATGGTGGAAAAGCCCTGGGATGGGTGGAATGATCATGGGTTGGCCTGGGGATTAGGATTTGAGTATAATTCAGGTAATTTTAGTCCATTGGACTGATTTTTGTATGTTTTGTAATCATTTTTAAATCAAGAACAAGCGAAAGCT
The DNA here is from genome assembly GCA_003996215.1 of Jaltomata sinuosa. Classification (NCBI taxonomy): domain Eukaryota; kingdom Viridiplantae; phylum Streptophyta; class Magnoliopsida; order Solanales; family Solanaceae; genus Jaltomata; species Jaltomata sinuosa. The sequence goes on along the minus strand of QJPP01002595.1, from coordinate 35,706 downwards.
TCGGAAAATGGGAAGGCTTTGGCCCAGTAGAGTATTCAAGCTATTCGAGGTAGGTGATGGTTATTATTTTCCAAATGCAATATGTGTGCATGTAACTTTAGCATAGTAATGTATGTGCCTTGCATGTTTAGGGAATGAAACTATGAATGTCTAATTATCCGGGTGTCAATTATGTAAAATAAACTTGGTTTTGTTGCTTGTTGGTTTTACAAGTGTGATATTGTTCATTTATTTTATTGATTATTGGACTTGTTTAACATTTTGTTGGCTCGGGTACCACGCTTGGTATGGGATACATATTGGTTGGCTTGTGTACCAAGCCTAGTATAGGATAATTTTCAGTTAGCTCGGGTCTCACGCCTGGTACAGGTTCTATAATGGTTGGCTTGGGTAACACACTTGGTACTGTTTTATTTATATTATTGATTGCATATTTTCAATGGATCCATGAGTGGACCGGGTTGATTGTTCAAAACTGTGATCATTGCATATTGGTCCATGAGAGGTCGGGTTGTTGTGTTTTAATATGGGGTTGATCATGTGTAGACTGGGAATTGCATGTTAAACACTTAGGTGTTATTCTAGGGATCCTTAGTTGATCCAAGTTGCTTAAAAAGGGTGTATGTTTACCTATCATTGCTATCGTTGTAGTGGTTGTGGAACTGTTTCATGTAGTAGGTAAGTTAGAGGGAAGACTGGGAGTCTGGGATGATATTACTGGTTTGTTACTACTTGTTTGTACTGCTTATTCAGTTTTGGTTTATTGTTCATATATTGTTTGTTGGAGTTGGCCGATGATCCTACCAGTACACTGTAGTTGTGTACTGATTCTGCACTTGCTTTTTTTTGTGAGTACAGGACATCTTCTGGCGGCTGTTACGCGACCTTAGTAGTAGTCTCAATGATTCCAAATTTCAAGGTTGAGCTACTTCTTTTGGTCTAACTTGTTTTCATCCAGTTTAGTTCTAGAGCATTTGTTTTGAACTTAAACTCTTATTTTGGGGTTGCATCCCTGTTATGTAGACATTGGTCGATGTTTTGGTACCCTGACTTTCAGATTCTAGGGGTATTTCCACAGTATCTTGTTTTATTAGTATTTTGGGTTGTGAATATTAGTTATTTTAATGCAACTGGTTTTGAGTTATTAGATTCTCTAAGTGTTGGGTTGACAATTGGTTCGCTCATTCGGGGGTTTGGGTGGGTGTCACTCATGGTGGGTTGGGTCTTGAAAAATATGGTATCAGAGCCCTAGGTTCGTTGATCTCATCATACCAAAATAAGTCTAGTAGAGTTTTGAAAAATGGTGCGGAGATGTCTGTACTTTTCTTTAAGAGGCTATGGGACTTTAGACAACTATCTCTTCTTTCTTCCTTCGTGCTATAACTTGATTCCAATTGGTATCTGGTGATACAAATTGGTATCTAACTTCTTTCACTCTTTTTTCAGTATATGGTTAACACTAGGCCCAATGGAGCTAGGCCAGCGGTTCCACTAGCAGAATCACAGTCATAGGGCAAGAAAGGGGTAGGGGTAGGGGCAGAGGCAGAAATAGAGGAAGTGCAACACCCACCAACGGTAGAGCTCAGGCAGCAGCAGGACTAAGGGCAGCGACCTCTCAACCACCCTAGGATCCTGTTGCGGAGGAAGTTGAGGTTGTTCTTGAGGAGGGTGCAGAATAGGAGGAGGCGGCACCGGCTAGAGATGTAGAACTTCCCTCTATATTGCCTGAGGCATTTCAGCAAGTGTGGTCTTTTCTGAGTGGGATGGTAGGTGCTGGAGCCACCCCCACGGGTACATCAGATCAGGTTTTGACACTCAGCCAGCTGTCATAATGGCTCGCAAGATATATGCAACATCAGGCACTGATGATTTCTTCTGTATGATGCGAGGACCTGTTATGACTAGGAATGAGCATGAGATACTGACCAAATTCTTAAAATGAAACCTCTGACATTTTAGGGTACTGAGAAAACTGAGAAAGAGGATGCAGTTTAGTTTATTTTGGACTGTTATAAGAGGCTGCATAAGCTGGGCATTGTGTAGCAGCATGGGGTGGAGTTTGTCATATTTCAGCTTCAAGGTAATGCCAAGCAGTGGTGGAGATCTCATGTAGAGTGTCGGCCATCAACTTTACCTCCAATGACTTGGTCACAGTTCCATGCTCTTTTCTTAGAGAAATATGTGCCTCGCACTTTGAGGGATCACAAGAAGGATGAGTTTCTGGCTCCTGAGCAGGGTAACATGTCTATTTTAGCCTATGAGGCTAAATTTTATGCCTTGTCAGGTTATGCTACTCGGCTTTTGGGTACTGAGGAGGAGAGGATTCATTTATATGTGAAGGGCTTGAATAGTGAGTTACAGGTGTTTTCTGTGCATATGACCTCAGAAAAAAAGAGTTTTAATGAGGTGAATGATTATGTGAAGAAACTGGAGGGGGTCAGGCAGGTTAGGTAGGCTAAGGTGTTAGCCAAGAAGTCCCAAAATGAAGGTAACTTTAGTGGATCATATTCCAGGGGTAACAACCAGCAAGTTTATTCTGCTCGTCCTATTCAGTAAGCCCTACCAGCTTTTGCAGGTGGTTATCCAGGAGCCAGTCAGCAGTTTTTAGCTCCTAGAGGCCAGGGGGCTTCTTATACTTCTACTAGCAGGCCTTTTCTTGACTGTGGATATTTCCATTGTGATGATACGAGTTATTTCAAGAGGGAGAGCCCTCATAGGAAGACAGGAAATTAGACTCATCAGCATACTAAGGATGTGGTTTTGGCAGGTGGAGGTGGATATGGTAAGGGTCATTCACAGAGTGGGTGAGGTGGCTTTTAGAGAAGCCGAGGAAACAAAGGAAATGGTGGAATGGGTAGGGGAGTAGCGTATCCATCCAAAGAGGTTGCTCGGATTGATGACCAGGCTCATTGTTATGCATTCCCATGAAAGTTTAAGGCTGAAGCATCAGATACGGTTATAACAGGTACAATTCTAGTATGTGACTGGATGGCTTTCATATTATTTGACCCAGGTTCTACTTATTCGTATGTTTCTATGAAATTTGCTTTTGCTCTAGATTTGGGTTGTGATGTCCTGGATTCTCCTATTTATGTTTCTACCCTGATTAGGGAGTCTATGGTAGTAACCCATGTATATCGTACTTGCCCTATGGTTTTTGTGGGTTTTCAGACATGGGTAGACTTGGTTATTCTGGACATGCTGGACTTTGATGTTATTTTAGGTATGACCTAGTTGTCTCCATATCATGGTGTATTAAATTGTAATGCTAAGACTGTGACTCTAGAGATCCCGGGTAAGGATAGAGTAGAGTGGGAAAGTGTGTACATGCCTAAGCCGGCGAATATCATATCCTTTGTTCGGCCTAGGAAGTTAGTGGGGAAAGGTTGTTTGGCCTTCTTAACACATCTACGGGATGTTAGTGTGGATCCTTCTTTGATTATGTCAGTTTCGGTGGTTTATGAGTTTTAAGAGGTATTTCCGACGAATTTGCCTGGCATGCTTTTTGATAGAGTCATTGATTTATGTATAGATTTGGAGTCGGGCACTCGCACAATCTCCATTCCTTCTTACCGTATGGCTCCAGCAGAATTGAGGGAACTTAAGACTCAGTTTCAGGAACTCTTAGATAAGGGATTTATTCATCCCACTGCTTCACCTTGGGGTGCTCCTATATTGTTAATTTGTGAAGAATAAGGATGGTAGTATGAAGATGTGTATAGACTACAGGCAACTGAATAAGGTCACCATCCGAAAGAAGTATCCCTTACCCCGCATAGATGACCTCTTCGATCAGTTGCAGGGTGCTTCCATATTTTTAAAAATTAACTTAAGGTCAGGGTATCATTAGCAAAAGATTGAGGCAGTTAAGAGTTGCGTCCGACCCAGCACTGTGACTGAGGTTAGAAGCTTTGTGAGGCTTGCAGGCTACTATCACATATTCATCAAGGATTTTGTGTCCATTGCTACTCACTTGACAAGGTTGACTCAACAAGAGGTGCCTTTTGTTTGGTCTGACAATTGTGAGGAGAGCTTCCAAAAGCTCAAGACCCTTCTTACTACAGCTCCTATCCTATCATTATCGATGGAAGGAAAGGATTTTGTTGTGTTTTATAATGCTTCATATTCGGGTTTGGGTGTTGTGTTGATGCAGGAAAGGAATGTTATAGCTTACGCTTCAAGGAAGTTGAAGCCCCATACGAGGAATTATCCAACCCATGATTTAGAGTTGACAGTGGTGGTCTTTGCGCTAAGGATTTGGAGACACTACCTTTATGGTGTCAAGTGTGAAGTTTTCACAGACCATCGCAGCTTACAATATGTATTTACTCAGAAAGATTTGAATCTGAGACAGAGAAGGTAGATGGAATTATTGAAGGACTATGATGTGACCATTCAGTATCATTCGGGCAAAGGTAAGATGGTGGCAGACGCATTGAGCCAGAAGGCAATTAGCATGGGTAGTTTGGCTTGCTTGGGGGTGTCCAAATGACCCTTTGCTAGGGAACTAGAATCTAAGTTCATGCAGTTTGGCATCATAGAACATGGTGGGGTGTTATCCAGTATTGAGGTTAAATCCACGGTCATAGAGGAAATTCAAGCCAAACAGTTTCAGGATGCCCAGTTGAACAAGCTTTGGAGTAAAGTGGTATCCGGAGAGCCCAAGGATGCCACATTGGACGTTGGCAGGGTGATGAGTTTTAGAGGGAGAATTTGTGTCCCTCGGGTTGATGACTTGATTCAAAATGTGCTGGTAGAGGCTCATGGTTTGCGGTATTCCATTCATCCAAGCATAACCAAAATGTACCGGGACTTGAAGCAACTTTATTAGCGGCCTGGGATGAAGAGGGATATAGATGACTATGTGGTTAACTGTCAGAATTGTGAGCAGGTTAAGTATGAGTACCAAAGACCTGCAGGATTGCTTCAAAGGATGTCAATTCCCAGGTGGAAGTGGGGAAGGATAGGCATGGATTTTGTGATGGGTCTTTCTAAGACCTTAGGGAAGTATGACTCCATTTGGGTCATCGTAGACAGGCTAACCAAGTCCGCTTATTTATTCTGGTCTTGGTGGATTATAACTCACAGCAGTTGGCCAAGATCTATGTTAAGGAAATTGTGAGGTTGCATGGGGTGCCACTCTCCATCATTTCAGACAGGGGTACACAACTTACTTTCAAGTTCTGGGGAAGATTGCAAAAAGAGTTGGGCACCCAAATCACTTTCAGCACAACGTTTCATCCTCAGACGGATGGTCAGTCGAAAAGGACAATTCAGGTACTGGAGGTGTCATACCCCGAGGCTACCCCCTTGATGTAACACGTGACCTGGGACCAAAAGTGCCTCGAGTTAACCCTTGGCTAAAGCATGACTTAAACAAACATAGATAAACTTAACAGAAATGTCAAATTGAAGAGATAAATAGACTGAGCAATCCATATTTTGAACATAACATAACAGGATCTGAAACCTAAATACACAATCTCTACTATGTCTGACAGCCTCTAAACTGAATAATGAGTTGCTGGGACAAAACACCAGCTAACTCCAAGTACTAAAAAAACCATAAAGATAGATAATTGATGCTAGTCCCCAAAGTATAAGGACTAACCACTCGAAGCTGGAACGCCAGCGAATCTCTAGCCATGAATCTGAGGACCCGAACCTAAATCTGCATCATCAAGAGAATGCAGTGGAAGATATGCGTCAGTACTATAAGATTTATTGAGTATGTGAGATATGCAAAATCTGAAGTAAACATGTTGTACATAATTTAAAACCAAAATCATGCTATCATTGTGGAAGCTGGAATGTGAAAGACTCAATGCAATATCATAGGCAAAATATACTTGAAAACCATAAGTAATAGTAGAACTTCTGAAATCTGAAAGCAAAGAGTCAATGCATTTAAATAACTAAAGTTGTTTCTGTGGGAGGTTCTCTAACCGACATAGACCATGTGGGCTATATGGAATCCGATGTATCCTCCCTATCGAAAGGACCCAATATACCTTGCCAGGGTATAAAGGCATAACTAGTGTGATCATTATGTATGATGCCCACAGAGGGCACTTAAAAAACTTATGGTGGCATGTAGTTCTGGGAAATACAAGGGGTATGCTCACCCAATCCAACTCGGTGCTCAATACTACTCCCAAAACATGCTTATAGCTCAACCTATACTTGTGACATATCTAATGCCAAATATTTTTGAAAAGCATACGGGTATATCTAATACCATGTAATTCACATAGCTTAGGTAGACATATCTAGATGCCAAACCTTTCATAAAACATAAAGACATATCTGATGTCATATAATTCATACTTCAAAATCCTTAAAACTTAGCATAGCCATAATTCAAAACATACTTTTCTTTCTAAATTCATAACTTGAAAAATTAGGCATGCAATTTCATGATAATAGAGGCCATGTTATCTAAACATGCTAATTTTTCTTGAAGACATGCAAATCAATGAGATCATGCTAGAAATTTGCTATAATGCATGGGATTTTGAAATTATGCAAGAAATCATAATTAAAACATAGGTACTGAATGGGAAATCATGAATTGATACTTTAAAACAAAACCCATATCTTTTCCCCAATTTGGGTGAGAACCATAATTTCACCAACTCATAAATCAAAGTTAAGATCATGAGTTTTGGGCGTAATGGTGAAAGCAATCCCTTATTAAATACCAAGATACCTGAATTGAAGCTTTCTATGCTAGATTGAAAAGAATGAAGGATTGAAGATGGAGGTTCTTGCTTGGAGCTTGAGACTTGGAGAAGAGGAACTCTTCCTTCTTTTAGAATAGAATGAGAAGAGCTTAGGCTATTAGAGGATAAAATCCTACTAAAAATGGTCAAAACGACCTCACTTAGGAGTTAAAGAATAGGGGAAAACACCAATTTACCCCTAACTTAAAAGTAGAAAGCTGCAGGAATTCCTTCACCTCACGGGCTGACCAACGAGTTTCGTGCCCACGAAGGCCCGTCGGCCAAGGCATCGGGTAGGATTGTTGAAACTCGAGGTTTCTGGAGGTTTTTGATGATGCCCTCCCATGGCCCATCGTAGATGTGACGCCCATGGCGTAGGCCGTCGGAGGAAAGAGAAAGCTGGGGGAAACCCTCTGGAATATTTTGATGGCTTGCTCCCATGGGCCATCATAGCCACAACACCCGTGGTGTCACCCATTAGGCTGGGAGGGACTTGGCTCAAGACACTGGTTGTCTCCCACGGTGCTCCCCATTGCCCATCAGGGCTCTGATTTGAAGCAAAGCTTCTGGGTTCAAGGTTCATCAGCTGATTCAAATTTTGGGGGTGTTACAATATCTCCCCATTGGGATCATTCATCCTCGAATGATGACTAAGCAAGGAAACTTGAGAGAAAACAGTCCAACCAAGCAACAAAATGGGAAAACTAAAGGATAAACATGAAACTGAGCTTTTCAACTTAAAACATGATAGAACTAACTTTGGAAAACATGAATGCATGCTAGGATCATGAGAAAAACTAACGGAAAAGAGTTGAAGGGGCAAACCTAGGAGGAAACTAATACCTTAAGCTGAAACTAGATCGGAAGGAAAGAGATGAGGGTACTTGGCTTTCATGGATGCTTCTGCTTCCCAAGTAGCTCCCTCAACTAGCTAATTTCTCCAAAGGACCATCACTGAAGTGACTTCTTTATTTCTCAACCTCCAAATATGACGATCAAGAATATCCACGGGAACTTCCTCATAAGTAAGGCTATCCTTCACCCTCACATCTTCCAAAGGAACAATCAAGGTCAGATCACGAACACACTTCTTCAACAAAGAAACGTGGAAAATCGGATGAACTGCATCTAAATCTGATGGAAAATATAATTCATAAGCAACACTACCGACTCTCCTCAGAATACAATAAGGACCTACATAGTGGGGACTAAGTTTTCCTTTCTTACCAAATCTCATCACGCCCTTCATGGGTGACACTTTCAGAAATACCCAATTATCAACCTCAAATCCAACTCTCTTCTCCTCACATCTGCATACGATTTCTGATGACTCAGAGCGGTCTTCAACCTCTTCCTAATGATCTGAACCTTCTCCATAGTATCATGAACCGAATCTCGACCAATCAAAGCTTCCTCACTACCTCAAACCAACCAATAGGAGATCTACACCTTCGCCCATAAAGTGCCTCATAAGGATCCATTTGGATGCTAGAATGAAAGTTGTTGTTATAGGCAAACTCGATATGAGGTAAGTGATCATCCCAATTACCTTTGAAATCAATCACACAAGCTCTCAACATATCCTCTAAAGTTTGAATAGTATGCTCTATCTAGTCATCCGTCTGTGGATGAAAAGTTGTGCTAAGCTTAACCTGAGTACCAAGACCCTTCTGAAATGATCTCCAAAACTGAGATATAAACTAATTACCCCTGTCTAAAATGATAGACGATGGAACACCATGAAATCTGATAATCTCCCGAATGTAGAGTCTGGCATAATCATCTGCCGAATCAGTAGTCTTAATAACCAAGAAGTAGGATGACTTAGTAATCCTGTCAACAATCACCAAAATAGAATCATGATGCCTTCGAGTACGAGGCAACCCAGGAATAAAGTCCATATTGATAGCTTCCCACCTCCAAGTAGGAAGATCAATATCCTGAGTCATACCACCCGATCGGTGATGCTCTACCTTCACTTGTTAACAGTTGGGCCACTTAGCCACAAAACCTGCTATGTCACTCTTCATGCCATTCCACCAATAGACTTCGCGTAGATCACGGTACATCTTGGTGGCACTAGGGTGAATAGAGTACCTAGAGCTATGAGCCTCTGTCAAATTCCGTTATCTCAACCCATTTATGTTCGGAACACACAATCAACCCTGATATCGAAGCACACCATTTCCCCCTTGGGAGAAAACCTCTACCATTTGCTGATGAACTGCACCCTTCAGCTGGCGCAAGATAGGATAACTGTCTTGCTTTTCTTTCACTTCACCTACCAATGATGATTCAGAACTGTTTTGAAAAATAATGCCACCTTCTGTCGAATACATAAGTCAAACTCCCAATCGAGCAAGTCTATGAGCATCCTTGGTCAATTCTTTCTTTCCATCCTCAATTAAAAACACATTACCCATGGACAACCTACTAAGTGCATCAGCCACGACATTGGCCTTACCCAGATGGTAAAGCACACGCATGTCATAATCCTTAAGAAGCTCAAGTCATCTCCTTTGACAAAGATTCAATTCCTTTTGAGTAAACACATACTGAAGACTTTTATGATCGGTGAATAAATCCACATGAACACCATAAAAGTAGTGTCTCTAAATCTTCAAGGCAAAAACCACGGACGCTAACTCAAGATCATGAGAGGGGTAGTTCTTCTCATGAATCTTAAGTTGTCTCGAAGCATAAGTAATAACCTTTCCACGCTGCATCAACACACAACCCAAACCAATCCTAGAAGCATCACAATACACCACAAAGTCATATTAACCCTCGGGTAGCGTCAACACAGGAGCAGTGGTCAACCTAGTCTTCAATTCCTAAAAGTTCTTCTCACATAGATCAGACCACTGAAATTTAACCTTATGCTGCATCAACCGAGTCAATGGGGCAGTAATGGAAGAAAACCCTTCCACAAACCTCCTGTAGTAACCAGCCAAACCCAAAAAGCTCCTAATATCAGACAAAGAAATGGGTCTAGGCTAGTTCTTTACTGCCTCAATCTTTTGAGAATCAACTCGAATACCATCTCTAGTCACAATATGACCCAGAAAGGCAACAAATTGCATCCAAAACTCGCACTTACTAAACTTAGCATATAACTGCCGATCCTTGAGAGTTTACAATACCACTCTCAAATGGTCTGCATGCTCCTCCTTACTCCGAGAATAGATTAGGATATCATCAATGAACACAATCACAAACATATTCAAATACTACTTGAATACACGGTTTATCAAATTCATAAAGGCTACAGGAGAATTCGTTTGTCCAAAAGACATAACCACAAATTTATAATGACCATACAGAGTTGAAGGCTGTCCTTGGAATGTCACACTCTCAAACACGAAGCTAATGATAACCGGATCTAAGGTTGATCTTGAATAAGTAATTAGCGCCCTGAAGCTGATCAAACAAGTCATTAATCCTAGGAATGGGATACTTATTCTTGATTGTGACCTTGTTCAATTGGCAGTAGTCAATACACATTCTAAGGGAACTATCTTTCTTTCACATGAATAAGACTGGAGCACCCCATGAAGAGATGTTGGGTCGGATAAAAACCTTATCAAGGAGGTCTTGCAATTGATCCTTCAATTCCTTAAGCTCCACGGGAGCCATTCTATAGGGAGGAATAGAGATAGGATGTGTATCTGGAAGAAGATCTATTCCATAGTCGATCTCCTGCTCAGGAAGGACTCTAGGCAAATCTTCGAGAAATACTTCTAGAATTTATTCACAATAGGAACTGACTGGAGGGATAGGGTTTCAGACTTTGTATCCATAACCCGAACTATATGATAAACATAACCCTTAGAAATCATCTTCCTAGCCTTAAGGTAATATATGAAATGACTCTTTGAGGATGGCGGACTACCTTGCCACTCTAAGACAGGTTTATTCGGAAACTTGAAATTAATGACTCGAGTACGACAATCGACCGAGGCATAACAAGAATACAACCAATCCAAACCAAGATTAACATCAAAATCAGTCATCTCTAACTCTACTAGATCCACTGAAGTGACTCTATGAAGGACTGAGATAGGGAAATTTCAGTAGATTCTTTTGGCTAGGACTGACTCACCAACCTGAGTAGAAACACAAAAAGGTCCTAAAAGCTTATTAGGACTAATTTCAAACTTGCAAGCAATATAAGGAGTCACAAAAGATAAGGAGGCACCGGGGTCCAATAAAGCAAACACATCGAGAGAGAAAACTTTCAACATACCAATAACAACGTTCGGTGAACTCTCCTGGTCCTGGCATGAGGACATGGCATAGAGGCGGTTCTGGCGCTAACCACCAGAACTAAAAGCAGTGCCCTGGTGGGCTAGTCTACCACCGAGGCTGCTGGAGCAGACTAAGTCCTACTACATCCCTGCCCCTTCTTAGCTAAAGGGCAATCCTTAATCTTGTGTCCAACCTGACCACATCTTAAATATGCCTCTCTACCAGCGAAACACTCACTGGGATGGCTTCTACCACACTTGTTGCAAGAAGGTTAAGGTATCCCCTTTGCAACACTCCCCAATGAATAGGAACCAAATCCTCTACCAGTCTGATCATGAAGAGGCCTGGGAGCCTGAGTAGGAACACTAGCTGAAGAGTGAATGGGCCCTGATGATTTTTTTTGGAACAAAGAGCGATGTCCGCCTACAGACCTATGATGGCCAAAATCTGAACTCTCAGATCTAACCCTCTTATTCTCCCTTGCTATCTCCCTCAATTTGTCTCTCTCGATTTGTTGGGCATGAGTCATAATTAGGGAAATATCCATGTCACCCAAAAGTATAGCAGAACTACACTTCTTCTTTACCAAATCTGATACTTCATAAACATACTTACTCATCTCATCCTACGGGTCAGCCACCATGGAAGGAACATACCTAGAAAACTTGGTGAACTTTAACCTGTACTCCTGAACCGTCATGAACTTTGCCTCAAATTCATGAATTCTTTGGCCTTTTTGTCTCATTTCCCTCGGAAAGAAACGATCAAGGAAATCCTTCTCAAAACACTCCCAAGTTATAGGGACCACATCCCTAACCCTAGCATCTTTCCATTGAGTAAACCAAATATGAGCCACATCCTTGAGTTGATCGGAGGCTAGCTCAACACCCTCTACACCAACAACTTGCATTACCCCAAAGATCTTTTTTACCTCATCCAGGAAATTTTGATGATCCTCACCAAGTTTCAAACCCCAGAACTCAGGTGGGTTCATGCGAATAAAGTCTCAGACTCGGGCCGCTACTCCACTTTGAGGGTGGATGGGGATAGGAGCCTGTTGATTAGCCTGAGCAGCCATAGTCTGGGCTAGCATATGAATAGCATTTCTGAACTCCACATTTGTGACCTCGGGGGCTGGAATCAGAGGATTCGCATTTTAGGGATTGGCCCAGTGAGGCATGGCATAACGTGGAGGCATAATTTGAAATGTATAAATAATAGATTAGAGGGTTAATAGAGTTAAACTCTATCGCACGATATTGATCAAGAAAGAAATGAAGTTTTTCCTAAGACACCTCATAGCTTCTTTCTCATAAGTGTGGCGCACTTCACACACATGAAAGATACTTTACTCGATGTGACTTTCAGACACCCTAGGACTCTTGAACCTGATGCTCTGATACTAAGTTTATCACGCCCCGAGGCTACCCCCTTGATGTAACAAGGGACCCGGGACCGTAAGTACCCCGAGTTAACCCTATGGCTAAAGCGTGAGCTAAAAAGATATAGATAAACTAACAGAAGCATCAAACTGAAGAGATAAATAGACTGAGTCATCCATATTTCGAACATAACATAACAAGATCTGAAACCCAAATACAGAATCTCTACTATGTCTGAAAGTCTCTAAATTGAATAATAAGTTACTGGGACAAGACCCCAGCTAACTCCATGTACTAAACCAAAACCATAAAGATAGATAACTGATGCTAGTCCTCGAAGTATGAGGACTCACCACTCAAAGCTGGAACGCTGGCTAATCTCTAACCACGAATTTGAGAACCCGAACCTGAATTTGCATCGTTAAAAAGATGCAGCACAAAATATGCGTCAGTACTAAAAGATGTATTGAGTATGTGAGATATAAAAAATCTGAAGTAAACATGTTATACATACTTTAAAACTGAAATCATGTTATGATTGTGGAAGCTAGAATGCAAAAAACTCAATGCAATATCATAGGCAAAATATACTTGAAAACCATAAGTAATAGTAGAACTTCTGAAATCTGAAAGCAAAGAGTCAATGCATTTAAATAACTGAAATTGTTTCTGAGGGAGGTTCTCTAACCGACATAGACCATGTGAGCTACATAGAATCTGATGTATCCTCCCTATCGAAAGGACCCAATATAACTTGCCAGAGTATAAAGGCATAACTAGTGTGATCACGATGTCTGATGCCCATAGAAAGGACTTAAAGAACCTACAGTGGCACGTAGTTCTGGGATATACAAGGGGTACGCTCACCCAATCTAACTCGGTGCTCAATACTACTCCCAAAATATGCTTATAGCTCAACTTATATTTGTGACATATCTAATGCCAAATCTATTTGAAAATCATACGGGTATATCTAATACCATGCAATTCACATAGCTTAGGTAGACATATCTAGATTTCAAACCTTTCATAAAACATAAAGACTTATCTGATGTCATATAATTCATCCGTCAAAATCCTTAAAACTTAGCATAGCCATAATTCAAAACATACTTTTCTTTCTAAATTCATAACTTGAAGAATTAGGCATGCAATTTCATGATAATAGAGGCCATGTTATCTAAACATGCTAATTTTGCTTGAAGAAATGCAAATCTATGAGATTATGCTAGAAATTATCTTTAATGCATGGGCTTTTGAAATTATGCAAGAAATCATAATTAAAACATAGGTAATTAATGGGAAATCATGAATTGATACTTTAAAACAAAATCCATAACTTTTTCCCAATTTGGGTAAGAACCCTAATTTCACCAACTCATAAATCAAAGTAAAAATCATGAATTTTAGGCATAAGGGTGAAAGGAATCCCTTATTAATTATCCACATACCTGAATTGAAGCTTTCTATGCTAGATTGAAAACAATAGAGGCACTACTAGAAATTGGGCCTTTGGAAATAGTCCCAAAGTCGTTGCTAAAGGCCCCAAACCCGTTGCAGGTATACTATGGCAATGGGGGATACGCTCGCCGCACCAACTCGCATTACCATTGCTATATGTCAACGATTATTATAGCGGTCCAAAAAACCATTGTTTATGGTACCCCTATAGTAATGGTTATTCATCTCTCAATAACTGTTATTTTATATGACACTTAGAATAGTTATCACCATTGCATTAGATGTTTTGCAACGGTTCTTTCATCTTTGTAGCAACAGATTTGTTAGCTTAATTACAATGGTTATTGTATTTTTGCAACAGGTATCTACTGTATGTTGCAATGAATTTATTTGCTCAATTGCAACGGTTATTACAGTCTTGTAACATGTTTTTACTATATGTTGCAACAGATTTGATAACTCAATTGTGACAGTTATTATTGTTATGGCAACAATTTTTTCACATTGATCAATTGTGCTACTGCAACAGTTAATTTTTACCTATTGTAACAGTTCTCAGATGTTCCAATAATTGGTAGCATGTGCTTTAGAAAATGCTACTGCAACAGCTCTATTTTACCTATTGGAACAGTTCATACATGTTTCAATAGCTTGGGATTTAAATATCAATATTTGACATATGAAATTGTAAATAAAATGAAAGTTTAAAATTACTAAACGAAACTAATTGATTCTAATTTAACATATCCTAGTTAAACCAACATCTTTCATAGGCATAAAATATACAAAATATATGAGTCATAATATCATCCGCCATATTGGCGCAAAATATACAAAATGTACAAGTTATAATGTACGTCATCTGCCTTAGGCACAAAAAATCAGTCGCAATACGATCCATGGGCAAAATATACAGTAGTTGGCATATGTATCAACTGGATAACAAAATAAGATTTCATAATATCAACAAAAAAGATGATCATAGAAGAGTTTCGATCAGTTTCAATCAAATCTCAAATGTCATCCTCATCCATGCTATCATCACCCCCTGATCATTTTTTGCATCTACAAAAATCGATAAATAAAAGTTATGAACCAATTATCATGAGGTGAAAGGAGAAAGGCAATAAGTTTCCTTCAGCAAATAAAATCTTCATTACCAAGTCTAGGCTAACAAATGCATTATATTACGAAGTCTTATCCAAGACAGTGAGGTGAAATGAGAAAATCAGCATCTAGTCTATAGATACATTACCAAGTCTCATCCAAGGCAATGTGAAAGCAGAAAACAACCATCTAGGCTACTGGAAACATTATTGAGCCAACACATATATGTGTTCTTAGTCAATTCTATAGTTTATTAACATACAAAAGTAATAAAAATAGTACCATATCAGTTATAACTCCACAAGTTAGAATCTGAGATTGTTATTACATTAGAAATGTTAATTTCAAGTACCAGCAAGGATAGATTAAAATATACTACAAGAAAGATGTATTTTAACATACTAGCTAGAAGATGCATTTTAGCATACTACAAGTGTCAATGTCAATTGAACATACCTGCAGATACATTTCAATATACTACAAGGTCAAGGGCAACTGCATAAAAATATATGTTCACTAAATCTGTCTTCCTTCTTTCAATACTTAACAAATGCATTACTTAAATCTGAACAGATTTTAATTTTCCAGATGCATTACAAAGTCAGATTTGAACTTAACCTTACACTCTCAAATTTAGGCAAGGACACCAACATAGAGTCATTAACTACCTTGCAGACTCAAGTTAGTCCCTTTAAGAAGGATCACTATTGTACTAGCATTAGGCTGCTCAATTAAAAAATTCAGTCCATTTTCAAGATTAAACGCGACATGAAAAAACATAATATTAGACGCGATATAAGTAACTTCGAAGAGCTTGTTAAGTTGCTAATATTATTAGTATCCATAACATTAACCAAACAGATTCTAAATAAAATCATACATTAGGAAAACCAAATCCAAAACTACAATATTTGAATACCAAAACCAAAACCCCAACCATAGCATTTGAATAGTAGTACCAAAACTAAAAAGAAAACAACATCATTTGAAAACCAAAACCAAAATGAAAACTACAACATTTGAATACCAAAACCAAATCCCTAACCATAAAATTTGAATACCAAAACCAAATCCCAAACCACAACATTTGAATACCAGTACCAAAACCAAAACTACAGCAGTTGAATACCAAATCCCAAACCATAACATTTGAATACCAAAACCAAAACCCCAACCATAGCATTTGAATAGCAGTACTAAAACCAAAAAGAAAACAACATCATTTGAAAGCCAAAACCAAAACCAAAACTACAGCAGTTGAATACCAAAACCAAATCCCAAACCATAACATTTGAATACCAAAACCAAATCCCAAACCACAGCATTTGAATAGCAGTACCAAAACTAAAAAAAACATCATTTGAATATCAAAACCAAAACCAAAACTTCATCAGTTGAATACCAAAATCAAATCCCAAACCATAATATTTCAATACCAAAACTAAATCCCAAGCCACAACATTTGAATACCAGTACCAAAACCATAACCAAAATCACATCATTTGAATATCAAAACCAAAACCAAAACTACAGTAGTTGAATACCAAAACCAAAACTACATCATTTGAATACCAAAACCAAAACCAAAATCAAAACCAAAACTACAACATTTGAATACCAAAACCAAAACTAAAACAAAAGCCAAAACCACAATATTTGAATACCAAAATCAAAATCACAGCATTTGGATTCCAAAATCAAAACCAAAACCAAGACCAAAATCACACACATATACAGATTCTAAAGTACAAATACCAAAACCACACAATGTGAATAACATCACAACATCACAGATACAGAGAACTACAACATTTGACCTTGATAACAACTTTAGGATAATTGGCAGATGAATCAAAACTAAAATAGAGCAATGAAAGAAAAAAATTGCCAGCACCTTCCCGACAGACAACTACGAATAAATAAGAAGAAGAAGAAGAAGAAAAATAATAAGAAGAGGAGGAGAATCATACCTTGATTGTTGCTACTGGCAGATGGCCGATTGATTGGTTGGATATTTTTCTGCTGTGACTGACCACAAGCTGCTGCCAACATGTCAGTATCCAATTGAAGCCCAGGGTACATACAATTAAGTCATCCAAGGATATCAACTGTAACTTCATGGCGTATGCTTCTCTTTTGTTGTTCTAACTTTTCCACCATCCTATCTTCCAATTCATCCAACCTTTTTTGCATCTCATTGGTAGTAGTTACAGAGGACTCAACACTTCCCTTACCTTTTAGAGTAGTTTTAATAACTCCTCGCCTATACAATCTCAGGAATCCTGGATGTTCAGGTCCTATGATAGTGGCAAAAGCTTTAACAGATTCTTCGCCTTCTTCACTTTGTTGAGTTTGCGCTCTTTCCATTTCAGCCTACAAATCAAGTTCAAATGAAGAGAATTGAAGTAAATCAATCAAAGCCTATATAATAACAAGTAAACAATATCAAAAATAAAGATGATTAATACAATTTTAGTAATCATATTCTCATCAGTGTCCTTGTATGCTCGACCAAGTTTCTTTAATCTTGTAGCCACAAAGATTTTCTTAAGTGATACATCACCGGAGGTTTCCTTCTCTTTTTCCTAATTACATAAAAGGTAGTATTAATAAACTTTTAATGATAGGAAATCGATAATTAATGATTTAAGAAGAGAACACACCAATTTGTCGCGTATCACAGCAAAACTTATTTTACCAGCAGTATGGGGATTCTTCAATTTTTTTTGATTATTTGTATTTGTTTCACTCATTTTCTACAAATAATAGAGTTATGAAATGTACTTAAATAAGAAATCAAGAACATAAAAGTTAGTCGAGTGGCTGAGAATATAAATGACCCGAGTGATGATTAGTTTCTTAGTTTTTTTCATTCACAATGATCATACAAAATTGTATCCCTATAATTCTAAAACTGAATTGAAGGATATACATGGAACAGAACCAACTTAAAGTATGCATGATTCATATCTAACCTTGAATTCATCACTAGCCTAATACATGAGAAGATCCTTGAAATCATATTCTGAAACTTCATCGGGCTTGTTTGCCAATCGAAGAGCATCATTAGCAAATGGTATATAGTGCGTTGTATACAAATAGTTCTTGTACTTCCTCCGAGCAGACTGAATTCCACTCAAAACCCATTTTCTTCCAGCGTCAGGAATATTGTATTTCTCCTACAATTTATTCTTTGGGTTAGTAATATAAAAACTATAAAATATTCTTAACTAAAATTAGGAAAGTAGGAAAGCAGACCAATGTATATTCCCACAGATCTTCTTTGGTATCCACATTACTCCACTTGTGTATATGAAGCGGACGAAGCATGGCATTTCTTGCCAAAGTTCCAAGAAAGCTACCCAACTCCGCTACTACTGCTTTTTTAGGACCAATTAGTTGTTTGTACCTATTCAGAACAATGGCTTTACGATCTTTTCGAGCGTGTACATGTTGCATTATTGTACTTCCTCTCTTTTTCTTTTTACTCAAAGGGCCTACAATAATACGAATCAATATTAAATAACATACTAAACAACAATGTAAACTGATTCAATAGTTAAAAGTATATTTATATGTTCTTGCCTTGTTCTTCGAATCGATCATTTTCTCCCGAATCTAGCACAGGTTCTTTTTGCACTTCTTCCAGTACATCTTCTCCTTCTAGAGTGGAAGAATCCCTTGGTACTTATTGTATTTGTTCCTTTGCAACTTTTGTTCCTATAGTGGAAGAATCTATAGGCACTTGTTGCACTTGTACATGACTAGCTTATGATTTTAAAGCGGTAGAATTCTGAGTAACCCATTTAATTGGTCCCTGCACAGCGTGTGCTTCAATAGTACTGGAGGATTTCTAAGACACTTGTGGAATTGGTTCTTTCCCTACCTGTGCTTTTGCAGTAGTAGAATTCTGAGAATTTGTTTGCACTTGTTTCTGTATACCTTGTGCTACCAGACTCGCAGACTTTCGAGGAGACATTTGAGGCAGTTCTTCTTGTATAGCTTGTGCTTTCAGACTTGCAGACTTCCGAGGAGACTTTCGAGGCACTTGTTCTTATATAGACTGTTCTTTTAGACTCGCAAACTTTTTAGGCACTTGTTCTTGTATAGCTTCTTAGACTCGTAGACTTTCGAGGAGACTTTCGAGGCAGTAGTTCCTGCATAGCTTGTGCTACCAGATTAGCAGAAGAGTTTTGACACATAATATGTTCAGTAGTCGGTTTTTTCTCAATGATGAAAGCCATTTGCATGCCATAGATGTAAGACTTCCAGCCATTATGTACTTCTTTGACTTCCCATTTTTGTTTTTCTTTCAACTCATAATTGCTGAATCTAGCAAGAAAAACTATACGTAAGCATCGCATTATCTTACAAATGGCTTAAATATCAGTTAGTCTAGATACTACTAAGAGAGTAGCAGAGAAAAGCAGGCACCAAATACATTATTTTGAAACAACTTCATCAAGAATATGGACACTCTAGTTAAGGAAATAGATCGTTCAATACAAACAGTAAAGTATTTTATTTTTCATACAGATAAAACAAACAAGTAGTAGTGTCAAACTTTTCTGCAACTCTAGTCAGTCAGTATTGAAGCTGATTCTCCGATCCCTTCAACGATTCACTAAATCAGATATTAAATCTCCTATAAAATTGAAGCAACTGATCAACATAAAATTCTAAGGAAAAAGAACAAACAAAAAATAAATAATGAGGATATAAATAAGAAACATAACCAAACTATTGATGTCAAAAGCCCTTTATCACTCACTCAAAACAACTAAAACCATGATCAAAATTCAAAGTTAAATAGATAGGATTAATAAGGAGCATCAGGTTTATGCTAACAACAAAAGTCTACAAGAAACAAGGTCCTAATCTACAGTCGATGAGCCAACAAAATCAACAAAAATGTCTGTAACAGTAGATCAAAATATTCTAGTTACACAAGTTTACTAGGCAGCTAGCATTTAGACAAATGTTTAAACTTGCTAGAGAAGTTCTGAAGTTTCTTATTTAATCACCCGCCTCCATCAAATCCCAATCAGTATCATCATAATCATCCTTCTCTTCCGATGTTTCCATAGCCGTATCTTCTAAAAGTTGTGCAGCAGGTGGCATATCAACAAAATCAATGGGGATATCTTCTCTTGGCCATCTAATATCAATATCGAGTGTTGTGTTCGAGGGACCAATGTCTTCAGTAGGCTCCCTCCAATATGTCTCTCCTATGTTAGGACAATTTTCTTCCTCCAAGTCATACAAATCAATAGGGACTTTATTCCTTGCATAATAAACATCCTTCCCAGTTGGATCCTCCACATAAAACACTTGATGCACTTGAGACGCTAACACAAAAGGGTCATCCGTACTATGTAATCTGTTAAAGTACATATGGGTCAACCCAAATTCATTTTTTTCATTATGATACCAAGCACATCTAAATAGTACAACACTAAAGCGACCATAATAATCAAGCTCGATAATATCTTGAATAGCACCATAATAGATAACCTCTCCATCAATTGGATTTTGATCCCGGGCACTAGCAAAACTATCAGTTGTTGCAGCCAAAGACACTCCACTATTTTGAGACTTTCATGTTGAATCCTGTTGTAATGTATGAAACCGGTATCCATTAATGAAATAGGCAGTATAGCTTCTATTTGCCACCCTATTTGTCCCTTTAACTAGCCACTTTAACTGATTAGGCACTTCAACTATATCAACTTTCTCTTTGAACCAGTTGTCGAATTCTTGACTGTGAATCCTTGCTCTTGTCCATGCATTTAATCTAACAGTACTGTCAATTATAACTTTATGTTCCCTGCAATGAATCAAATACAACCATTAAGCATTTATAATTAATGTTTATAGTACATTAATAGTAACAAAATAAATGAAGTTCAAAATATGAAGACTTACTTGATAAAATCCTCGACTTGTTCATGTCCGGTGTTGAATAGTACATATCAATGTGCTTCAGAAGATAACTGCTGATCCATCTTGAAATGCTTTCCTTTTGTTTTCTTCTCTTTTCCAATTAGATGAACTAGCTTCGAGAATACAGTTGGTACATCATCTTGCTCTTCTTGTTCAGCATCCTCGTAATCCTCAGTTTGGTACCTACTGAATCTTGTTTTCACTCCATCATGTAAGTATCTCGAATAAATGGTCAAGCACTCTCGGGAAATAAACCCCTCTATTATTGAAGCTTTCAGATTATACCAATTACGAACAAGGTCCTTCAATTCACTCAATTCTCTCTCCATTGGATACATATAACGAAGATGATTTGAACCCCCCAACTTAATTTTATCAACCAAATGGATAGGCAAATATTTCATTATATCAAAAAAGGTTGGAGGAAATATCTTTCCAAGATCACATTCAATTTCTTGATTTCAGCTTGCAATCCCTCTAGATCTGCCTGCTTTATTACCTTACTACATATGGCTTTAAAAACGTTTTCCAACCTAATCAGCACGACTGCAACATTCTTAGGCAATGATTTACGAACTACAATCTGCAGTAAGTAGTGCATCATAATATAAGCATCATGGCTCTTATATCCTGATATCTTCATTTGTTCCACATCTACACGGTTTGATATGTTCGAAGCACACCCTTTTGGTAATTTGGCATTTTTAAACACTGTGCAGAACACTTTTTTTCTTTTGGTTTCATGGAAAAATAGGATTTAGCTAAGTATACTTTGCCATTTGTGTTATCTTTACTGGATGCAACTCCTTCCTTATCCCCATTAATTGAAAGTTATTGAGAATTAATGTGATCCTTTGACTTTCCTAATACCTCAAGTAAAGTCGCAAGTAAACTATCAAAAATGTTTTTCTCAATATGCATCACATCTAGATTGTGCCTCAACTTATTTATAGGTCAATATGGTAATTGAAAGAAGATGGATCTTTTCTTCCATGGTCCCTCAGTAGTTCGATGCCTTTTCTTTTGGCCCTTTCCAAAAACATTGTTGAAATCCTATAGGTTTTCAACAACTTATGTGCCTGACAAAGGTGTAGGTGAAGATCTATGATCCTCCGCACCATCAAATGATTTCTTGTCTCTTCGATATGGATGATCAGGAGGCAAAAATGGCCGATGACCCAAGTAACAAATCTTACGACTATGCTTCAGATTTTGAGAGGATGTGCTATAGTTACAAGTTGGACATGCCAATTTCCCCTTAGTGCTCCATCCGGACAGCATTGCTAGCGCCAGAAAATCACTAATTGTCCATAACAAGGCTGCACGCATTTGAAAAGTTTTCTTTGTATAAGCATCATATGTTTCTGCCCCAACTTTCCATAGATCATTCAACTCATTAATTAATGGTTGTAGGTACACATCAATATCATTTCCTGGAGAAGATGGACCTGGAATGATCATTGACAACATTATGTACTCTGGCTTCATGCAAATCCACGGTGACAGATTCTAATTCATCAACATAACAGGCCATGTGCTTTGGGAAATGCTCATGGTCCTAAATGGATTGAACCCATCACTTGAAAGACCCAATCTGACATTTCAAGGATCACTCGAGAAGGTTGGATGCAAAGCGTCAAAATCCTTCCAAGCTTTTCCATTAGCAGGGTGTCTTAGATTCTCGTCATTATGTCATTCAGTAGCATGCCATCTCATTGCAGCAGCCGTTTCAGAACACATGAACAGTCTTTGAAGCCTAGACTTCAAAGGACAATATCTCAAAACCTTAGCTAGTTTTTTAGATTTTCTAGTAGTCAACTTATGAGCAACATTTGACCATCTAGACGACCCACACATAGAGCAATTATCGGTATCTGCCTTGTCTTTCCAAAAGAGCATGCAATCGTTAGGACATGCATGTATTTTTTCATAACCAACACCCAAATCTCTTATCATCTTTCTAGCCTTATTGAAAGACTCAGGCAGTTGAGCAAACGGAAATGCTTCTTTCAATAATTCTAGCAAATCTGAAAAAGCCATATTCACTACTAAAAACAGCTCAAAAAGGGACGGATAGGAAAGCGACGGACAGCATCGCTCTTGAAAAGCGACGGAAAAAGCAACGTTGTCCGTCATTTTTCTATTTTTTTTAATTTATAATTATTTTTTTATAAAAGCGACGGACATCGTCTCTTTTTTCGTCGCTTTTTTTGGCGGATTTTTGTGCCAACATTATTTAAAAATAATTATTTTTTATTTTTTATTATAAGCGACGGACAGCGTCGCAATTATTAAAAAAAATTAAAAGTAATTTTAAAGAAAGCAACGCTATCCGTCGCTTTTTTAAAATTTAATTTATATTAAAAAAATAGAAAAGCAACGGACAGCGTCGCTTTTGTCCGTCGCTTTTCGGTCAATATGCGGTCAATTCGATTAAAAAAGCGACGGACAAAAGCAACGTTGTCCGTCGGTTCTTTAATTATACAGAGTCCCGACGGGTTCTCTTTCCCTCATTTCTCTCTTTCTCTTTTCTCTCCTCCTCTCCCCTCTCCTCCTCTCCTCCTCTCCTCTCTTCCGCCACTGCTCCGCCGCTCCCTCCACCGTCGCTCCCTCCACTGCCGCTCCCTCCAACGTCAGCCTCCTCCCTCCAACCTCCTCTGATTTTGAGGTTAGTTGTTTTGTTTATTTGAAAGTTAGGGTTTAATTTGGGTATTTTTATTTTGAAAAATTGATAGTGAATTCTAGACTATGGTATGTTGTTGTTGTTGAATTCTAGACTAGGTTGTATATGTTGTTGTTGTTATTATTGAATTCTAGACTAGGATTTTGAAAAATTGATAGTGAAAATTCATATATGAAAAAATTGATAGTGAATTTTTTTTTTTAGATTATATTCTTAATTTATGAACTTTAATTAGTTTAGGCTTGCTATTAGTTTGTGAACCTTAGTTTAGGCTTGCTATTAGTTTGTGAACCTTAGTTTAGGATTGCTATTAGTTTGTGAACCTTAGTTTAGGCTTGCTATTAGTTTGTGAACCTTAGTTTAGGTAATGCTTGCTATTAGCTTGTGAACCTTAGTTTAGCCTTGCTATTAGTTTGTGAACCTTAGTTTAGGTAATGCTTGTTTTTAGCTTGTGAACCTTAGTTTAGGTAATGCTTGCTATTAGCTTGTGAACCTTAGTTTAGGTTCTTTTTTTAACTTGAATTATATAGGTTCTTGAATTGAATTTGGAATTAGGTTCTTGAATTAGATTATTAACTTGAATTTGGGAACTTTGAATTTGAAATAGGTTCTTGAATTGGTTTTTATTTTAAAATCTTGAATTAATATTTAACTTTAACTTTTTGAATTAGGTTCTTGAATCTTAGTTTTTTTAAGTTAAGCTTTTTTAAGTTAAGTTTGTTAGTTTAAATTGTTAGTTTTGAGTTAAGAATTAGTTTTCAACTTTAGGTTCTTTTTTGAACTTGAATTAGGTACTTGAATTAGGTACTTGAATTTGGAACTTTAATTTGAAATTAGGATTTGGAATTAGAATTTAGAATTAGGTTCTTGAATTAGGTTCTTGAATCTTACTTTTTTTAAGTTAAGTTTGTTAGTTTAAATTGTTAATTTTGAGTTAAGAATTAGTTTTCAACTTTAGGTTCTTTTTTTAACTTTAATTGGGAACTTGAATTTGGAATTAGGATTTGGAATTAGAATTTAGAATTAGGTTCTTGAATCTTAGTTTTTTTAAGTTAAGCTTTTTTAAGTTAAGTTTGTTAGTTTAAACTGTTAGTTTTGAGTTATGAATTAGTTTTCAACTTTAGGTTCTTTTTTGAACTTGAATTTGGAATTAGGATTTGGAATTAGAATTTAGAATTAGGTTCTTGAATCTTAGTTTTTTTAAGTTAAGATTTTTTAAGTTAAGTTTCTTAGTTTAAATTGTTAGTTTTGAGTTAAAAAATAGTTTTCAACTTTAGGTTCTTTTTTGAACTTGAATTAGATACTTGAATTTGCAATTAGGATTTGGGATTAGAATTTGAAATTAGGTTCTTGAACTAGATTATTAACTTGAATTAGGTTCTTGAATCTTAGATTTTTTAAGTTAAGTTTGTTAGTTTAATTTGTTAGTTTTGAGTTAAGAATTAAATTTCAACTTTAGGTACTTTTTTGTACTTGAATTTGGAATTAGGATTTGGAATTAGAATTTGAAATTAGGTTCTTGGAATAGGTTCTTGAATCTTAATTTTTTTAAGTTAAGGTTTTTTAAGTTAAGTTATTAGTTTAAATTGTTAGTTTTGATTTAAGAATTAGTTTTCAACTTTAGGTTCTTTTTTGAACTTGAATTAGGTACTTGAATTTGGAACTAGAATTTGGAATTAGGTTCTTGAATTAGATTATTAACTTGAATTAGGTTTTTGAATCTTAGTTTTTTTAAGTTAAGGTTTTTTAAGTTAAGTTTGTTAGTTTAAATTGTTAATTTTGAGTTAAGAAATAGTTTTCGACTTTAGGTTCTTTTTTGAACTTGAATTAGGCACTTGAATTTGGAATTAGGATTTGGAATTAGAATTTGAAATTAGGTTCTTGAATTAGATTATTAACTTGAATTAGGTTCTTGAATCTTAATTTTTGTAAGTTAAGCTTTTTTAAGTTAAGTTTGTTAGTATAAATTGTTAGTTTTGAGTTAAGAATTAGTTTTCAACTTTAGGTTCTTTTTTGAACTTGAATTAGGTACTTGAATTTGGAACTTGAATTCGGAATTAGGATTTGGAATTAGAATTTGAAATTAGGTTCTTGAATCTTAGTTTTTTTAAGTTAAGCTTTTTTAAGTTAAGTTTGTTAGTTTAAATTGTTAGTTTTGAGTTAAGAATTAGTTTTCAACTTTAGATTCTTTTTGAACTTGAATTAGGTACTTGAATTTGGAACTTAAATTTGAAATTAGAATTTGGAATTAGGTTCTTGAATTAGATTATTAACTTGAATTACGTTCTTTAATCTTAGTTTTCTTAAATTAAGCTTTTTGAAGTTAAGTTTGTTAGTTTAAATTGTTAGTTTTGAGTTAAGAATTAGTTTTCAACTTTAGGTTCTTTTTTGAACTTGAATTTGCAATTAGGATTAGAAACTTGAATTTGGAATTAGTTACTTGAATTTGGAATTAGGTTCTTGAATTAGATTATAACTTGAATTTGGGAACTTTGAATTTGAAATAGGTTTTTGAATTAGTTTTGGGTTTAGTTTTTATACTCTTGAATTAGTTTTCAACTTTAAGTTCTTTTTTGTGAACCTTGAATAATGCTTGTTAGTTTAGTATAGTCTTGTGAATCTTAATTAGTTTGGGTTAGTCTTGTGAGTTATGAGAATATTTATATGTAAGTGTTATTGTTAAAAAAATGAGGAACTTTGAATTAGGTACTTGAATTTGGAATTAGAATTTGGAACTTGAATTTGGAATTAGGTACTTGAATTTGGAATTAGGATTTGGAACTTGGATTTGGAATTAGGTTCTTGAACTAGATTATAACTTGAATTTGGGAACTTTGAATTGGAAATAGGTTTTTATTTTATTATGAATGTTGTGGCAGCAATTAGTGCTGATTTGGGCTGTTTTGAATTAGTTTTACAAATAGCAGGTGGTGCATATTGAAAATGCAGATTTTTGCAGCTGGAAAAAATGCAGAAAAGCGACGGACAGGATCACTTTTGTCCATCGCTTTTTTGGAACTTTTTAAAAATAAATACCCAGAAAAAGCGACGGGCAGCGTCGCTTTTCTGGAAAAAAATTACCAGGAAAAGTGACGCTGTCCATCGCTTTGTTCTTCAAGTTCAAGAACAAAGCGACGGCGTCCGTCGCTTTTCTGAAAAAAATAATTAAAAAAAATTCGTCGCTTTTTACTTGGCGACGCAGTCCGTCGCTTTTAAAACGACGCTGTCCGTCGCTTTTGGAAAAGCGACAGACCATTTTCCCACGGAAGTGACGCTGTCGCTTTTCCTTCGCTTTTGGCCATAAAAATGACGGCCAGAGTCCCTTTTGGCCGTCTTTGTTTAGCTTTTTTTTAGTAGTGATTACTCAACTTATGCAGACTTTTGAGCAAGTATAACCGAATCACAAAACTCAACTTGCTAAAGTTCTCACATCCTCAATATAACTCCTTTTTCCCTTCTTCAACTTATCTAAAAAACCTCTTTGCATATTCAGATAGTCTTCTCTCACCCCTTCTTCATGCCCTACATCATCTTCTATATTTCTAAATGTGTCATGAAGCAGTCCATCAATATCATCATGACTGTTACAAGCTTCATCATTACTGCTTGGATGTGGTGTACTTGAGGTTACCCTTTCCCCGTGTGAAATCCACCTATCGTATCCTACAGCAAAACCTTTTGCAAACAAGTGATCCTCCACAACATTTCTAAAATTCCAATAGCGATTCTTGCAAACACCACATGGGCATAATATCTCTTTTCCTTTAGAACCTCGTTTAAACGCCTTATCAAGAAAATCCTTCACTCCATTGATTAACTCATCACTGCTTCTTCTTAGATTCATCCAACTTCTATCTAAATTACTCATTGACATCTATTTGACACAAAAAATCAAAAAAATGAACCAAGAAACATAAAAGACAATAATGTTCTGCAACTGAACAATCCAACAGAATATTTCAGCTGAACAATCATATCTCAAACAGCACATGGACACTATAATGTTTAAGATTTAACGCAACAATAATAGCAAGCACTTCACAGTATTACTTTACGATAACCCAGAGACGTGCCAGATTAATAACTAGGCAATAATTTCAGATATACTGCTAACTACTAAAACAAAAACTAAGAACCATTCATGTCATTTATAGGATACATAAAGTGAGATCTTTTATCAGTGTTCAATCGAAAGAAAAAGAAGATTCAAATTAAAAAAATAATGAAAGCTATAATGGCTACTTGATGGACTATTACTATTACTTCATGCTTAACACTCATACAACAACAATCATATATGATTCACACATTAACCACTTTATCAATAACTCATTTAGGTTCAACAAATGAAATCATTTCAAATTTAATTTAACTTTATCAAAAAAATAAAGATCATTTCAAACTTAAACATGAGAATATATATTGGACCAAACAATCCTTTTTTTAATAAACATGAGTATATTGGACCAAACATGAGAAAGCTGGACCAAACAGTCCTTTTTTAATAAAACACTATTTTTCAGTTTGTTCTAAGCAAAGCATATAGCCAAAACCAGTAACTTAACAAGAGATATCACTTTAATATAACAGATTTCACACTCAAGAAGACACACTAAGTAGATGAAAGAGATGACACACTAAAAAATAATGAAAGCTATAACTACTACTTGATGGACTATTACTATTACTTCATATTTAACAATCAGATATAATTCTCACATCTACTACTTTTCCAATAACTCATTTAGGTTCAACAAACAAAATCATTTCAAATTTAATTTAACTTTACAAAAAAAATCAAGATCAGTTCAACTTAAATATCAGAATACTGGACCAAACAATTCTTTTTTAATAAATATGAGAATGCTCGATCAAACATGAGAATGTTGGACTAAACAGTCCTTTTTAATTAAAAAAAATAATTTTCAGTTTGTCCTGAGCAAAGCATAGCCAAAACCAGTAATTTAACAAGAAATATCACTTCAATATAACAAATTCCATACTTAAGAAGACACACAAAGTAGATAAAAGAGAAGACACACTAAGTAAATGTCACGACCCAACTACCGGGACGTGCGAGCACCTACTCTAATCCACCTAGATAGGAGAACCCTTACCACCCGATAATGCGGAAAAAGAAATAAATCATGCGATAAAACCCTTTTTAATACATGGAACTTTCTTTACAAAATTTTCATAAAATAAATGACTTAAGGAACTTGCGGAAAATATTTACAATATGAAACAACCTCCCCAGAACCTAGTCCAAGACGGTACAAGAGCTTCTACTGGAATGAGCGTATAACATAAATGGACACAACTCCCACCATAGAAGGAATTATGACCTGCTGGAAGATCACGGCATTCCTGAACCTGTGAAACATCACCAACCATGCAACCAGACTATACCAAAAAGGTATAGCAAGAATAGAGTCAGTACAAACACACGTACTGGTAGAGTCTGAATGGTAATAGAGGGATATGTTTGATAAGCCTGAATTGTACGGAGTCTGAATGGTAATAGAGGGATATGTTTGATAAGCCTGAATTGTAAACAATTAGGTGTATGGTAGGTTGTTATAATGACCCTCTATGTCATTTTCTTATTTTTCATGCTTTTTCCACACTTTGAATTTTCCCAAAGTGGCTATAAGTTATTTATGACTTACCGAACCGAGATTGACGTTTTGGTTCCAGGGCATTTTATTTGTGTTTTAAGCTCATTTTCCTGTGTTACAATGTCCGAAGACCTAAGCATGTTGTCTCCATCAATTCTATGTACGAAATATGCTTACTAACCAAGTCTTGCTACTAATTAACTATAACCTTCCTCAAGTGTTGAGATGCTGCCATGACACATGCAACCTGTATGCCATTCCCGTTCCCAAGAATTCTGAAGGAGTGGTCACCATAATGGGAGAGGAATTCCACCCTTTTTCTAAGAGCTTTTTCTCGCTTTTCCTGCTTTTCTAGGGTTGGAAGAGAGCTGGGATATTTTTAGGAGAAAACCTCCTTTTAGAAAAGGTTTTAAGGGCTGAACATGTTTAATATCAGGTTCTATCCCGTGCCCTTATTGCAATGAGGGACACTTCACTGTGATGGACCATCGTGATAGTATCCCTTCACTGCGATGAACCGTCCTGACGAGCTCAGGCTCATCCCAATGAGGTACACTGGCAGCTTGTACTTGATTACATTTTATGCTCATGGTTTATTTAAACACCCTTAAAATCAATCCCATGACTCTAACTCTAGCGATCCCTCTCCAAGGATATTAATCCTAATAATTTATCACAATTTCCTAATAACAATGGGATGGTTGTTAGAATCATGCTAAGTGTAAGTCAAGAACAATCAGTATTCCTTTATGTGTGATGCTCATGCTCCCACTCTATCCCTTCAGTGCAGCTTATGTTGTTATAGGTGTTAGTGGAGGAAGCTAAGTAGTAACTTAGATGGGAAGTAGTAGATGTTCCTTTTTGGTGTACTGGTTCCACTTTAGGTTGTAAGGGTGGATGAAATATAAGGTGAGGATTACTCATGTGTAATAGTTAGATGAGGAATTTTGGTGTGTCTCTTTGTAGGAGTTCTTGAAGTTTCAACTTCTATATATGCTAGGGAAGAGGGGAGAAGTCTTAGTGTGCGTATGGCCATAAGAATTTTTTACTTTTTTCTGGAATTGTTTTTCACTTTATTCAGAAATTGGTGTTTGGCCATAAAAATTTTAAATACAACTTGAAGTTGTATTTGAAAAAGTGAAAACAGCCCAATAGCTTTTTACACTATTTTCACTTTTACTTTTTTCACTTTTTTAATTTTTTTTTAAAAAAATTCGAAATATTTTATTTTCATAAATAACCTCATTTAAATTATATTTTATTTTAAATCATATTTTATGTTTTTAAAAAAATATATTTAAATTCTAGATAATTATTACAAAAATTATGGCCAAACACAACTCCCACTCCAACTCCAACTTTGAAATTCCAAAAAAGTATTTTTTTTGATTCTCATGGTCAAACGGTGGCTTAGATAGTGTAATCTACAAAACCATAGGAGGATTATAGTGATCGGCTTGGATGCCGGATGAGATACATGTGGGACTTTGCTTTGTGAGGCCAGTTACCCATTGATTTTCGTGATAAGAAGGTATACTATTCTTGGGAGATAACTCTAGATGCAAGAAATTTAGTCGAGATAGGCTTGAACATGGTGAAAATAGGTAGTTAGACTCAGAACTTAGTATCTATATATGCACTGGTGAGAATTTTCAGTTGCAAATGGTAAGTGTGGTATTCAAAGAAGTTAGTGTAGTTAAAAAGGTGTTCTTAAGCTTAAAAGTTGCCAACTGCATTGTTTAACGCAGGAATAGTCTTGTTCTTACTCCCTGCCCAGGGTGCTCATATCTTATGGCCAGTAGCTTCAGCTTGGAAGATACTAGACTCATCATATCATTTCAGACCTCCTGATAATCATTCCTAAGGCAAGAAGGTCCTACATTCAGTTCAGTCCATGGCAATAAGTGCACCTTAGAAGAGAATAGTTTTCTCGTATAGTTACTCCTCTCAGTTTCATGTTCCTTTCAGTTAAATACAATTTCTAAGAATGCATTCGTTCTCTATGAGTTTCAGCTGAGTCCCTACTCTTAATCCAGACCAGATATCATGTTAGATATTCAATTTTATGTCCCATCAGTCGTTCTTATGCTCTCAGTATGCATACATGTCTGATGAATGCAGCTTAGTTTATATTTCAGTGAGAAATCAGTTACCATGTTAGTGCTTTAGCATTTAGAAATTAGTTGGTGGGATTGCAACTCTTTCCCTACTATCTCAACTTAGTCAGTATTCATTTGAGGATGAATGATCCCAAAAGGGGAGATATTGTAACACCCCAAAAATTCTAAGCTAAGATCCGAACCATTCTTCATATGTTGTTAGACCCAAACCCAATGATTTCTAATAGTACATAGGGTTTAATATCAACTCATAAGTGTGAGAAGTGTATTAGATATGAATTAAGGTTATAAAGAACCTCTAGCTCAAAGTTGAGTTGAAAACTTCTTTACTGATTGAGTTTTCATATAAGAATTTGCAAGGGTCAACTTCAAATAATCACTCCTCCATATAAAGAGTTAGTTGGTCTAGTATCCACTAAATTAAAGATCTTCGAGTATTCTTTTCAATTCCATAGACCGTGCATTAAATAGAGTTTGGAGTAAAAAGTTATTAGCATTTTACCCAAAAGTGTCTGTCTGTCCAGGATCCACGAGGGGGATCCAATCCTCGTGGAATAGTCCATGGATCGTGGACTCCACTCATGAAAATCATCCCCAAAACTTGAATTTTTGCCTGAGAACCACGAGAGGGTTCCACGGGTTATGGAATGATCCACGGGTTGTGAAACTCACTCGTGGAACTTAGTCCTGCAGCCTTAAAAAGTGGTCTGAGGACCATGAACAGGTTCCACGACCCGTGGGTTATTCCACGACCCATGGAACACCATCCACGACCCCTATGCCAAAAAATTCTAAACTTTTTCATACCCATTCTGTAATACCTCAGAAATCGATTCAGCTTTTAAACTTAGAAGCTTGCAGAATTTTTTTTAAAACTTTTGGGGATCATGAGTTAAGTCCACGAGCCGTGGAAAGTTCCACGAGTCGTAGAAAGGACTCATGATTCCAGTCCTGCAGACCATCTTCAGTCTGAAGACTACGGGTCAGTTTCACGGTTCGTGGATGTTTCCACGGATCGTGGTACCAACCTATGGAAATCAGACAAGAGAGTGACCATCTCAGTTCTGGAGGGCTATTCAGCGAGATTTGGGTACAGAGGTTCACCTTAGTACCGCTTTCCACCCTCAGACAGATGGCCAGTCTGAGAGGACCATTCAGATTCTGGAGGACATGCTTCGGGCCTGTATTCTTGACTTTGGAGGTTCTTGGGATCAGTTTGTTCCCTTGGCAGAGTTTGCTTATAATAACAGCTTCCATTCGAGTATCGGCATGGCACCTTTTGAGGCTTTGTATGGCAGGCGTTGCAGGTCACCAGTAGGTTGGTTTGATGGTTTCAGTGTTGGGCCACAAAGCACAGATTTGCTTCAAGATTCCTTAGACCGGGTCCGAGTGATTCAGGACAGACTTCGGGCAGCTCAGAGCAGGCAGAAGAGGTATGCTGATCGTAGGCTTCGTGCCTTGGAGTTTAGTGTCGGTGACTTGGTGTTTCTCCGTGTATCGCCCATGAAGGGCGTGATGAGATTTGGTAGGCGGGGCAAGCTTAGCCCCAGGTACATTGGGCCGTTTGAGATTCTTCAGAGGGTTGGTACCGTTGCCTATCAGTTAGCCTTGCCTCCGATGTTTTCAGCTATACATCCTGTATTTCATGTTTCGATGTTGCATCGGTATGTCCCAGATGAGTCTCATGTGTTGCAGTGGGATTCAGTTCAGTTGGGTGAGGG
Organism: Jaltomata sinuosa; assembly: GCA_003996215.1. Lineage (NCBI taxonomy): Eukaryota > Viridiplantae > Streptophyta > Magnoliopsida > Solanales > Solanaceae > Jaltomata > Jaltomata sinuosa. The sequence goes on along the minus strand of QJPP01002595.1, from coordinate 2,701 downwards.
TTTGCCTTTGTTGAGGAGCCGACAACTATTTTGGCCAGAGATGTCAGGAGATTGAGGTCTCGAGAGATCCCGATTGTTAAGGTTCAGTGGAGGCACCGTCCAGTCGAGGAGGCTACCTGGGAGACTAAGAGAGATATGCGGGATCAGTATCCGCAGCTATTTTAGCCTTCAGGTACCCCCTTGACCTTGACTTTCGAGGACGAAAGTCCTTTTTAGTAGTGGATGATGTAATGACCCTTTCGGTTATTTCCACGTATACATTTTCCTTGAACCGTTAGAGCTTGTTTGTAGCGGCCCCAAGTCACTTAAGGCTCTTCAGGACCGGTATTTCGGTGTCGGGTCCATTTGTTTGGTCGCATTTTAAGTTTTGAAGTCAAGCAAGTCGGCAAAAGTTATTGTAAGTTTTTTAATAAATTTTCTGAACTTTGGGTAAAATGTCTCGGAGCTTTTCTCTCAATATATAAAGAGTTAGAAGTATCCCAAAATACCAAATCGAAGGTCTACGAGTCTAGTTTCCAACGCACAAAACCTCACGTCCAACTAATCTCGGAGTAAAAAGTTATGACTGTTTTACCGCGGACTGTCTGGCAGGAACCGGATTGCGAACCGGGTCGCGAACCGGGTCGGGTCAAAATCGATTTTAAGCCTCAACTTCCCGTTTTAAAACGCCATTTCAGTTCTGAAACAGTTAGAATCGATTTTAAGAGAGTTCTTGATTATCAAAATCGTGCGATGATGAATTGCGAGCCTAAGTCTGAGAATTTATTAACATCGCGTGTATTTGAAAATATTTTATTTGAAAGTTGAATTTGGTAAAAAGTTGTATTATTATTATCTTTTTAAAATATTTTAAAAGTTTATGAAAAATATTTTGTTACGATATAATTGTATATGTATTTATTTTATAAGGTTTTTATACATTGTAATATTTTAACGGAGATAGTAAATTTAGTGATGTTAAAAATTATTATTATAATATAGTAGGTTTTATTTGAAATGATTTTCTATTAATTATGGTATACTCTAAAAGCTATATTTATTTTACCACGAACTTATGCAATACCCGAGTATGTATATACCGAATCAAAAATATCCTTGGGTGTGTCAACCCCACCCCCACGTGGAAGTGGAGGGAGTTGACAACAACCTGTAATGATGTGGTGGGATTTTCATATTAGGATTAGTGGCATACATTAGTTAGTTAATTAATTAAATAATATTAGTATTTATCCTTAACTTAGCTTAGGTAATACTGTTATATATTGTCAGCAAAGGTTGCAAATTATGTATATATGTTCATACCGTGGAGAGTATTTGGTGGAAAGAAACTACGTTGACACCTTATTCGATCACCGAAAGAAAATCAATTATCTACGTCAAGTTATTCAAGCCCGAGTTCAAGTTTGATTTCGTTTTGGAGCTTCTTTTCGGAGAGGTTCGAGCTTGTCATCGGACGATAGGTAGGTTATGGTTTATTTTCCCTAGACTCCGCATATATAGGATAAAATTTTATTAATGGGCATCCTTGGGTTGGTTTATTAGGTTGGTACCACAGACCTCAACCGCTTTATTCATGTCCGCCTACTTTTGTTCCTCCGTTGCTTGTAGTACTTGCCGATATATTTTATTTACCCATGTGGTCCTTTGAGGCCTTGTTGACTCTGGAACATAGAAGGTGGGATTTTGGGAATGTCCGCGAGTCCCGGGCATAGAATTATCCTTCTAGGCTGGTTATGCTTGCTGAGTAGTTGTGGGCCTGTGCAGGGTCGATAGGTTGATTGTGAGCTGCTGGGCAGCTATTGTGTTTGATCATACCATTTTCATGCATATAAAGAGGTTTTATACATGTTTTACTACGGTTTGGGCTTCGGGCCTACTGGCACCATTTTCTAAACCTTGCATGGCCCGGGGGGCTCGTTTTTGATGGAAATAATTTGGAAATGGTTTGATTTAACTTGTGAATATTCCTGGATAAAAGGAAGTAAAATTATGTTTTAAATCACCAGTTTTACGATTAACGCTAGACTCGGCAGGGCAGGGGTGCTAGTTGAGTTTTCTTGCTACTTGAGATGATTTTAGCCTCGGTCGGACTGAGCACCTGAGATGACTTTCTACTGTTTAGACCCGGTTATGCCCGCGGCACCCTTAGAGGGATTTTTGAGATATTTCCTACTACTTTAGTCCTAGACAGGGTCTGGCCATGCATATGTCGAGACTGGGTCTCTATCTTGAACCCGGACTTGCTTCCGGACGACATGTTTGATACTGAGTTTTCCTATGGGGTCTGGGACCTCCATGGACCTTGCCATCCGGGCCAGGGGCTACGGACTGCGTGTGCCAGAGGAAGGGTATACGGTGGAGTAGAGGTATACGGGCAGTGTCCTTCCGTGGAACCTACCTGCTGGGCCGGATCGGCACCGGAGGAGGTACATACGGAGATACCATTTCACTTGAGATCTTCATGCATCATATCATTCATTGTTTGAGGCTCCACCCTTGTTTGTTGTTTGTTGATTGTACGCTCTGGTAGTATGGGATGCCGGAGGGTTTGTTTTCACTTGTTTGTGTTCCCCGGTTGTATGGGCGGCCGGGGGACTGTAGGTAGACTCTTGCTATTTACTTGTAGAATTGTTCCCTGTTACGATTAATTATGAAATTGGTTACTGCTAGACTGTTAGTTGCTGGATTTGAGATTGATATG